>WBNH01011483.1:185033-279866 GCA_013401255.1 Urocolius indicus | reverse complement strand
GTGCGGGGCGCTGCGGGGCAGTGCTGTGCTGTGCCGTGCAGTGAGGGCAGTGTGCGGGGCGCTGCGGGGCAGTGCTTTGCTATGCCGTGCAGTGAGGGCAGTGTGCGGGGCGCTGCGGGGCAGTGCTGTGCTGTGCCGTGCAGTGAGGGCAGCGTGCGGGGCGCTGCGGGGCAGTGCTTTGCTATGCCGTGCAGTGATGGCAGCGTGCGGGGCGCTGCGGGGCAGTGCCATGCCGTGCCACGCATTGAGGGCAGCGTGTGGGGCAGTGCCACAAGGCAGGGTGCAGGGCAGTGCAGTGCCAAGGCAGGTGTGCAGCGTAGCGCAGCGAGGAGCACGCGGTGCTGTGGGGACCATGCAGTACACTGCCAGGGGGATGACACAGTGCAGTGCCGCGGGGGTGCGGGGCACTGTGGCAGGGAGCGCACAAGGCTGTGCGGTGTGATAGGGGACGTGCCGTGCGGTGCGGTATGGTGCGGTGGATGCAGCATGCCATATGGCGGGAGCATGACAGCGTTGCAGAGGTGTGCTGTGTTATGGAGGCACTGCAGCGCCAGTGCTGGCGAGGGTGCAGTGTAGTGCAATAGGGTGCCATGGGAGGGTGCAGCGTGGTGCCATGAGGGATGCGGTTACCAGTGGAGCTGTGTGGTGCCAGAGCTTGCACGGGCAATGTTCACGCAGTGCAGGCGTGGGAGGGTGCTGTGTGCTGCCGTGGGGGCATGCAGTGCCACTGGGGAACATGCAGCACAGTGCAGGGAATGCAGTTCCACGCTCTGTGCACTCTTTGAGGGCTGTGGTGCCATGCCCCTGCAGGCAGTGCTTGCTGGGCAGTGCTGTGCAGCCCCATGGAGGGGGTGAGCTAGGCCCAGAGAGCTGTGCAGCACAGTCTGACCCCAAGGACGGGGTGCTGAGTGAGGAATGGGGAGGGCAGTGTGAGTGGAGGGACTCCAGGCTGGCAGGGCAGCCTGTGAAGGAGCAGATTCGCTACACAGTTTGGCCAGCACCGGTGGCGTAAGAGGCTCCTGGGCTCACAGCTGCTGAAAGTCCAACTTTCCTGTTAAACATAAACCTGCCGGGGCACTCACCCAGTTAATCACTCCTGTAGCCCTGGCAGGCCTCCACTTACAGGGCAAGCGAGGCAGGATCCTCTCAAGCCGCCTTCTCCTGCTGCCCAGACCACACCAAAATGGCCACCATCCCTCTGGGCTTTGACATTGATGCCCCGCGCTGGGACCAGAGCACCTTCATGGGCCGCCTGAAGCACTTCTTCAACATCACAGACCCACGGACTGTGCTGGTGCCAGAGGAGGAGCTGGACCGAGCCAAGGCCTTGGTGGACGGCTGCAGGTGAGGGCAGGCGTGCAGCCAGGGCAGATGCCGGCCCCATGCCCGGGGCCATACCCGACCACCCAGTGGGGTCGCGGCGGGGCTGGAGGCAGTCATTCCCAAGAGGGCATGCTGGGACATAATGTCTGTCAGAAGTGGTTTGGGGGGAATTTCTCAGGCTTCTCTCGGGAGCCTCAAGCTGGGACAAGTTTTTGCCTTGCAGGAGATGTTTTCTTTGCCTTTCATGTTTGGTGCCTGGGGCTCCATGTCCCAGCAGTGCCAAGTGCCTGTGGGTCTGCGTGACTCCCCCTTGATAATGGGCTCTGGGCTTGCAGGGCTGGGCTGGTGCCACCAGGAAGCACCCAGGAGCAGCTGCTGTATGCCAAGAAGTTGTACGACTCAGCCTTCCACCCTGACACCGGTGAGAAGATGAACCTCATTGGGAGGATGTCTTTCCAGGTGCCGGGGGGCATGGCTCTCACTGGCTGCATGCTCCAGTTCTACCGGTGAGCTCCTGGGGATGTTGGGCTGAGGACACAGCTCTGACAGTCCTCAGCCCCTTAAAGGGTCCCTTATAGCTGGAGCACAGCCAGTCTGCCTCCTCTGGGGCTGGCTGCTGCACGAGGCATGTCCATGGCTGCTGTGCCTGTCTGCATCCCACAGCCAAGCCCCATGTCTCTGTGCCCTGTCCCCAGCACCTGGCCTGTGACAGAAGCATTACAGATCCTCCTGGCCCCCTGCATAGCTGGGGATAGTGTCAGTTCAGCTCTTCCTGGACCCTCTGTAATGATTAACAGACCTAGCTCCTGCATGGCTGCTGCTCTTGCTCCGTGGACCACAAAATAGCCCTTGAAACCAAGGACCAGATGTACCCCCAGGCCAGGCTGCTTCAGGATCTCCAGCCTATGCCAATAGCTCCCTGCATTTCCCTTCCAAAATGGCTGCTTGGAGGGGCAAGCAATCCTGTGCCCAGTGCAGAGGCTGCATGGAACAGACACTGCCTTTGCCAGCAGATCTCCATCCTATCCCACTCCTGTTTGCTGGACTGGTTTGCCAGTTGCTGTTGAGGTCTTTCATGGGTAGGGGTAGTGTTGATGTCAACCTCTTCCCAGCTCATCTCCACCCTCTTATGTCACAAAGCTTGATAAGACCCACATCTCGCTGTGTCCCCGAGACACCAGTAAGAGCCCAGGCACTCTGGTCACCCTTTAAGAATCACAGAATTGTTATGGTTGGAAAAACCTTTTAAGATCGTTGAGTCCAACTACTCACCTGACACTGCCATCACTAAACTAAACCGTGTCCCTCAGTACTTCATCTACGTGTCTTTTGAATATCTCCAGGGATGGGGACTCCACCACCTCCCTGGGCAGCCTGTGCCAGTGCTTAAGAACCCTCTCAGTGAAGAAGTTCTTCCTAATGGCTATTGTAAACCTCCCCTGGTGCAACTGAAATTAATTTCCTCATATTGTATCATTCGTTACTGGAGAGAAGAGATCGACCCTCACCTCCCTACAACTCCCCTTCAGGGAGATGTAGAGCATGATCGTATCTCCTTTCAGCCTCCTCTTCTCTAAGCTAAACATCCCCGGCTTCCACAGCTGCTCCTCTGTCCTCATCCCACTCCTTGCCACTCCCATTTGCAAAGGCTTATCTCAGCCCAGCAGGATGGCTGCTGCCTTGCTGAGAGATGGATGTCCCACCCCTGGCTGAGCACCCCACAGGGCTGGGCCACCTTTAGTACTCTCCAAAGCCCCGTGGCAGCCAGGACTTCTATGGTCATTGCCTAGCTCTGCTACTGGCTTGTGGCTTTGGCACAGTGCCTCAGTTTCCCTTGGAAGACACCATGGCAAGTGTATCAAGGGCATCTTGGCTGTCCCCCTGCAAAGCCTGGCCACAGGTGTCCCTGATGGCTCTCCTGGTCCTTTCCCTCCACAGGACAGTGCCTGCTGTGGTGTTCTGGCAGTGGGTGAACCAGTCCTTCAACGCCATTGTCAACTACACCAACCGCAATGCTGCATCCCCCGTCTCACTGAGGTGAGTGTGCCACTGCACAGGATGGGGACCGGCTGTGTTGAGATCCCCCTACATGCCCACTAAAGACTCCCAGTGCCACATTTTGGGTACTAAAGGAACAGAATGGGCTCAAAGTTGGTGTTTCTGTTGTCTCTGTTCTTTGGAAACCACTGTCCAGGCAAATTGGAGTGGCTTACATCACGGCCACCAGCACAGCCCTGGCCACCGCCGTGGGACTCAACCTCTGCACCAAGGTACACCAGGGTAGGGCAGACGGGCAGCTGGCTGCACCCATCCTGCCCTCCCACACTGACACCAGCCTGTCTCCTGCAGCGAGCCCCCCCCTTGCTGGCCCGCTGGGTCCCTTTCGCAGCTGTGGCTGCTGCCAACTGTGTCAATATCCCCCTGATGCGGCAACAGTAAGTGCCACACCTGGACCCGGCTCCTGCCAAAGGCATGCCGGTGGCAGCTGGGCTCCTGGGCTGCCTGGTCGTCCTGCCATGGTTTCCCATCCCCAGGGATGGGAAGGGGTTGGAGGATTGGAGGGAGGTGAACCAGGGTCTGTGTGTTTTCCGTGATAGGTCTCTGGTGGAGGGTGCTGGGTGGGATGGCTCAGCCTCTCCCTGAAGCAGGAGGGGGATTTGGGGCTGAGGATAGCCATTCCAGGGTCTGGGCTGGAAGATGTCTCAGACTCGAAGGTCTGCTGTGTGTGGTCATAGGAGAGCCGCAGTGCACCATGTGCTAGTGGACCCACCACATCCTGGTGCTGGGACACCCTACTGAGGCCCATGCGGAGACCTTGGGGGTCCCTCACAGGTGACGGCAGGGGGAGGTGGTGTGCTGTGTGCAGGACTGTCCCCTGGCTGGGGTCGCCAGTGTCTGTCCCACAAAGAGCAGGTCCCTGTTTGCAGCTGTGCCCTCCAGATGGCAGCATCGGCTGGGCTGGGGACCGCTGCACCCGGGGCAGTGCAGCCCTGTGTCCTGGGGCCAGGGCTGGTAGCAGCCGAGGCTGCAGTGCCAGCACAGCACAGGGGACCCTCTCGACACCCCCTCACCCCATTGCTGCGGCCTCAGACTTCTCTGACTATCGCAGCACCTGCTCACAGCTGTCTGTTCCCTCTAGGGAGATCATCAACGGGATCACGGTGACAGATGGGGACAACAATGAGCTCGGTCTCTCCAGGGTGAGTCTGGGAGTGAGAGTCTGGGTTGGGGCATGGCACAGCCCGGGCTCATCTGCTGGTTTTGCTTGCAGAGAGCAGCATTGAAGGGGATTGCACAGGTTGTGGTCTCCAGAATCACCATGGCAGCACCGGGCATGAGTGAGTGTGGGGCTGGAGGGTCGGGGGCTGGACTGGGGGCCCCCCTGGGACCTCACCCTCTCCTGCTTCAGTTTCCCCCAGGAAAAAGAGGGAGGGTTGCCTTGAATTCTAAGTGGTATTTGGTCTCATCTCACTGATGGAGCTGATCTCCCCATCCTGCCATTCCCAAGAGCTCAGCCCACCTCATCCCAACCCATAGCCCCTGAGAGGACATGGGCTGCACCCATGGCAGTTGGGCCTCCCAAGGATTCCTCTTCCCCTCTCTGGCCCTGCATCCTGCCATCCCCTCACCCTCATAAGACCCTTGCCATGCTGCAAGGAGGGACAGGAGCACGAGGAGCATGGAACATGCTGCCTGGGTGATGGATGAATGGAGGTCCTGTGCCAGGTCCTTGACAGTGGCTGTCAGCACAAGTAGCTCCTGCCATGGCTTCCAGGATGGTCGTGCTAGGGCAGCCCTGTGGGCTGGCTCGCAAGGAGACCCCTAACTTTTTCTCTCTGCACCTAGTTATTTTGCCCATCATCATGGAGAGACTGGAGAAATTCCCCTTCATGCAGGTGAGTCCATGTTTGTCCTGCCATGGTTTTGTAATGGGTGCTGCAGTGCCCCAGCACTGCTCCCCAGCCACTGAGAGGCTGGATGTGAAATAAGGGGTTACAGAGCCCAGCTCGATTTGCCCACTAGTCCAGTCACCCCTACACCGAAGGTCTCTTGGGCAACATGGAGAGGCTGTGGGAAGGTGGCACTGGTTGGTGGCACCCCAGAGGGTGAGAGTACCCATTAAGGGTAGACGTCTCCTGTGAGCAGGGGAAAGGAGATTGACTCTGAGCTCTTCCCTTGCAGCGGATCCGGGTTCTCCACGGGCCTCTGCAGGTGCTGCTCTGTGGAGGCTTGTAAGTATTGCTGCTCAAATGCTTGTGGGTGTCTGGAGTGTGGCTCCAAGGGATGCTTGAAAAAAAAAAAAAAAAAAAGACTTTTTTCCCATCAGGGAACTGCACAGGGGCTTGCCTTTCAGCCAAGGCTTTCCCCAGGTACTGGGAGTCGTGGGGTGTGAACAGCACGTCTTGGGCTGAGTTGCCTGTGGCTGAGGGTCAAATGTGCTGCAATCCCCATCACTAACACTTGGCTTTTATCCGTCTCACAGCCTCCTGTTCATGGTGCCAGCAGCCTGTGCCCTGTTCCCACAAAGATGGTACCTGTCCCACTGCTTCCTCATCCTGTGCAGGACATCGGGAGCTTTCCTCCTACCCAGGAGAAGCATGATAGGCACCCACTCTTCAACCTGAGGCAGCACCTGCTTGTACATGCTGGTGCCCCGGCCAGCAGGGGAGCACGTGCCTCCCCAGCTTTGCTGGGAGCAGTAAGGCCAGCAGCCTCATTGGCAGACTTGCTGGCCCCCAGCACTGGGAGTTGTTGGTGCCAGGGATGGCTGGTGGGTCTTGACATGAACCTGCAAGATCCCAGGGACTGCAGGGGACTTTGAATGGCAATGGAGAGGGAGGGTGGCCTGACGGGTGGTTAGGGAGGAGGATTGTGGGTCTCATTGTCTGTTCCCTCTCCCCACAGCTCCCTTGCGCTGGCTGACCTTGAGCTGGAGCTGCGTGACAGCATTGTGGCCAAGCATAGGGACAAAGTGCCACACGTCTATTTTAACAAAGGACTGTGAACAAAGACTACCTCATGAACCATCACACCCCTCTAGCCCCCCTGCCACCACCAGCCTCTGCATCCTGAGCACGGTTTAGAGGCACACACCAGGCAGATCCGCCTCTCAGCCCAGCACTGTCCCTGCTGCCTCCTTCCCCTGGAGAGGCAGGATCTGGCTCTGTGTGCCCAGCTTGCAGCACTTTGGCTCATCCAGAGCTCCTCCCAACCTGCTGCTGGCCGTGTCCCTGCCTCCCCATATCCCTCTTGCCCTGGGCAATGGCTGGGCTTGCTGTGCCTTCTTCCTGCCCTGCGCAAGTGGATCTGTCCAGCCTGTCTGACCCTCATGTGATCACTGGTCTTGGCCCTGTGAGGCATCAGGCTCTCCCTCACGACTCAGAGCACAGTCCTACCTGCCTGCCATTCTACCTGGAACCAAAGCACATTGCTGCCTTAAACCACCACAGTGGCCTCTTACCAAAAGCTGGATGATACCTTGGCAGGCAGTTGCCTGCCCCAAAGTTTGGGCGCCAATACTGGGACCATGCATTCCTTGCTCTCAGGTTCAGGATTTAGTCACTTTGCGATTGCCACAATCTGGGAAAGAAATAGTTAATTGTTTTTAAGCTCTAATTTTTACAGTCCACCTCTTCCTCTGAGTATGAAAGCCAGCTGTTGCCTTTGTCCTGCATCTCACTGTCCCTGTGGTAGGACTGAGGACCTGCAGCTTTGGGAGACATTCAACTCTGAGCCCCCTTGGACAGGGGAAAGAGACAACAGGAGTCACAAAGCTGTGGAGGCATTAACTCAAGCTCTAAATAGCAGCACTGCAAACAACAGAGAGAAGGGTTGGTAAATAAAATGCAGTAATTTTTAAATAAACAACAGTTGTGGGTACTGCATTGGGCTGGTCTCTGGGTGTCTGGTAGGGCTGGAACCCGAGTCTCATGCCTACTTTGAAAAAGGAAGGTGCAAGCTGTGTGACTGACCAGGCATCAGCTGAGGGTCAGCACAGGGGCCAGAAGGAGGAAGAGTCATGAGGTTCTCCAAGGGCTGGCATGAACCCTGAAACCTTTGGGCATCCAATGCTGTCTTCCTTGAGGGGTGCTTGGGACTGCAAACAATCCTGAGGCAATTGACAAAGGGAGGTAACAGTGCTGTGCTCACAGTCACTCTCATCCCATTATGGGGACTGGGGGGTTGACACTGGATAACGCTTCATATTTGTCTTCTTGGCCGGCTGGCATTTGCATGATGCTGATCTGGATCTGCTACAAGGCTTTCCTCCACCCCACTCCACCCCACTTTTCCTCCACCCCACTCCTCTGAGTGGCTTGAGTTTGCTGCAGCCTATTTTTGTAGGAGGAAGGAGCCCCAGAGTTTAGCCCAGGTCATGGGCTAAAGTCCTCACCCTCAACTGCTGCATGCAGACTCTGCTTGCTCATGAACATCCCTCAGTATCTTAGAATCGTTACGATTGGAAAAAACCTTTAAGATCAAGTCCAACCAGTCACCTGACACTGCTAAGCCCTTCACTAAACCATCTCCCTCAGCACCCCATCTGTGTGTCTTTTGAATACCCCTAGGGATGATGACTCCACCATCACCTCCCTGGGCAGCCTGTTCCAATGCTTAACAACCCCCTCAGTGAAGAAGTTCCTCCTAACGTCCAATCTAAACCTCCCCTGGCGCAACTTAAATCTATTTCCTCATGTTCTGTCATTCGTGACCGGAGAGATCGACCCTTACCTTGCTACAACTTCCCTTCAGGAGTTGATCATGTCTCCCCTCAGCCTTCTTGAGGATGAACACCTCCAGCTCCCTCAGCCACTCCTCATCAGACTTGTTCTCCAGACCCTTCACCAGCTTTGTTGCCCACCTCTGAACATGCCCCAGCACCTCCACGTCCTTCTTGGAGTGAGAGGCCCAGAACTGGATACAATATTGGAGGTGTGGGCTTGCCAGCACTGAGTACAAGGAACAATCACCTCCTTGGTCCTGCTGGTCACAAGACAAGCTTGTTTCTAACAAGCCATATGACATGGCTTCTCAGAGAGCCTCATGGCCCAGTGGATGGTCCACGCTCATCCCTCCAGCTGTGGGTATGTGTCAGATCCCTGAGGGCAGCAGCAGCACCCCAGCATCAACCATGAGCCTGAGCAGAGACACAGGTCCTGCAGACAAATGGCATTCTGGTATTAATCAACCCACTCCTACAGAGAGGGCAGCTAAACTCAAAATGTATTTCTCAAAGGGCCAAACTCTATTCACAGCAAGTTTGCTTCTGCTCAAGCTCCAACAGGCAGAGGATAATGTCTCCAACCACATGTAACTACAGCTAGAAAGCTGTACAAGAGCTCTGAAATAATAGGTCAGCAGAAAGTAGGAAAACATGTTCAAACTTGTGTATCTGTTCCCTGGGCATCTTGTTAATGTGCAATTAAAATAATAGATAAGCACATGAAACAGATGTCACTCCTGTTGGGAGTAGGAAGAAGGCACAAGGAGACATCTCTGCTCTCTGGTGTTTTTAAGCTCCTTACCTCAAGCTGCTCTTGCCCTATGCCCAAAGCTGCTTTGAGAAACGTACCTGTAGCAGCCCAGGCTGTGTTGATATGCTCAGGAGCATGGCAATATTTGTGAAATGATGCACTGCAGCACCCTAAAACTGCCCTTCCTGACATTGCTGGTCGCACCAATGCTCCTGCTGTTGACCCCTCCTGCATTTGCACTGTGTGGGGGTCCCTGCAGCACAGGGGGCTCTGCAGCCAGCAGTGCCAATGCAGCAGCCACCCAAAGCCAAAGCTGGGACCATGGTGGGAAAGCCTCAGTGGTTTTGTCACTCTTTTTTCCCCCTGTCTCCAGCCATAGAAGAGGGGCAATGGAGTAAGGGGGAACTTCTGAAGAGCTATTTTCATCTCACAGTAGCTCACACTCTGCCATGGGGAGCGGGATGTGGTGCAGTTCATTGGTTTTGGACAGATGAAGAGAGTTGCTCTGGGCCTGGAGGATCAGCAAGCCAGACCTTCCCTCCAAGCTTATAGCAGTGGATGCCCGCTTCAGATCAACGTGGATTTATGCCAGTTGCCAGCTTAGCTCAGCAGGGTTTCTAGGTTTCTAGGTTGTAGCTGGAATCTCCCCAGGAGGATTAAAGTCATCTCAGCAGCTCGCATCGCTCCAGTGTTGGGAGTTGGTTGCTGCGGCCAGTGCCTGCCTGCGCTCCCTAAAACCACAGTAACTCCCCAGCCTGCCTTGATCTTGCTGGGGGAGCAGAGGGGTTGCAGACAGGCTGTGGGCAGCAAGTCCCCATGTTGCCAAGGGTGGCTTTGGCCAGCCCTGTCTGTATTTCCCATTGCTGCAATAGGAAGGAAACTTCAATGCCAGGAGTCAGAGCTGGACTCATCCCTGTTTGGGAAGAGTTGCGAGTGTTAATTGCTCTCCAGTGATGAGTCACACCCGATCTGGGCATGTGTGGTGTGCACTCACTGCCTTCTCCCTGCTGTGCTCTAATTTCAGGGCTAGCTGGGAACAGGACTAATGCTCCTTTAATAACTGTGCATGGCCAAAATGTCAGTGCCCCAGCATGTTTACAACCTCCCTTCAAATCATAACCAGACCAAAGATATCATGTTGGGCTGCAGCAGAGCCTGGAGAGGGTCTGGGGACGCATGGAGGTCTCCTTGAGGCATCTGCAGCCCTGGCAGGCAGGCTTGGCCCACAGCTCTTCACCCAAAGGCCAGTGAAGGCTAGTGAATTGGATGCCTATAGACAGAGGAGCAATCAGGGTGCACGTACAACGAGTTAAAACCTGGCAGCCCACACCAGCCAGCAGCAGGTGGGCGAGCTGATCCAGCCAGGTTAGGTGTGCCCAAAGTACTGCCCTGATTGAAAACTGCCAAGGTAAGAGATAAGCTGATAAGTCAATTGTTCTTTTATGGCTTTTCTTTAGGTGTTATCTAAGCATCTGATAAACCTTGTTCTGCCAATCTGGCATAGAGGCTGCCTGGTACAAGGGAGCGGTGGTGTACAAAGCCTCTGCCACTGCTCCAGAAACATAAGCCATCTTCCCCGAGCTGTGAATTAACTCCAAGGGCTGGTGCTCATCTTCTCCTGGGGCTGGAGTGTGAGGACATGCTGGGATTTGGCTGTGCTGTGAGATCCTCTTCATCTCGTGACGGGGCTGGCAGCAACATGTGGCTGACCATCGGGTACCCTGAGTCGAGCACCATGCTGCTGCTGCCATCGTATTGGTCCAGTGTCCGTGTCAAGCTGCACAGCGTGTCGTAGGTCCGAGTGAGCTGTTTGGGTCGGGGGCTCTGTGGGCGCACTGGGGAGCACTGAGCAGGGATCGCAGTGACCAGGTGAAGGGGGGATGAGTGCTTAGCTGCCATTGGGGTGTCCGGCTGTAGCAGGCCAGCAGGTGCTGGTGCACCCCTCCCTTTTGCAGCAGCCAGCTGTGCCCCCGGGGGTGCGCTGCACTGGGGGTGCAGGACCAGGGGGTAGTACCCCCTCCCCGCTCCAGCCACTTCCGCCACTCGCAATATGGCCGCCGGCCCCGCGCCAGGCTCCCTCCCCGGCGCGCCACACTCAAGATGGCGGCTCCCTGCCGGCAGACCCCGCCCCTCCCGGTTGCGCCCTAAGCGGCAGAGCGCTGAGCCAATCGCAGGCCAGGCGGCGCGTCGTCCGCCCAATAGGCGGCCGGATGGGGCGGGGCGGGGCGCGGGGTGCCCCCTCGGCTCCCGTCCCGGGCCGCAGTCGGGCTGGGGAGGCGGGGAGCGGGGGGTGGGGGGGATGGCGAGGAGGCTCCGCGCCGCCATGGCCGTGCTGCTGCTCCAGGCCCTGCCCGAGGGGCTGTCCGCCAGCGTGGAGCCTGCCCAGGTAGGGGCCGTCCTGGGGAGGCCGCCTGAGGGGGGTCTGGCGGCTGTGTCCGTGAGGCGAGGGGCTGGCGGCCGCTGGGGTGGGAGATCAGGCGGCGCTGACAGGGGCAGGGGCGTGCATGGAGGGGCAGGGGGAAGAGCCTTTGGACGGCCCGCCCAAGGTTTGGGGAGCTCCCTTGGTTTAAGTGAAGCTGGAGGAGATGTAGAGACCTGAGTTTAGGGGTGCTCGTGTGCAATGGGGATGGAGACGCAGTGCAGGGATCTAGGTATGGGTGGCAGTGCCTCTCGGACGTGCTTGGCATGGTGGCCGCAGGGCTTGGAGGGAAGGTGTTTGATGGTGGTTGACTGGAGATAATGGGGAAGATGGCCATAGCGAGGGCAGAAGACTTGAGCTGGTAGGAGTGCAGGGGCCTGTGGGTGCAGGCACATTGTGTCCTTTGGGGATGGTGACAGGGAAGAAGGTGGCCTGGGAGGGGATGGGGCTGGAAGAGGTTTGGGATGAGGTGAAGGGAGGCCATGAGGCAGCTGGCCAGAAGACCTGGGTCAGCAGGGAAACAGGATTTGTGTGGTGCAGCACAATCCAGGTGAGCCGGTATTTCCATGACAGGAACTGTGGAGAGGAGATTGGGTGCAAGCCTCTGTGCAGAGGGAAGGAAGAGGGAATGTGTTTAAAGTGGGAGGAAGGTAACTAGGCCTGTCACTGTCTGCTTAATACCTTCTTCATACCTTGAAAAGGTTTTAATGGAGTTGATTCTATCTTCTTCTTTATTCTGTTTCCTGTACGTGCTGGAATGTGTACTGTTGAGATCTCCAGTGATCTTCTGGGGTAAACATCTGTAAACCTCTCCCACCTTGATCTGTGTACTCCGTGTCCCTTCAGAGAGGGCTGTGTTAGGCCAAGCAACCTGTGCGTGGCCTGGATCTTATTGTTTGCAGAGTTGAGATGTCTTTTTCTTGTAAGGTACACATTGTAGTTGTTTTTGTTGAAGGTCTGAGCTGGTGAGATGCTGGTCTGTGACTGCAGGTCACAGATGCTGTGGGTTGTGTGGTGCTTAATGTCACGGGGATGCAGAAGGAGAGTGTCTGTTCTGGAAGGGGTCTATGGAAATACTCCCTAGTGCTTCTGCAGGAGGAGGAGGAGAGGAGTTTGTCTATGACTACAAATGTTATCCCCCTTTTGAATTCCCTTCTTCTTTTCAAGATGCAGAGAGCACCAGTTTTACTTTAAAAGCTGTGTAATTCCGTGCCAGTAATGCCATGCCAAATCTGCTTCAGCCTCACTGAGGTTAAGGTTTGGCTGTTGCTGCTCTAGGAAGCCAGGCACAGGATTGTGTTGAACCGTGTGTTTTCCTGGTTGTCTCGGCTGTCTTTAGCAGATGGAAGTCCAAGTGCTTGCTCAATTTCATATGGGAGCCCAGGTTCCTAAACTAAGCGTATGTAAGCACGTCTTGGATCCGTTTCACTCTCCGCTTGTTGCGATATTCCAGGTGTGAGCAGCGGTAAGGTGGCAGGATTATCTGCACGGAAGCTGTGAAAGCCTTCAACCTTATACATGCTAATAAAAATACCATATCTGCTTTGAAGGCTGTTAAAGACACTCCCTGCCTCCTCTGGCTTGTACGTAAGTCCAGGAGCTGGTAGAAGAAGGGAATAGGAAGTAGATAGGAAAAGAAAAAAGGAAGAGGGTGTGGAAGCAATCGTACAGCTAGGTTGCCTGTGGAATGGCTGCATATGTGACTTGTGGATATACTCTCCAGTCAGTGCACCAGAAATAATCCTGAAATAATAAGTGTTGGGTGGTACAATACATGAGAGTGGGGGAGAAGAGCTTTGGCGGTCCGTGTTTTCTGCAGAGTGCTTCAATATGGATGCATCTTTTATTCATTTTCTTTTCATAGTTTGTCTATATAAAACTCTGGCAGTTTATTTTAGATCTTAAATGTAGACTCTGTCTGTCAAAAGGCTGGTATTATCTCACTGCATACCAGAGATTGAGAGCTACCCACTCAAAAATGACAGTGGTAATGTAGGATCTTGAAAATGATCATGTAACAAAACTTTGTCTACTTCAGTGTTGCCCTGGAGCCCGATTTCCTCAGAGCTTCTGGGCTTGTAGAGAAGAGCTGTAATGGGGCGGTGCTGAACTTGGAAGATCTCCACCCAAGGGTTCCTGTGTGTCTAGCTGAAACCCTGACACCATTTGCCTCTTGTCTTCTCCAGATTGTTGCTGCCTTTCATGACTGCTGCCTACTCCCATCTACCTTGCAGGCATTTGCCACGTCCTTCTTGTTTCTACTGTCAGGGAAAGCTTGTCCTGCAGGGTCTGTGTCTCATTGCCTGTAAAAACTGTCCAGCAGACCTGGTGGTCTAAGGCTGGGAGGTGCTGCAGGAAATGTGTCCTCTAAATAATTCAGGAGGTGGAGCTGTACTGCCTAGCCGCACTGAACAAACATTCCCGAGAACATGCTGTACTCTGCAGGAGGGTCCGACTTTTCAGGTTAAAATAAATCCAAGCTGTTTAGGATCTTCAAAGACCTTTCTCTTACCTAAGACTTGGTCGGGGTGGTGGATGGAGGAGAGTGAAGATCATTAGCTCATCACCATCCTGAATCCAGGTTGTTGGAAGAGCCTGTGACTGTTCATTGCAGTTTCACTTGTAATTGAAGCACAAAATTGTTAACTGGAGTTGAATCATTTCAGTAGGTTACAGTTAGAAATATTGCAATTATGTAATAAAATAAAAATAAACGGCACAGGAAAAAGAAATCTAGCCGTGTTCAATTGCAACTGGGGAGCTATAGCCTTAACTACACACTTTAGCTGGTCACTCCCTTCTCGGTTTGAGAGAGAAGGAATTCAGGAAATAAGAAATTAATATGTTTTGAAACGACCTTGATCAAATCTGTAGTGAAAAACTTCAAACATTAATCATTTTTCTATTGTATTTGCCTCTACAGGGCAGAGTAAAGGTTATTTGACCGCCTTAAACTATCTGTCTGCTTCCCAGGCCTGCAGCTTAATTATCACATAGTTTTCTCAACTGTTGTTTTCTTTAAAAACAAGAGATTTAAGTGAATGTTAACTATGTGACAAGTCTGTGGAATTTGTCTTGCTCTAATAAGGTGGTTTTGAGCCAGAAGTCTTGAACAGAAGCATGCTCTTCTTAGAGACCAATTTCATCCCAAATTGAAGAGTTTGCTTGAAGTACTGTGACTTGAGGGATGATTCATCATATGTGACAAAGAGGATGGATGATTGCTGTGGCTAACACCCCGGTAAACACAAGAGTTTCTGTCCAAGGCTCTAGCTGTGACCACAGCTCTGATTGCACCAATATGGAGTCACCATGTTTCATCTAAGAGTTTGGCTCCATTTGGGCTCTTTCAGAGCATCTCTTCAGGTAGTTTGTGAATTGAACAGCAAAGTTTCAATTACCTTTGTGTAAGAGAGGCTTATCTCCTCATCTGTAAGTTTAACACAACTTTTTTTTGACTAAGGTAAAGGTAATTAGTTGCAACTGCTCTTCTATGTCTCTTGAAGTGCATTGGGTCCTTCAGGAGGAGAGCTTCTTGTATCCCTGTAAGATATATTTTGTCTGCCATGCTTTGTCTGTGACTTTTAGGTTTTGGCTTGCTGATTTCCAGAGTTTTGGCAGGAGGCAGCAGAGATCAAAGTACGTCCTGTACTTGCTCAGAATAGGAACCACTAAATAACTGTGCAGATTGGATTAAGGAGTGCTGGTGATGATTATACCACTATGGCTGCTGGTGTCTCATCTGTATAGCACACTTTCCTGCTGATATAAAGGAGGTTTTTTGTTTGTGAGTTGCCCTCCCAGTTCTACACAATGCTTTAAGAGCTTCTCCTTGCATCTCTGCAGCTGTGCAGCAGATGGAAAGCCTGGTCTGAAAGTGTCCGATGCATCCTGGGAAGGAGTGTGGAAGTTTCCTTCAGGATAGTCAAAGCAACTCTGTGACTGGGACCTGTCATTGCCTTTCTGAGAAGTTCCCTGCCTTCTTCCAAATATTGATTAATAAATATGTAACACTACCCTAAGAATAAACTTGGGCAGCTTTTGTGGAATTGTGCTGTGCTGTGAGGAAACTTGGAAAGTTTCATCTGCCATTGTTTTGATATGGTTGGGGATTTTTCCAGCCTCATGAGCCCAGGCAGAGTCAGGCCAGTTTGCCTCATCTGGCTAATGGCAGCATCCAGTACCCACTGTTCCCAAGAGCTGGCTCTGCTGGGTGCGGTGCCCCGATCCTGCCCAAAGCGGTGCAACCACCATCGACCCTTCCAGTGACACAGAGGGATGGATGTGCTCAATGTTTGGCCACATTCCAACAGCAATTGCTGAACCCTGGCTAACACACCTATTGTACCCTCACTTTGATTCCTAGAAATGCTGCTCCCCTTAGCATCCTCAGCAGTTGTTTTTCTGATGGCAAAAGTGGGAACTGAGCTCCTCTCTATAGCTCTGTCAGCCTGTATTAACTCAGTATTATGTTGAAGCTCACCTTTGTCTTTCTTCCCGTGCTATTAGAAAGGCGTTAATGTAGGTTTTCTCTGTAACTTGAAAACATGTGGACCTCCTCCAAGGTATATTTAGTGGACAGTATATTTAGTAAATACAAATGAGCCTTTTTTTCCCTTTAAGTCATATCAGGAGGACTGGCAGGATTGAACAGACATTAGCCTGTGGCAGAAAAGTAGTGATAGGCTGTGGTCTTCTGGCCTACTTCTCCATGCAGCATTGTCTGTGCTGTGCCCTTTGGTCATGGCTATGCCAATGCAAACGCCTTATCAAGTGTGTCCTGCAGTTTTGATAATGCTGAGCTACACATGGCCTTTTGTTCTGTCTCCTGACAATGTGCATATTTGATACTGGGTTTGGGGATGTTCCTCTGATGTGAGCTGCCCTGTTTTACAGGGTAAGAATTTGCCCTTTCCAGTTAGCTGCATAGGAATCTCAGCTTACTAATGCATTTAACTGGTGACTTCATGGCTGTGCACACTCCTGTCTTGCATTTGTTTCAGAGGGTTCATGAATCCAAGATTACCAGGCAAGATATGCCTCTGCCAGGGTTCTGCTGTTTTTGCAACATGGGGGAAAGGGACTCAGTGTATCAGAAATATCTCAAAAGCAGTCTCTGAGGATGGGCTGGGGACAGTCTCGGAAGGGCCATTAGTCACGCAGGGCAGGGATGCTCAATGCATGTTGCAGGACAACCTGATTGCACCAGGTTTTGGTCTGTGCTTCCGAGTCAGAAAAAAAGTGAACACAGAGTTTGGGATGGTACTCCTGGATGACTTCATGGAGAGATGCTGAGGGAGAAGTCAGGTCTCGCCTCCCTCCTGCTGTCTGGTGTTATTAGAAAACCGACAGCTAAGAAGATAGATTTTGAGATGCCAACACCTGGGTACTGTGGCAGCAGAGCTCTGACAGTTGATTGCCTGCGTGACTGAGCCTGTGAACGGTGCCCGTAACAAACATGCCTGAAATAACAACTGGCTGGAGAGAACAGGCTTGTCAAGCAGGAATTGCTTGCCTGTACTTTGCCTGTGACAAGAAGTATGTTCATGTGGCAGTCACAAATGATGCTTTTCCGTGACTTTGCAGATACTGTTTGATTGCAAAGAAAGACTCAAGGTGCTGCAGAGACCTGCTGTTTGTCTGCTTGGACAAGGAGGAACTTGATTCTCCTCTAATGATGTGATTATCAGTGGGATCACTGCCCCCAGTATTATTTTTAGATGACTGCTCTAGTCTCTGCAATGGCTTGTGAAACTGTAATGGAGCGCTTTGCATGAGGGGCCTTGCAGGGTGCAAAGCGAGGTGATGCTGGCAGAGTGATGCAGCAGACCAAACCATTTAATGCTAGTGTGGCCAGTGCTCTGTGGCTTGCTGTGCCCTGAACAGCACCTGCAAATAGAAAGGAGAGGCTATTCTGTGTGGAGGCAGCTTCTGGTGCTGCTGGTTTGCAGGCCTTCTTTACTGAGCCAGCATCCATCCATCCATGCATCCATTACCTGACATTGCCTGAGGTCTATTCAAACAGGCAAAAGGAAAAAAGATGTGAGAGCTGAGTTATGCAGGAGATAGAGATGCAATTTCTTGACTCTTCCTTCTTGCCAAGCACTTTTACACCAGCACATCGTAAAACAAATGCAGCCACTGAGGGTGCACCGGTTGGATTGCTAGCAAGTGATTGCTTAATCGTGAAAGAAATCCCCCATGCGTCAGGGGACAGAGCTTTTGCTGTGGAAAATGCTACTGGCTTCTTGGTGGTAATGGGTTGCCGAGGCATAGGTGGGTATGGTGAGCAGCTACCAGCACTGACAAGCTGTAGAGTGCTGGGTTTAGGGAAGAAGGGAGAACAGGGATCTTTTTGTCATGGTGGTTCAGTGTTTGAGTGTGGTCTTTTGGACTAGCAGAGGGAAGAGTTTGCCTCAAGACAGTAATGATCTGTTAGCAGTTAAGAAAAGGATTCTGCCTTCTTTTCCCCTTTAATCTTCTACGTTGCTATGAGGTGGAAGTTTGTTACTTGTTGTGGTGATGTGTTTTTATTTCATCTCTGATTCTGGTGGGTGCAAGGCAGCAACAGAAATTTCAGAGGCAACTCAAAAGCAGAAATCCACGGAGTTTTGCTTCGTGTTTTTGTTTAAGATCTGGGAGAGATCATGATCAAAGCAACAACTAACTGTATATTGGCCCTACTTGAGGTTGAGGGAGTTTGTCAAGGTGTGATACGTCAAAAATCCTGGAGTTGGACAGAGAGTGACTGTAGCAGGAAAATGGATCTTGCTAATACAAAGATATCTCAGAGAAAGGGTGAGTATAATGCAGTTATTAGTGTCTGTCTCCTCATTAACTAATTTTGAAGCCACTGGTTAACTTGAACCAAATTTGGTAGGAAGAGGCCTCAAAGATGCCTAAGATTGCAACTCAATTCTTGAAAGCAGGTAGGCACAAAGAGACCTTAATAAAACCCCAAACCGACAGAGAAACATTGCTGTGTGGGAAGCTACAGTTGTGAGCTTGTTAGGCACTGGGAAATTTGTGAGTCCATGATTGATTAACTTGATTTGTGCCCTGGCTTCTGGAAAACCTTCAATCGGAGCTCACAGTTTGCTAGCCTGTAAACTCAATCAGCCTTGTGGAACCGACTGCTGGGAGGTCAGCTTGATGGAGCACCAGTGGTTACAGAGCTACTTTTATTTGTCTTTTTTGTTTCCTGCTGGCTGAAGAGCAAAAGGCTGATAAGCTGCAGAAAGTTATGAAGAGTGTGTTTTGCCAGGAATCTCACCAGCTATCTTGAGCTTTCCTTGTGTGAAAGGTGTCAAGCCTTGTCTGTTGGAAGCGGGGAGGAAACTTGAACATTAATGGCATGCCAGCAGATGGTGTAGAGGCTTTTTAGTAGAGAGAACTGATTCACTCTTTGATCTTCGGTCCTAGCACACAGATATGACCACCAGGTAAAGTACTGCTTTCCACAAGAGCCTTTTTCTTTACTTAATATGGAACCAGAGCTCAAATCAAGACACTCAGGAAAAATGCTGTCAGTCAAACAACAGCGGAGGCCGTACTGGAAGACTGACAGGGAAAGAGTGCAACGTACACAAAAGTACTCTCCCTTGCTAACCTCTGTGCTGATTCTTTGTAATAAGCTTTTTATGTGTTAATATTGTGTCAGTAATTGCATGGCTTTTTTAGAAACCTCTTTCTGTACACAAAATCCTATTAAAATCCAAGGTGGTGTATGATGGCCAAGAGGAAGCCGTGGGAGCTGCATGTCTTCTGTCTCCAGCAGCAAATCAGCCCACTGTGTTGCATAAAATATCCCGTGACAGCCATCCCAATGGTCGCGGGCAGAAAACTGGTCTCATGGAGCTAGCAACCTGCTGCAAGAGGACCTTTTATTGCTCTCTGGCTGAGCTAAACAAGAATTGAGTGACTGATGTGGAATGAAAGGGTTAAACAGTGGCTGGAGTCAGTCTGAACCAGAAGGCAGGGGAAGGGCTGGAGGAGGTGGTGGGCATTGCACAGGAATATTGTAAAGATGGACAAAACCTTTTAAGCATATCTTCAAGGCCATGATACTGTGCTGATTTCATCTCATTCTGTGTATCAATTGTAATTGTATCAGGAAAATTACCAAAAGTGCTCCCCCTCCCATCTTTTCTGCAGATAAGATCTGAAAGACCTTCACTCTGTGCTTGGAAAGCATTTATTTCAGCTACCTGAATACATGTGAAGGTCACAGACTCACGTCTGGGTCTTTTCTGTGATATTTCCTCCATTCCTTACTGGTTGTCTCTTTGTTCCTTTGCAGACTACTTTTCAAACAGTGAATGCTGAAGAAGAGGAGGAGGATTGTGTGTATGTTGTATTATCTTCAAATTACCTTGTCTTTTTCACTTTTGTGTTTTTAGAGGAAGCAGACTTCATAAACAACTTGATTTGACTCTCCAATCTCTTGTGATCTGAAGCTTAGATAAGACAGACTTGCAGACATCTGTCATTACTGATTGTCTCCATTTACTGACACTTAGCACTTGGACTCTGACAAAGCTTGTCTTAAACTGCAGTGTCGAAAAGAAGAGCTCTTAATTTATTTTCCTAGCTGTATTGTTTTTCCTTTGTCTCATTGTTTTGCTCTTTTTTTCCTGCCCATTTTATTAGGAAATTTTTGTATCTCACATACTTTATTATTAAATACTGCTCTCGTGTTTGTGGCTCATTGTTTTACTGAGTTTATTGCTTTGATTTTCTGCCCTCTCTGCTTTCCAGAGTATGGAATCATACTAAACCACCAGAGAGTGGTTAGGCTGTGGTAACAGACGTCAGGAGTTTTCTCCTCAGTCTCATTTTGTTTATTCTCTTAGGCTTGTCGCTTGTTTGCAAAGTCTGAGGATCATCCTGGCACTAAAAGGTGAATTCAAGAAATCTGGAGTAACTTTGCTCTTCATAGTATTGTTTTCCATTCTGAAACCTATAGTCTGCTTTCTCTAGATAGTCTTGCTGAAGAAGCGGTCCTTTATTTTCAGCATATTATGTATTTATTGAGAAATGTGCCTGGAAATGTTTTGATTAAGGGACCAGGCAAATCTGTTGTTGCCTTGTTTCACCTTTGCTGGCATGTAACTTCAGGCTGATATCGAGTGTAAGGGCTTGCTGAATTCCTTGCGTGCATGAAGCCCAGGCAAATCTTTTTCTTCCCACCCCGCCACCCTTCAACAGAGCAGAGGAGGACTGGCACTGATGGTTTCTTGCCTGTGTATATATGATTTGTTGTAACCAGAACTCTTTGTGCTATGATCCTGCTGTAGAAGATTTTAGAAGTGTGACCAAGGGATTAAATATATTCAGTATGTCCTAATACAGCACCACTAAATTTCTGTACATAAGCAATGAACATCTTGTCTTTGGCTTGATAACATAGAGCTCTGCAGGAGAGAAAAGCAGCACTAGACAAGATGTTCAAAGTGGCCTGGCTGGGTGCTGTGCCACTTGCATCTTGATCTGTTGGCACCAAACAAAGGGAGAGGGTGCTTGTGTCCATGAAACCACATGGCCTGCATGAGTGTAACCTGAAGGGTGGGTGAGCTGCTGCTGTTGATATAGCCATTACCACGCTGTTAATACAGAAGAAAGGTAATTTTACAAATGTGGAAAACTTAAGTTCTAGTGGAACTTTGCAAATTGGCACAGACTCTTAAATGAATGACCTTAGATTTTGTTCTTTTATATCCTTGCTATGAGAGCTCTTTTTATCACTAGCTCTTCTCTTGCACAGGCACAACAGTTCTCAGAAGGTACTTTCCTTCAGGATGGGGGTACAAGGTAAAACTTCTTTATACTTCCAACTAATGTCTTCACTGAAATAGACTTTAAAAATACTGCTTTTCTCTTGTTCATCCCATTAACTTGTTCATTTACAGATCTTGCACTGCCTCTGGTTACCATCTTTACCCCATCCTGACAGCAAACATCTTGCATCTTGCAACATTCTGCAGTGGTGAGGGGTCTTGAGCGTGAAGTGTCTTGATATTTTACTTAACCTGAAGGATTAGTGCAAAGTGAAATGATGGAAAAAAAGAGTTTTCAAAGGAAATTTATTTAGTTGTTGATGGATTTTTTTGAGGGTGAAGTTATAAATATTATAAAAATGATTTTTAAAAGCCATGGTGTGCTTCTGAGTCCTTCTTTTGACACACAAGTACTTTTTGTAAGAACTCTTCAGTTCTGATCCTGTATTACCAGATGATACTAAGAAGTAATTTCCCATTGCTCATCTAAAATCAGGACATTAAGTTTGCGAACGTAATATGAACTGTAGGTTTTGTATCAAAAGACTGGGAGATTGTGTGGTACCAGGTGTGTAAATACTGTTTAATTTGCCTCGTCAGCTGGAGGTCTGGAAGAGAGTCTTCAGGTCTAAATTATTAATTGTTAACTGAGAAACTCCTGGTTTTCTTCTGTAAGGTTTCGGTCCAAAGGTTTTCAATGCCCCCAAGTACTATAGTCAAACTTTACCTAATCGTTAAGACACAGTTCTATTGGTTTTGGCTGCTTCTGTACTTCAGAGGGGACTGTTCTTGTATTTGTCTGGAAAGCATTACTGTAAATAATCAACATGTGAAGACCCATGCGGATCAAGCTTTTTGTGTACTGCACAAAGTGCATGTGCCGTGTTTACTGTGTAGAAAATGAACGGTCTGAGCAAAAACTTCTCCTTCTTCACAGCTCTCAGTTAATCGGTTCTGCAGTGAAGTCAAGCAGTTGGATTTCTTGTATCATATTCCCCCCTGGAGACAACCGCACACAGAGATGACGACTTGGGACTAAAGCAGCAGGTTTAGTGAGCAGAGCTGTCAGATGAGAGCGAGCTTGCTGAAATGCAAACACAAAATCTGAAAAAGGAGCACGGAACCCAAACTGGCAGTGCAAACTGTTTTGATAGCTGTATTTTGGCTGGAAAAATCCTCAGATACTTAGAACAGGGTAGTCTCTTTTCTAGACCTTTGAACTGCATACCAAAATCTTTGGATGGCCATGAACCATGAGAGCCTGCTGTGCATACCTTGGAGAGTGAAGGGGACAGGGAGCCTGGAGTGGGTTTCCAGCACGTCCTGTCCATGGTGAGATGGTGCTGGGCTGAGCAAGCAGGATGAGTGGCTTTTAAGTGCCCCTGAGATGCGGATGTCAGCATGCAAGCTTGCCTTGCTTTCTTTGGCAGTGGAGAATTTGACTACCCAGCAACCCAGCTGCTCAGAAGGCTCAGACATCTAAGTTTTTTACAGGATGAGAAACTTTTTGTGACACCCAACTTTTCTGCAAAGTGTAAGATGGTCAGATATGTCTAAGGAGAGTGTTCTATATTTACACACTAACTTGCCATTTTATATTAAATATTACATATTAAATGTACTCTTGTTTGACTTTCTAGTTCTTTAATGCTAACCTACCTCTGTCCCCAAGAGGTTGGGCTTTCCATACAGCAGAAGCCTTTCAGATAATCCTCACGTGCTTCTGAAAAAGAGTGCAGGGTACTCCTGTGTCTGTGGTGGGTGTTCATCCTTGCATTTGTTTTTCTCATTAAAGTGAGAGCTTGTTCAGTTTGTATCGAAAACACCTTTGATCCTCTTATTTAAATGAGATAGCGTGTGTCCTGCAGAAGACACTTTTTTAAAGTGCCTTACAAGATTATGCTGCTGCATGATTATTGATAAAAGTTCATAAAACCTTATTGGACTGGAGAGTGTGAATAGTTTCCCAAGTACAGTTCTCCATATTGTAATCTGCAGCAAACATGATTTATTCTCAGCTGATTGACCTCATGTGGACTTGTGCTTGTGTAAGTAGCAGCTGAAATCAGTGGTCTGAGCACTACTCTGCAAGTCGCAGACAGTAGGTTATTATTTAGTGAGAATGCTCAGCAAGTCTCTTGCTGCAGCATTTTCATTCAAAAGGTCACTTCCCTGAGTTCGTGCGCAGCTGAATTTAATGTTCTCTCGCAGCAAGGCAGGCCACACTGGAGAGTGCGTAATTAGAATAAATACAACTTTGTTCTCAGCTGAAAAATCCATCTGAAATAAATTTTTCCAGCCCTTCCAAGAAATGCTTTTAGTAAGATAAATAAAAGCAATTCTTGCAGATTTCACATTCATTCAGGAGGAATGTTGGTGGGTGTAGGGTGCCTCCACTTAAGTCACTCATCACAGTGCCTTCTGGGCTCTATCAACTTGTATATTCAATAGCTGGCTAAAGGGTAGCATTTGCAAATTGGGTTTCTCGCAAACCAATTAAAACCAAGTTCATTATTTATTACTTGGTTTGAATCCTGGTTATTGCTTTGAGTAAAATTGTTCTTAACAGCAAGTACAGAAAGTTCAGTTAGACTCTCCACTTGGGCAAACTTTAAACAATGCTTTGATAGGTGCATCTGTTTTTAGGGTTGTGCATGCATTTATACAAGCTTTTGTGGCTTCTTGTTTTTGGTTTTTTTTTTTCTGGTTGGCACTTCTGTGTAGTCAAAGTAGATTTGTTTTCTACTGTCTTCTGTTTCGCAACATTGGAAATACTGAAAAAATCTCTGCCTAAATACAGAAGGAAAGCTCAGATATTCCCCCTTCCTCGCCTCCCCCCCTAAACTTAAACAAAAAAAATCCCCTCTTTGTTTTCATCTTTTCAAGAGACTGAGCAGAGTGTGAAATGCCTTAACTTCCCTTTCTTTAAATTTTTGTCCCAAGTATAGCAAAGGGGCTCTGCTAGATCAGGATATTGCTGCCGGTGGGCTTGACATAGTTTCTCTGGATCTGTGAGCAGATCTGGCTATCTTAGAGATTTCAGAGAGGCTCTACAGAGTGGTCCTTGAATGTGTTTGTGCTTTCCCTGCAGAGACTCTAGATAAGCATTCTCCAGTGTTCTCCACTCAAAACTGCCCCAACCTTTATTTTGGGAACTACCTAGTAATACTAAATGGTTGGTTTGGGCTGCAAGGTCACTCTTCTGCAGGGCTCCGCTGGAACCTGTGAAGCTGCAAGGGTGAGTAGACTGTCATGGCAGTGTCAATCGTAAATGAAAGAATGCAGCCATTCTGCTCTCGCCATTAATTGGGATAGCCCTGTGCTATATTGCTTGACATGAGGAACTGCCTGTAAGCAGTGGTATCTACCTTGTCCTGTTTCCTTTTCATTTTGAAGAGAGGGCAGCAGGAGGCCTTTCTAAAGGAAAGAAGAGCCTGATGTCAGGGCGGAAAGAAAGTAGAGGTAGGTCATTGAAATCTGACCACTCAGACTTCATTAAATGGAATTGATAGTCCTGGGGAGGAGAGGTAGAAACTGGCTTTTACTTCCATTCATAGTCTGTGTGCTACGTTAGATATTCATCTCTGAAAGGCCTGATACCTCTTCAAGCCCCAGTGGGTTTCCATTGACACCAGAGAATGATCAAAGGGAGAATATGCTCTCTGTCATCAGACTATGGGCTTGTACCTTATGGTCATGTTCCATGTCACTTGGGAGCAGATTTCATCAGGACTTAGAACATGACAGTCTGCCTTTTTTTTTCTCAAGGTATGAATTTTCTTTCCTTGCTGTCTCCTTTGTTTCTGACACCACCTTCCTTTTCCTGATTCAAGGCTTTGTGTTCTCTTTATTTTATCTGATGAAGTGATCAGGAGTTGAATACTTGGTACTTGCTAATGAACCTTCTTTGGCAGTGAAGAGGCCAGGGAACCTCACTTAAACTAATTGTTGTTTCGGGATCTCTCTAGGCATCTTGACCCTACGTGCAGACGTGGTTTATTTTTGAAATATTGTCCTCAGTTAGAAAATCATCTCTTGTCCTAAAATGAAAACACACATTCATCAGAACCTGAATTTCACGTGGTTTGTGTAAACACGTAATTTGGGTTAGGGCCAATCACTGGAAGATATGCCATGCTGTTGTCCAGGAAGTTACAATGCAAGAAACGTGGGGAACTTGTGAAAGTCACATTAACTGTGTCTCTTTGGGGAACTGCCTCTGAAATCCTGACCTCTGCATTTCTGCTGTGTGCTTTATATGACGCTAGTGAAGACGGTCACTTGAGCAGTTGCAACATTCATGTGTCCATGTGTTTGCATGACTTTATGAACTGTGGAAAGAATAATGCAGTGCTTCCCAGAGACTCTTCCTCTGCCCCTGAATGTGGCACATGAGCCATCACACTGATTTTGTCAAAGCACTGTATGCTTTGACCCATGTCATGTTTGCTGAGGTCAAATGAGAGAAACCTTTTGCCTAGGGGTCTGTGCACTTGAGTTTCTAGTGGTGATGGTTGGAGGGCTCTCTGGCACCTTTGCTTTTTGTCCAGCCACCATCCAATGTCAGTGTGTAAGGATTTAGGCTGACCTAAATATACTGTTCCCATCCCCATCTGCTAAAAGTTTCCTGTGCGAGATGTTAGTTTTATTTTCCTCTTTATGGAGCCTGACAAAAGTTGTTATTTAAATATTGCTCAATATTTTCAACATGATCTTAGGATGACTGCTAATTCCTTCAACCCCTTGTTTTGTTTTAGAATTTCTAATCCCATTTTCTATGACTAAGTTCAGTTGCATGGTTTCCACAAGGAGGATTAGGGTTTACTGCTATAGGTACGTCATTCTGCCTTTGAAGCTGCTTGCTCATGCTTTCCTTGGCAAGCTCTGGCAGACATGTTTAGCAACAACAGAGATTGTATCTTTCTGAAACTGCAAAAGGGTTAATCAGAAACATGTTTATGAAACCAAATCGCTTACTCTTACAAGCTTTTACTTTTTGTATGCTTTTGGTATATTTGTCATCTGCCTTTGAATGTATGGAACATTTTTCTTTCCTTTCTTGAAGCTATTTTAATGCTATGGATGATATTGTTAAAAATTAACTATGATAACCATCTTTTCTTGGCAAGCCCTAAATTGTACAGTTCTTGGAGATACACTGGAGAGCTTGACTGTCTTCATGAGGATAGAGCAAGCTTTTTGGCTGGCATGTTCAGGGTGGCTGAATGAGTGTAGGGCATCTAAAGTACATCTGTAGCTTCAAAACAAATCCAACAAAGGACTCGCATCCCCCAGGCAGGCAAGTAGTTGTTTGTACAGATGCTTTTTCTCCAGAACCACTTTGTAGCATTGGTCACAGTTGTGGTTGAGTTTACTTATGTGTGCAAGTAGCAGGGCTGATGGCTATTTGAGGGGCTATTACTTTTTCTTCAAGGAGGTAAAAAGTTATTGCTGTTGATCAGGAGATTTCTTCATGTGATAGAGACAAAAGTACAGTGAATAATTCCTATCTGCCTCGCTGGCAGATGTACCATTGTGAAATTTTAACAACCTAATAAAATATTAGGGAATACTTTGCATCAGGAGGAAACCTGATGGTTCCTTTCAGTTGATGCCTCTTTGAAACCATTTGAGAAACACGCTTGCCTCATTGGGACTTGCACCTACTTCTGCAGGCGTAGCACCAGGATACTGATGCAACATTCATGAATTGCAAAGGACTTGAAGAATTCTGGTTGGGTAGATGTTATGATGTCAGGATCTGCATATGTAGTATGATGCAGTTGAACAGATGGTGAAAATCTTAGTGTTTAATACTTTGACTCAAAGGGGGATTATTGTTGTATTTTCATACAAAGTGTATCTTAATTTTTAGTGCATTTCTAAAGCCGTGGGGACTTTGGACTTGCTGTGTTTAATCCAGTCTAGTAGTGAATGCTGAGCTCTGCAAGTACTGACTTTTGGTAGGAAGTTGTGTGAAGTTGCGTGTTGTGTACTTGTAATATAAGGATCTTCCAGAAACTCAAAGGAATCTGGTGACTGTTGTTTGTATTTTCTTGTATCTATAATATTTTGTTTTTGACGATTTCATTTATCTAACATATTTTCTTCCCAGGAAATATTGTCTCCTGGGATCTAACTATTTGCTGATGCAAATATCTGTGATCACAGAGACTTAAAGAAGTATCGAGTGTCACGTCATCAGGTCACCAGTTCACATCTAGTCCTAAGTGGTAATGGGCCTTTTTATACTCCCGAGGCCTTTCCGCAGATTAATGTTTAGTTGCTAAAAACAAAGAACAGGACATTTGCTATTCAGAATTATGGATTCAAGAGGAGAATAAAGATTAAATGTAGATTTTTCTATGGCAGAAAGTCCTGTTTCATTAGTGTTTGTATCTGTATGTGCTTGTCAGCATACACAGTCCTTTAGAATGAGTGAAGGTAGTGCTTTTCCAAAGAAGTATGTGGTTTGCTGCATAAGTTGTGATGCAGAAAGGTAACCTCACCTAACAATGAAAGGTGTGCATTAGTGAAGTCTGATATTTTTTGTGTGCTCTCCTGTAGCTTTATAATTGCAAGAGCCTTTGAAGGAAGTATAGGAGGACATAAACTTTGAAGAGAAAGAGATTTTTAAATTTGAAATGTAATGTGAGTGTGTTTTGTATGGCAACTGAAACACTTGGATGAAGTACTCAAATTCTTTCAGGCAGCTGCTCTTCTGAATAATGATGGTTGATTGGTTGGTTGGTGATTGGGGTTTTTTTTCCCCATGTTTCTGCTAGCATTCATGTCAGGAGCTTTGTATAAAACTTCACTTCTAAATCTCACCTCTAACCTCTCGTTTCTGGTCAAGAATTGTGGACTTCAGTTTAGAGTATAATCTAGTACTTACAATAACTCATTGAATTGTACATTCCTCTGTCTATAGAGAGATTGAAATGGTTCAGTTCAGCCACATAGACTTTTGCAGCTTCGTTTCCTCCTCATCGATTCATTACTCTAAAGTTGGGAAGGCCTTGCAATCTCTTTGAGATGTGTTGCAATATGGAAAGTCCTGTGAATTCCTATGGTCAGGGAGTGACCTGTTGTATGCTGGGATTTGCCTACAATAGCCTCTTCCAACTTCTTCTCAAATGTTTCCTGAGCACTCTCTGGCTTGTTTCAGGGACCAGCTTGGCAGCATATCGGGAATCAGTAGCTGGAGTCCTTCAGGAAAGAAGGTGAAGATGCTAAAGTATGACTTCTGGTGTCCAGGTTGTTAGAATCTGTTTGGAGAGACATGAAGATGTGAAGAAGAGAGATGTGAGAGCCAGCGTTCTCTTTCTTTGTGCTCCTGAGTTGAGAAACTAGGATCTGAGTTGGCTTCCTCACTCTAACCTGAAGGCTATTGCATAGCTTCCCATGCATCTCGTGTTTGTGACTTTTTGTCAGTATTTGGAAGTACAGAAAGTGGGTTCTAAAGTGCAGAGACAGAAAACAAAGATATTTAATGACATGGGGGGAACAAATGACAGCCTGTAGAACTTGAGTTATCACCATGGCACTTTGTGATGGGGATTCCAGTCCTGTGGGTCTTAAAAATACATTTTCATGTGTGTATGCTCAGTCATGTGGAGGTCTTCAAGTTCTGGCTTAGCAAAGGAATACCAGCCACCAAACAATTTCTGCTGGTATTTTAAGTCTCTGATTGATTGTTGGCTTGTAAACAGTAATTTCAGCCAGAAACAGTGCATGGCTAGGAGTCTTTTGAAATTATCATCTATCTTTTTGCTAGAGACTAAAAGAAGAAAGTTACTGAAGTGCAAAGGAACCTTTTTTTTCTTTTTCTTTTTTTTTTTTTTTTTTTAAAGCTGAGTCCTGACAAGATGAGCAAGTTGCAAGGGAAAATTTAAATATTTACTTACTGTAGTTAACCATGAAATCCTCCTTTACTGAAAATGATTAGAATGAACTGTGCTTTGAGTCTCCGTGTTATTGTGGAAGAGTAAAAGAAAATGCATTTACCATGATTTAAAAACAAATAAAATTTTAAAAATGTATTTAGCCTAGGACAGGGGTAAATAAAAGGAAAGTGCCACTTGTGTCTGAAGATTGGCCCTAAAAATATGGTCATCATTGATTGCTGGTGTTGACAAATGTGATGACTTTGTATTGGTTTTCCCTCATTACACGCGAATAACTAAGTCATGGGATGTCCATTCCTGAAACCTTTGATATTTAACTTAGGTAGGAATTCTGTTTTTTTTTAATACTTATACAAACATTGATACATTGAACTAGCATGAAAAAAACATGTCAAATCTTTTGCATATTGTAAAGTAATAGATGTTACCTATAAACATTAACAATTCTGACTCCAGTTCTGATGTGGTAAATTCTACTCTTATTCTGCTGATGGAAAACAAAAGAGTAGAAAGCAGTGACTTTGGCCTACATGGAGTGTGGTACAGTTTGAGGGTGGACCACAAATTATTTGGAGTCCCAGTTCTGTATTATGTAAAGGCCATGATTTATCTTGCCAAAAACATGGCTAATGTTAAAAAAATGTTGTCTGTCTTTTTGAAAATAGATTAAATAGATTGTAGAAGAACATATTTGTCAACAGGAAGTAACCATAAACTTAGGAGGCGTGCAGGCTCGAGCACAACTGAACAAGACTGAAAAGAATAAAGGCAGAACCTCTTTCCCCTTGCTTTTCAGACTTTAAGTAGGACCAGAGGACACCTTCTTTCATGGCGGTTGTGCAGGCTTTTCAAACCCCTTTGGTGTGTGTGCAGTGTCTTCGTATAATAGCCTC
Source organism: Urocolius indicus (assembly GCA_013401255.1). Taxonomy (NCBI): domain Eukaryota; kingdom Metazoa; phylum Chordata; class Aves; order Coliiformes; family Coliidae; genus Urocolius; species Urocolius indicus. Next base: position 250,073 of record WBNH01011483.1, on the reverse strand, counting down.
AGTGCTAGACTTTTATCACACAGACTGTGGGCTGCATGGAGTGAAACTGCAGGTTGTCAGCAGCCCCATAGCCACAGCTCTTGCACTCCCATTGTCAGAGTATTTAGGTATTAGAAAGACTCTATGCAGGTCAAATAGAACATAAGAATTTCAAGGTGTCCCTGTGTGGGTTTTTGCCATGCTACCAGTTGGGCTTTGCTGAACTGTTGCATGCAATTAAGGACTTTTTGTGGTTGCATTGATCAAGATGGTATTGTGGGTGTGTTTCTCATCCAAGAGGAAAAGTGAGGTCAATAGGAGTGAATGTTATGTTGCAGTACAGATTGAAAAAGAGATACTTTGATGTCCTGAGAAGAATGTCTCAGACTTCTGCTTTAGGGCATTCAGTCTACCATGGCAGTCTTGATATTAAGTGGCAGGTGACTTTCTTGTCCTCCTTGTTGACTTGTCCTACTTGCAGATGAAGGCTGGTTCTGTACTTTGTCCTCTACTTTTTCCTCTCGCGGGCAGCTTTTTCTGTTGTTCTAATATGTGTGCTTCAGCCTTGCTTGCTGTTTCATCTTGGTTCAGAATTAGGCCAGGTGTCTCACTCACCCTTCAGAAAGTTGGAGGCCTGATTTCAGGTCACCTTCACAAGTTTTGTGGATGTGATGCGTAGCATGGGAGCCATTCATGTCTTGGGCTTTCAGACATTTGTATATATTGTGATGGGAACAAATGCAATCAGGAAAGCAGCAGACAGGAAAATCCTCCAGTCTGTTGCATCTGCCAGTAGCCCTAGAGGAATAAAACTGAGATGTTCTCTTAAGTCTTCCACTTTTTGAGTTAGATCTGCTTGTTTGTTCATTGAGTGAAGAGTATTTTCTGGCTTGGAACATGAGCAGAAGTGGGATAACTACATATACTGATCTCAAAAAATCAGAGAAGTTAATGTTGGCATTCTTACCATTTCCTGCTACTTCTATCCTGACACAATGACATTCCCTGTAAGTTGATAGCAAAACATACAATCTTCCTTTTTTTTGGTCTTGCCTCCCTCTACAGTTTAACTCTTCTTGTGAGCTGTATCTCTGATCAAAGGGTATCAACAGAATCTTTATCATCTTGAATTGACAAATTTGGCTTAAAAAATATCTACTTGAAACTTGGCAAACACTGCCTTGGTATGCAAACAGTGGGATGGGGTAAGGGAAATCACTTGGCTGTTGAAAACCTACATATGGGAAAGTCACATGGAGCTTTCAGTGCTTTATTTATAATTCTGCAAAGGCCTCTTCTAATTTGAAAAATAGAAGAGACCAAGCAGTGGCTTCTGGAAAGCAAACAGCTAGGTTTTTCCATGAGTATTTTTAACTTCACGGATTGTAACACTCTTTCCTCCTTAAATAAATTTTTTAGCCTTCAGGATGTATAACTGGGTAAACTAACATTGCGAAGAAAACCTAAACTCCTGCAACATTTGTCTTTTTAAATTCTAATTGTGAAGCTGTAAGAGATGTTTTGTTTTCATTTAGCAAATACATACTGAGTTTCTAGAAAGGTGACTTGATTTACAATAGCGTATCCAGTGAGAACCATATGCTTTTCACGTTTCTCTTTTGAAAGCGATACTCCACTCCTTCAATAAAATCTCCTTTTCCAGAAGAGCGCCAGTTTTAACCGTTAAGTAATATTTAAGTAAGAAGTGAAGTTGGATTTTCAGGTTTGACTGTATATGTGGACAGAAATTTCCAAACATAAATCCTTGGAATGATTTTACTAGTTAATAATGCAACCATGAGTTTTAGGTCCCCTTAATTCTGAGCAGTGTTTTGCTGATATCAGTATAAGATAACTGTGTTATGTGAAATTGTTTGAACAAAGCTAAAGGCAGAGCAATATAAGTAGTCTGCCTGAGAGGCTCTAGTGTTCTCTTTCTGCTCAAATTGCTGAGCGTGGCTAACTCTTTGCAGAATGGCATTTGAAGTTACATTTGGAGTCATTAGGTTATAAACAGTGCACAAAATATTTAACATGCTTTATGTTAATATTCCTCTGAAGATCAAGGTTCCCTGGGGAGAAATGAAAATATGCACCAAAAACGTTCTCAGTTCTTGGGCTTTATCCACAGCTTCCTAGATCGTTAAAGATCAACTATCTCATGAAGAAATTATTGCAAAACAAAATTTTGATGGCAGCTGTCAGAGTGTTTCTATGTGGGGGGAATATACTGGGTAATGCTCTTTTTTTTAGATGTCGAATTGTCACATTTTTGCTGACCGGCTGAGGTGTAGTTGTGATTGGAAAATCTTTCTGACTTGACTTTGGTAAACTTACATGAACCTCCATGTTCAAGAATGCTTTTGAGTACTAAACTGTGTTGGGAAAAGGCATTGAAAAAGTGTTTAGATCTTGACAGAATGTCTGTATCTGTACTACTGAATAGAGAGAGGAGTCCTTTCATTTCTGTTTCTCAGAAAGTCTTCTGGGGAAGAAGTTCTTGACCTTTTTAGACGACGCCAGAGTGTCTCTGAGTGGTCTGACCCGCCATATAATTTTTTTGGCAAGAATAAACCTCATTCTACTGTGATAAAAGTTACTGTTTTGTGCTACTCACAATCCATATAAAACTGGGTCTGTGGGGGGATTCTGCTGTACTTGTCTTTTGTTCTGATATTAACATTTACTGCCTTTACTGAATGCTTGGCATCTGCAGTGGTACATCAGCTGCGTGTGTGCCTGTGCTCCTTGCTGATGTGGTCAGCCAACCTAAGGCAACACTGAAATAAAGCGTAACTTCTAAACTGCCAGGTTGTCCTTCAGAAATAACTGTTATTTCAGATTCCACTGTTACATTGCTAAATATTGGGATTTATAGACCTGGTGGAATGGCTCTGGCAGTTTTCACATTACAGCAAATTCTGGGCTCTCTATCAACCCCCTGATTTAAGTGCTATTTCTCTCATACCTGAAGGTGCAACTCATAAGGGACATCCTTGGCATTTGCGTGCAGCTGTCCTGTTTTTAGCTGGAATAGGGTTAATTTTCTTCCCAGAAGCTGGGAAGAAGAGTGCTGTGTTTCGGATTTATCATGAGAATAATGTTGACAGTACGCTGATGTTTTGGTTGCTGCTAGTTAGCACTTATGTTAAGGATGTTTCAGTTTCCCAGACTGCCAGCAAGGAGATGCAGGAGGCTGGGAGAAGGTAGCATGGCCAGGACAACTGATCCAAACTAGCCATGGGGCTATTTCATACCATAAACTCTCATGCCCAGTATATATATGAACTGGGGGGTAGTTGGTGGGGAGGGGCAGATTGCTGCTCGGGCACCAGTGAGTGGGTGGTGAGCAATTGCATTGTGCATCACTTGTCTTTTCTTGGGGTTTATTTCTCTCTCTTTTTGTTAGATTCCTTTTCATTACTCTTATTATATACTGTATTATTGTTGCTATTGTGTAGTTCATTTTAGTTATTAAACTGTTCTTGACGCACGAGTTTTACTTTCCCTCGTAGTTCTCCTCATCTCCCCATCCTACTGGTTGGGAGAGGAGTGAGTGACTGCTTGGCACTTAGTTGCTGACTGGGGTTAAACCACAACAGCATCCAAATTTCTTTGAGCTCATCTAGATGAGAGGCAAAAAGTGGAAAACCCAAATGAGAATCTGGCAAGAACTGCTGTAGGCAGCAGACACTAGTTACATCTCATAAACTGTAGGAGCCACTGGCACATCTTTCAGTTCCTGGGGAGTTTAGGAAGGAACATTTTCTGTGGGTTTACTGAGTTTTTGGAGATCTGGTTGTCCCCCGGGGTAGTTCAAATCTAGTTGCAGAGAACTTGACAGCAGTATTTTATGCTAATGAGGAAGCAGCAGGGTTGTGCTTCCTCCAGCCTGCCTCAAAAGGAGAAGTACAGAGGCTCAGCTGTTCTGAGCTACACAGCTCTAAGGCATAATAATAGCTCATGTAGACTTTGACTACACAACTCAGGCACACACTAACTGTGTACTAGGGAACTAAACCTGGTCCAGCATGCTTGATCTGATAGCAAAGCTGCTTGATTCACTTCTGTTATTGATCTGGCTTCCAAACTGAATCCTTCAAACATCTGTAAGGATCTCTTTTGGTGCATGGTGGACACACTGAATACCATTGGTTCTGCTGGCTCACTTCAGCAGATACCACATCCATGTCACCAGTAAGGTTCTACATATACAAAAGATCACTGTAGCTTTTTGGATTGAAACTTTGCTTTGAATTTCCCAAGATTTTGGAGATGTTCTTGACAGTCATTTGTTTTTCCTCATGGAAAAACTTCATGTAGACTCAGACCTCGGTAAATGGTCTGCTCTGTGCTGACACTCTTAAACGACAATTATGAGGTTTATGCTGAATTCTTTATACAAATGGGATACATGTTTTAAAAAGTTGTAACATTTTTTTTTCTCATGCCAGACCTGCATCTTAAAGGCATTCTAAAATTTATTACAATATTCATTATTTTTTTCTAATGTTAAAAATATGTTCTAAATTTGGTCATCTAGAACTGAAGGATCAGTAAAGATTTTCCTGTTTGTATAGTTCACCTTTGTTGTAGGAATTGCATTGTAGCCATCAGGAACACACAAAGGCTTAACAAATGTTTCTGCAAATACTGTATTGGATGTGGGGAAAAAAAAAGTATTGATTTAAAATTAGAGTGAAAGAGTTTGCTGCTCTTCTGGATCTTGAGAGGAAGAAAAACCCCAAAATGCACAAACTCCTGGTTCTACTTGTACACACATTAAAATGAATACCAAATGTAAAGTTAAAGGAAGATAATAGGGAAAAAATTAAAACATGGGGAAGTGCTTCAGTTACCAATAAAGTATCAGAATAAATCCCTGAAGGCTTTATAAGCATCTCTTTATGCAACAGGAAATGATCAGCATGGATTTATCAGGAACGGCTTCACAGGGGTAAAAAATCTGGTTTCGTTGATTCAATGGCTGTTTTACAGCCCAACCTGAGTGAAAGAGCACAGTGGTTATGGGATGCTGAACAAGGTTCCATGTCCAGGGTTAGTACTAATACACTGGGTTCATTAAGTGATTGGAATGTATGCTAAGGAGTCAGCTGTGGTGGTGATTGACATCCTGGAGGGATTTGTTCTGCCTCTGTGTAAACAGTTTGGAAGACAAAGAGAAAGCACTTGAGATGCAGATGGAGGGTTATGTGTGGTTTTTAAGTCAGGAGAACAACTTTAAGAAATAATCCAAAGGTTATTGTCTGGAGAACAAGTTTTATGAAGAGAGGCTGAGGGAACTGGGCGTGTTTAGCCTGGAGAAGAGGAGGCTAATGAGGAGGAGACATGATCACTCTCTATAACTCCCTGAAAGGGAGTTGTAGTGAGGTGGGGGACAATCTCTTCTCTCCAGTAATGAATGATAGCACAAGAGGAAATGGCCTCAAGTTATGTCAGGGGAGGTTTAGATTCCACATTATGAAGAACTTTTTTACTTTTTCACTGGCACAGGCTGCCCAGGGAGGTGGTGGCGTCCTCAGCCCTGGAGATATTCAAAAGACACATAGCTGAGGTACTGAGGAATGTGGTTTTGTTTATTGATGGACTTGGCATTGTGAGGTGAGTGGTTGGACTCAAAATTCTGTGATTCTGTTTCACTTCTCTTGAAGTGGAAGTGCAGAGTACTTTTTGGATGGAGAAAGTCAAATAGAGTGAGTCTGGGATTTTGGGATGTGTCAGAAGTTGAGTTTAGTTGTTGCAAATAGAAGGGGAAAAAAAAAAGACCAAATCTTTAATGATACAGTAGTAGGAGTATCCTGTACAGGTATTTTGTAATACTCCATGCTAGGAGGTGATGTACACCATTTTGGAACCCATATTTTAAGATGGGTTTAAATTGCAGAGCGAGAACAGCAGTAAAATTGGTTTAATACTGTAGTGTATGAAAAAAATACCATTTTTTGTCTTCTGAAAGCAACTTATAGAGGAATGGAATGATTTTCCAGGTGAGCTAAGTTAAGATGATGACTGTGATTAGTTGTATTTGTTTTTAATGGATAAGAAGAATTTATCGTCTTATCTTGCACTAAGGCTGGAATTAATGTTAATAGGAAGGAATATCCTAATTTTTAAAGAGTGTTAAATACAGGAGCAGATTGCTTTTCGGGGCATTGGAAACACTAGTGATTGCAGTTATCTTTAGAGTATGTTAGAGAAATGTTGATGCTTTAGGTGCAGCGAATCATTCCCAGAGCCGCTTGACAGGATGGCTTCTTGAGAACCTTTCAACCTGGTGCCTCTAGGTTTACATCTTTCATTTGCATACAGCCCTAATGTTTGAAGCCTGTAATTAAATCCTTAATTAAATCCTGCTCACAAATGTTGTTGTTGTCCATCCTTAATGTATTTTTACTTGGAAGTTGTCAGCTTGAATGGTCTGATGACTTTACAAGATGCAGGTTGGGTCTCTGCAATGAAATTGGTGGGCAGTTTTCTCACTTGTTTCCAGGAAAAGAGAGTTCATCCTGTTTTTCCAAAGATGCTCAGAATCACAGAGTGGTTGGTGTTGGAAGGCACCTCTAGAGATCATCCAGTCCAACCTCCAACCCCCTCCCCTGCTAAAGGAGGTTCACCTCCATCAGCAACGTCTCCAGGTGAGTTTGGAAACTTTTAGAGAAGGAGACTCCACACCCTCCCCGAGTAGCCTGTGCCAGGGTTTCTTCACCTGCACTTCAAAGGAGATTTTCTTGTGTTCAACTAGAACTTTTCCATCTTGTGTCTGTTACCCCTTGTCCTATCACTGGGCACTACAGGAAAAAGACTGGCCCCATCCTCTTGACACGTGCCCCTTAGTATTTATAAGCATTGATAAGGTGACCTCTCAGTCTTCGGTAGGCTAATCATCCCCCTGGTCTCTACTTTCCCAGCTACCTGCCTCAAGGGACAAATAGTACTGTAGGAGCCTATGATGCATCAGTGTTTCCAAAACTGAAAATACTTCCTTGCCTTAGAGCTTCCTCATTCAACAGTCACCCGCAAGTCTTTGAGTTTCCTGAGTGCTGAGGATAACACATATGTTGTTCACCTTTTGAAGAAGAAAATAACTGGCTTCTGACAGTTTGAGGTGTGGAGTTTTTTTTAAGAGTCACTGTTTTACTGTAGTTGTGCTAATTAGCACCAGTTGCCTTTCTGTATAGGTAAGATGTCAATCAGCTTTTAATTTGTTTGATTTTAGTTTTTTACACAGATGCATATGGACTATTTGGTTTATGCTAAGGAGGAATTTAAAACAATGGCTGCAGGAGTAAGACGAAGCTGATATTGTGATCTAGAGGAAATGCATGTCTAGAAGCTAGATTTTTAGCAAGGACAAAGCAAGCACTTAGCCTTCTCATTTTACTGCACAGCCTACAACCTTCTTGCAGAGAAATGTGTGAAAGAGGTAAAGCAGTGTGGGTCACCCTGTCCTTCAGCCCTGCTACAGCCAGGGGAGTGTTTGCTTTAACTGCCAGTGGAATAACAAGCACTAATGGATATTGTAGCAGTTGGGATAAGATAATACCCATAAAGGTAGGTTATGGTGATCAGTATTTCTTCCCAAGATAAAGCTGAAATTAGCTTGGAATTATTGGGCATTGGACTATATGGAATAAAGCATGCTTAAGCACACAAGGGGAGCACAGATTCCCATATACCTAGGGGGAAACTCTACAGATACCACAAAGGTGGGGGAGCGAGACAGCAGGATGTTGAAGATATCTGCCCTTGGAATGGCAAAACTGCCTGGACTGCAGGTGTGTCACTGAAATTTAGACACAGGCTGTGATTTGAGGTGCCACCAGTGCTTTTAATGCTTGAGCAAAGTGCAAACTGCATAATGCCACGTTTGCTGCTGAAATGTGACACTGGGAGATCGCTTCCTCCAGGCCTTCCTTACATAACCACTGACTGTCCCAGGGATGGCTTTCAGATGAGCTGAGCCCAACATAAAATATTTGGGTAACTGGTGGCAATTCTACTAGGCCTGGAGAGAATAACAATTAGTTTTAGAGACCAAAGTCTGTAGTATCACAGACAACTTTCTGGCACTCTCCCCATTTTATAGTTAGGGAAAATAGCTGTAGAGAGGGAAAATGCAGCAGGATGGTAGACCTGGTGGTGGGATGCATTGATTTTTTTTCACTCTGTATGCTTGGATTGAACTAACCTTATTTGTGCTTGAAAGCATACATCTCTCAGCTCTCTGCTTGATGTAGATCGTGCTTCCTGAAAGGCTGTCCTGTTTGAGGCAATCCCAAAAGCTCTTCCCTCTGGTTGGCAGAGAAACAAAGTGTGTGGCTTTTTGGGGAGCTTTTCTTGTCTTCTTGGAAAAGATGTGGGTCAAAGTGTAACCACTACTACAGCAGGAGGGAGGTTAGGATTTAAGGTCTTGGTATTTCCTGCTGTTTCACAGGCATAGGTAAACCTAGGTTGAAACTTCATTTAACCATACAATATTCTTTGCTTTTGTTTACTCATCATTTCAAAACAGAGATAAGTTCATGTTTTTCTTCCAAGTACTTGGAGAGATCCTAAGCAGCACAGGTAATTCAAGTTAGAAAATACAAACTTGTGTTTAATTTGAGGTTTTCTGAAATGTTTTTTTTCCCTTAAGCTGCAGGTTTAAAGAAGTTTTTAACTGTGGAGGTTAAGATCTGATAGCTCTCCTGGAGTTTTGTCTAGTGATTTAAAAGTGTGTTTAATACTGTTGCGTTGTGATCTTTTAAATGCTTGTGGTATTGAGCTTTCTTAATAGCTAAACTTGTGGTTTCCTTTAATTCTGTGCTTTGGTTGTATGAAGATACACATATGTGATCTCTAGTGCTCTTCATTCTGGGAAAGGAGAAATTGTCCTGTCTTTCTGCTAGTCAGACCGTGCTCTGTGGAAGGGCTTTTCTTGTGTTTGTGCCAGGCTGTAGCCACAAACTCTGAGCCTCGGCCTGCCTGTAGCAGTTCAGATGAGTTTACTTTTCTGCTAGGTAACAGAAATCCCGTAAAACTCTAGGTACTGCACAGCCCATCGGGCTAATTGACAGACTTTTAATTTGGGGAGTACTGTATTGTGATCTATGTGTATGTTTTTAAAAGGAAGAAGACTCAGTTAAACCAGTTGTTAGTGGGTTTTGTACCTCAAACCCAACCTTCTGGTGGCTTTGAACCCAGCTATTGATGAGTATGCAGGTGCCATGACAGGGCCTGGATTGTAAAGTCCAGGGATAATAGTACGAAAGTGCTTGAGGCTGTACATATATAGGGCAGTTTGAGGACATTTCTTTGCCTCAGCATAACCTGTGTGGTATTGCTCTGCTTTGTAATGTCATCAAACCACAATATCTAGCAAGGTGCTTGGAAAGAGGCAACTGCCAATGCCTCTTTTTTTCCCCCCTAACGGATTTTCCAGAAAATCTGTCCCTCTCAAGAAGAGTACAGGCAGTATAGAAGTGATGCTCCACTGGAAACAGAAACTTAATTCCCAGAACTCAGTAAAAGAACCTCTTGTAAAATGAGCTGAAGAAAGCAAGACTGCTGGGATTTTGGAGGCTTTTCTAAATTTGTTAAAGTTGTAAACTGAAGTTCATTGGTCTTTTCTGAGCTTAGAAAGATCTGACCAGGCTGTATGCATAAGAGATCCCCTGGCAAAGTCTTACATAACGAGACAGCCATTTTAACTGATTGTCTGCTCTTGTCAGGTTAGCTAACTGTACAGTTCCTGAAGAATGAACTGAGCATCTTTGGGCAACCTGATGCCAATTTTACACTACTGTTTCTGAACAAGATGTGGCTTTTAGGTTTATAAGAAAAGTAGCAGAGGTTTACATCAAAATGCCTCCTAATTTGCAGGGATACTGGCACTTCAGATTACATGTACATGTACACACGTGGCTATCACATGTGCTATCTGTGAGTGTTTCCTGTGGTCAACATGTCTGTGCCTCGTGTAACTGGACTTTATCTGCACTGTAACATGTCATGGAGTAGCATTTGTGAGAATGCAAAGAGGACAAAAGGCTGCGACCTTTCTTGGGTTTTGCCTTCTTGCTCATGGTAATGTGGTACAATTTAATCCCACACCCTCTTCTGCACCAGACCTCTGTCCTAGGTGTATCTTGGTGATGAAATGCCATATAACTGGCCTTTATCTTCTCTGGTTTTGTGGTGGTTTCTTTTTAAACACATTTGTCGGTCAACAAAGATCAAGCATTGCCTGATCTGCAGCAGGGCTTGGTCCTGCATAGTTGGACCCAGCAGTATTCTTCTTCTCTTTGTGGATCTGTAAGTTAAGACTGTCTGTTTTATAACTGTCTGTTGCCTTAGACTCCCATTTGCCTTAGATGAAAAATCCTGTCTCCTAGGACCCCAGAAGGTCATTCGGAGCAGCATTACCCCATGAGATCTAGGGGTAGTAGAAGAGTAAGAGAGAAGAAAAAACTTAAATTCAGTGCTAGTCACCCTAGCACTAGTGCTGTTAGTTTTGGCAAATCCTGTTTCAACAATAAAGCCAGCTGCCATTTTGGCATCAAGACAGACAGACTTGGCATCAACCCCTCTGGCACCAAAAAACCCCACTTTGTGGGAGCTGGCACCAACACTGTGAAACAAGGGCAAGGCCCAAGGGAAATGCCAAGCAGACATGAGATGAGCACTAAAAATAGTGAGGTGCTGTCATCCAGAGAGAAAACAAATAGCACTTCTAAGAGTAGGGCATCTAAGATCTCTTATCAAAGTTGTGCTGGTAAGCAGCTTTGGGACAATGCTATCTTCTGTGATGACGTGACCAAAGGACACATACAGGCTGTATTTTTGGTACCCACATGGTGCAAGACTCTATAACAAGAACAGACACTTACCGTCTTGATTCCACATTTAAGGGATCCTGTTACTGTCTGCAGGCTCTGCCTTCTTCCCTGTCTGGAGCAGATCGTCTCCTCTTGAGCTGTTACCAAAGGTCCTGTTTGCATACATGGGTAGAGGGCAAACAGGAGCTGTATGCCAAGAAGCAGAGCCAGGGCAGTGTCCCTGTACCACCCTGGACACACTAGCTCTCCTGGAGACAGTCTCATCAAATGTTTAACAGCTGAACTCCCCCTCCTTCCTCCTCCTTCCCCTCCAGGCAGGCTCAGAGAAAGCTGAGTAGGCTTTCCAGTGACTTCATTATGCACTCTAGACTAAAACCGAAGCCTGACATGGATGCCCAAAACCTGGGAATGCTGAAGGAGTAGAATCAACCCTGTCTCTGTTAAAGCAGTTAGTGTAACTTCTCAACAGGACAGTTTCAACTCTTTTGTCCCACTCTGCCTCAGCAGTGAAGGACTTTAAAGCATTTTAAAACTTCTGGGCTTTGAAGAGCAGGCCTGGGTATTGAAATACTGGTCATACAAAATAGATGATGCAAATAGTCTTTGATGTTACAATTACGTTGGCTTGGCCACAACTCTGCAGCTGTGAAGAAAAGCGTGCTGGACCTGTGGCTATCATTTTCTTGTCCTCGGGGGGAAAAAGTACTGGGAAACAATGTCACTGAGGGATGGAAATTTCAGGCTACACTTAGCTAGAACTATTTTGGTCTTGAAGAAGAAGCCTGGACTTTTCATTGCCACCACTCTGCCATCAGCTAAACAACAGAGTGGGTAGGAATGTCTGGAACAGCCTGGATGTGGCCTCTTTTGTCTCCTCTGTCAGATGGGTGTCAGAGAGGACTCCTCTTGGGTATTTCCTCTACTCCCATTCCTTTTCTCCTCCCTGCCCTTTCTTGAGTGCCCTTCTTATGATAGCTTAATACACAAAGCAGCTTCAGAGGAGGGATTGCTTGCTATACAGCAGTGCAAAGGCAAATGCTTTACTGTGCTTTACTGTTGGTATCTCTTCACCCACATTGTGGAAAGTGAAGAGGAGGACAGACTTCTGCTGAAACACCGGGTGACAGAGTAGCAGCTTCCTTTGCAATGTCCCCTCCTTTGGTTCAGGGCTCAGAAGTGGCTTTCAAGTGGAGTATATGGCACACATTTGCACTTGTCCACTTGTCTGAAAATCGACAGGATTCAATTGCGATCAAGATTCGACTGGAGTTAAACATGAGCTGTTGCCATTGGGGCTCTCTGCAATACTGAGCGTATTTTGAAATGTGCAGTCTCTTCCTCGCTGGTTGAGCACTTCCTTGGAGACAAAGACAGGTGACAGCAGTGAGGTTGAAATACACTGTCCCTATTTGCATCTCTTGATTTAGTAAGCTGCAAAAGTTTCTTGTGCTCCTAAACCACTCAGCTGACAGAAGGGTGACAGGCTACAGGGAAGAGAGAGGTGCCCAAGGATGGCTTGTAACCCGCTCAAGCCCTTGTGATTTGTTGCTCGTGAAAATCTATCGATCTGTCAGACTGGTTGCAGCACTGGCTGACAAACCAGTCCCAACGTGTCTAGGTATTGTGTCTTTTCCTAAGGTTATTCTTTGTCCTCTCTAACAATGATTGTCAGTTTGGCCTGACAAATGGTAAACACAAGTGACTTCAGTGTCCATGTTTTGTCGTTGCATCGCATGCAAATTGGGGGACTCGCTTTACTCCACTCCCAAATAACACCGTAATACTAAACACAAGGGGTCTGAAAGGTTGGACCATGTATCCCTAAGCAATAAGATAGGGAAATAGGTCCTGGGAAATTATCAGACTGACCTGTTGCTGTTTGTCCTCTGGAACCTCTGGTCCTTGCACTGGGAAGTCGTCATCTTGTAACGGTGCTGTTCAGGTAGAGAAGTGGCCCTTCATTCTATAGGAATCAACAACAAATGGGCAGATGTTTCGGACAGCTGGCCAGACAGAAGTGTTTCCAGGCAGATCTAGCACTGCATCACTGTTGCGGTATTGATCATCTCCCAGAGTCTCATGCCTGTTTCGCTAGCAAACAAGCCCCTTCAGAACACGTACTGTTGAGGCAGATAGAGCTCGATTGTTCCTGGATGTTGTCTTATTCTAGAGAAACAGAGATCTACTTTTGTGGCTTTCTGTGTGCTTCTCACTTTTTCTTTATTCCTAGAGCCACCTTCGGGATGGGGAAAGATAAATTCACCCTGATTGCTGTTTTCACACTTTGTTTCAGGTGCCTGTCAGGCTTGTGTAGCCTCAGCTCTAGCACCCAAGGCTGTAGGCTGACTAATGGAAAGCTGATGCTGCAGGGATGCTTCTGTTACCAACATGAAAATAACACAGTGCACTGGGACAAATGGAAGAGTCATTAGAAAAAATTGTTCCAAGTTTATGGTTAACCTGTATAGATATAGCTGCAGATCCATTGGACTAAAGTTTAATTGAGGGGATATTACACACCACCATATTTACTGTTCAAAATGTCTCCCTGCCTAGGATTCCAATACTGCAGCAACTGAGAGTAGCCTTGTGCTTTAGGCCTGACAGGTTTGAGCTGTGCAACTTTCAATTTTTGTTCCAATTTTGTTGTCATAACTAGATCATCTAAAGATCAAGCTGTCTCCTCAGGGAGTGCCAAAATGGATATTGTGTCTTGCTGGTTTACTAAACCTACTTGTAAGCATCTCCCATCAAATTCTACTCTAAAATGGCCCAGACAACTTCCACCATCTACTTCAGTTGCATGCTAGTATCTAAAGTCCCAAGGCGTGGCATGTAGGGCCTGTGAAGGTTTCAAGCAACATCCTTTGCTTGACATCATGTTTTGGGCAGCTGGCATGTTCAGGACAGCAGTACTACAGACTGATAAAGCATAGAGATGTTCATTCCTTCTTTTTCAAAAGAAACTCACCATTATTCTGCAGCAGGATCCACACTGACACACCAAAACCAATGGTGACTGCCTAAATAAGCAGATTTCAACTGATCCCACAATCTGCCCTGACATTAGCCCTAACTTTTCAGAGCCCTCAAGAGATTAATCTACAGAGAAACTGCAAAAACTTGTTCTTGCTCTATTTGTTTTATCTCGGATAGACACACACTTGTCTCATAGATGGGTGGGCTCTGCAGATATTAAACTCCAGGTTTGTACAAAGCAAGTGAAACCTGTGCTGAACCTGCCTTAGAGCTGCTCTTGCTTTCATTAAAAGAATTCTTATTTCAGCTCTGGTTTCCCCCAAGTGAAGAGCAATAGAAAATTAGAAATGTTCTGAAAATGGACAATTGGCAGCTAAAGGCTTTGGGAAAAGATTTTACATTAAGAGGGCAGGGAAGATTGATATATCTTATAAGAAGATAGCTAACAGGTACAGAGTAATGAATGGGTGAGAAGATGGATGGGGACTTCTGTTCCCACCTGCTAATAAGAGTCAGATTAGAAGGTGGTGAGTTCACCCCTGATGAAAGGGACTATTTGTTCCCAACCACCATCCACGAAACTCATTGCCACAAGACAAAACATTGGGGCAAGAACTTAGGAACTTATAAAAACAAAAAGGAGGGGGTAAAATGATACCAGTTGGATTACCCAAAGCAATTTGCAAGGATTAGGACAATCTAGATATTTATTCTGAAAGACTCTTTCTGTTTGTTTGTTTTGCTTCTTTCCGGGGCTTTTTCTGTAGTCACCTATAGCAGAGTTTGTGGATTATGTTACTGTCCATTGTCACTCGGGCTGCAAGAGAGTGGCTGCTGCAGCAGTCGAATGCCTGCAAACCACCTTTTTTTCTGTCAATCTTTCCAAGATTGCTAAAATCACATGTAAATTAGGATGCTTTTGCTTTTTCGGTAAGTTACTGCTTTTGATAGTCCTTCACAACTTGTCTTAGATCGGGAATGACGTTTTGCCTTTGAGTACGTGCTGGAGGAGAGGCGGGTGGTTAAAGTTAGATTCCTTCTGACAGTAGGGATTTAGAAATTGCTGCATTGGCTCAGCCCTGGGATCTGCCTAGTCCAGGGCTCTGGATAGCAACAGCCAAAATCGGATATTCAAAGGACAGCGTGAGGCCACAGAACAGATTACTAAAACAGAAAGCTGCCCTTTTATATCTCTGGTGTTTGTCCACAGAATTGGAAAAGCAAAGGTTGAGAGTTTGTTTGATCCAAGAGCACAAAAGCTGGAAAATCCCGTTGCCTGGCTGATGCTAGTTAATGCTGATGTTTTGCATCCTCCAGGAAATTACTTATGTGCCTGTTTTCTCTTAGGAAAACAAAAAAGAGACACCTTAATCGGGAAGTTTATATGGTGGTTTTATGTTAGTATTTAAACAAAAGAAATACTTGTGCGTAGTCTCACAGCCTAATTGTGCAGAGGACACCCACAGTGGAGTTTTTATTTGGGAGACAACCCCAGGCTGGGCTGGGAGGAGGCAGCAACAGTGGTCAGTGAGGGGTTTTGGCATGTGGAACATGGGTGTCTTTTTCTGACACTGCTGCAAGCTATCTGGCTGGCTGGGGAGGGTCTGTTCTGGTTTGGAATTTTTTTTCTTTCCTTTTTATTTTTTTCTACTGTTGCAAGTTAGCATTTGTAAGAATTATATGTGGTTTCTCTCTGTGTTCTGAAGTCCTCAAATTATTGTTAAAACTGCTAGTAAAAAAAAGAATTCAGAGATCTCTCTGGGGGGGTAAAAAAAAAAAAGAGTATATTCCTTTCCTTGTCAAATATTTTAATGTATTCAGCTCTAAAAGTCAAAGAGGCCAAAAGCAAGGGGAGCTGCCTTTCTGTCAAGTATCTGGGGAGCTGCTGCTGGGGCACATGGGAGTGGTGGTCGCCCCCCGACAGACGAGGACAGCTGCTGATTAAAGGGAAGCACAAAAAAAGAGGTTGCTGAACTTTCAAAGTGGAGGTAGAAAAGGGAGTTAAATTTAGATTACCTTCTGCAGTGTCATCTTCTACACCGCTGTGGAACTTGCTGTACTCCTTGCTTGGGAGAGGACAAACAAGACATGCCATCCTGGGCACCAGATGATAAATTTGTTTATAAGGCTTAATTGCCCCTTGGCATGAAAATGTGACATGAGCTCAAGTAGAATGAGAAACCTTCTGCTGGGGCTGGTTGCATTATTCTTAGGGAGAGGTAGATTAAAACATCTTCCCGTCACCTGTCTGATGCTAGAGAAGGCCCAACGCTGATCCTGCTGAAATCAGGGGAGTTGTTGCAGAGTGGGATGGCTGTAATCTGGAGGGGCTGAGAGTTGAGCAGTGCTGTAAGAAGGCAGCATGGGAGTGCTTTGGATCTGTGAAGGTTTTACACAGGTCGCTGGGGTCTGGAAGTACTCTGGGAAACCATGATGGTTGCTCCTAGGGCTCCAGTGCTGCTCAGAAAGCAGCATCAGACTTAGATTCCTCCTCAAAAATAGATTAAATGTCTATTTTTGCTTAGCAAGATTTAATCATCACCGAGGAGCTGTCTGCTCTTGCCAATGTTTTTAATAGATTCCCTTCCACTTGCAGCATCCAGTTAGCAGGGAGCAGAATGCTTCTGCTCCTCCATGGCCCCTGCCAGGGTCCTACACAGGCAGCGCTGCCCAACAGCAGACAGCTCCTGTTCACAGTGAGCTGCCTGCTGTTACCCAGCAGCTGGTTTAAGGTTCAGGGCTTTTCTTTGGTTATTTTTTTTTTTCAGAACTGCCCAACCTGATGTCATTTCCCTCTTGCAAACACCCCGGCTGGGCTGCGTCTGAGATATGTCACGGAGAGTGGGAGGAGGAGGAGGGGGAGCCAGAGAGTGCGTTCAGTGTCCCAGGACCCTGTTTACTTAGCATTCTCAGCCGAGGAAGCCCTGGTTTAAATAGGATCAGAGGAGCAGGCTGCCCACAGCAGATGAGGAAATGGTCACTGTGGGACTTTAAATTCCTGCCTTCCCATGCGCTGGTCCGGAGGATGAGCCTGCAGAATGCCTTTCCTCCTGGGTCTCAGACAGGTAACCGGCTTCGGTGTGGTGGGAGCTGCTTGCTCAGGTGGAGGACGTGACTGATTCCTTTTCTTTTTACTTCCCCCCTGCCCCCTAAGGAAATGATTTTTAACACCGTACCAACAGTGCTTCCCTGCCCGTGGCGCCTGATCAGGCAGCACGGTAGCGTGAGAGCTGCTTTTTACTAGTGAGGAAGGAGCAAAACTGCAAGCCAGGGACACAAAATCTCTTGTTGTAGTCTTTGTGGCAGGGTGGCTCTTTGTGTCATGCCACTCTGTGGTTTTTGTTTGGTTGGGTTTTAGGGTACTTTCCATAGTCCTTAAAATGGAATTGTGTTTACATTGCTTTACAAACATGCCAAACTTTGAACTGGTTTTATTTTGTGCGGGCAGTATCTCAAGTGTTAAACTCTGCTTTGTTGTTTTTTGTTTTGTTTTTTTTTTTTAAAGAAAGACGTTTATATATCTCTCACAAAGGTCACCAAATGGAAAATGGCAATGTGCTGCAACCCCCAGCTTGGTGACTTTAATTGTTCTGGGAGAGCTTGAACAAGAAACTTGGGATAATTTAATAGCTGGTAATGTCGAGCGGAATGAGAAACGGTAGCAACTGCCCAGCTGCTCCCCACTGGAGGAGGTGCCAACTATGTGTTCCTAGGCTCAGGGAGAGCAGACCCTTTTTTTGGTCTGGGAGGCACGTCTGTAGGGGAATCTAACTGTAAACTCTTCCCAGCACTGCTGGGATCTGTAATCCACAATAAATAGATATTGCATGATAGCAGACTGCTGCCTGCAGTTGCTGGTTTAGAATTAAAAAAATCAAGATTGGACTGAGGCATATTTTAAACTACAGACTTTCAGTTGTTTAGAAACGAAGGTAAAAGAACTCGCAGGACACTGCTGAGTAAACAGTGTGCTTTTCCTTATCAGTTCAGTTTTTGGTGAAATGCAGCTCCCTCCCTCCCTGCTGAACTGAGAACAGTTTTACATAAGAAACTACCTCTAGCACAATGACCTTCTGTAATTGAATGCAATAGCTATAATAATAGTTCACTTGTTAGCACTCAGGGCAAAGAGACTTTCCGAAAAACCTCAGAACTCCCATCAAGGAGAGAAATTCAGGCACAAAGGGCTGAATGGCTTTAGGTAACTCTCCATTTGCAGTGAGACATAGATGGCTTATATGTTGAGATTGCTCAAGTCTCACGGGTGTGTTTTTCTCCAAGTTCCTATTTCTAAATAAGTATTTTTGTTTTAGAGAGGCATTTGGGACAATTGAGGTGCTGCATAAGGTGTAAAACTATGAGTTAGGTGTAATTTGTCTCTGTTTTCTCAAACTGTGAACATATGCTTATCTCAGTGGGCTGGATGGTAGTTTTTACTCTGCCTGTAACTTTTCGGCATTGATACAGAGGCATTTACAGGAAGCAGAAAAAAGGTGTTGCCTCAAGAACACAAGAGCAAAGCTCTTGACTATTTTTATCCGCTGATGAAGGATAATGTGGGAAAGAGCTGCTTGCAGAGTTGCTTCAACTCTTCTTAGTTTAAATCCTTTTGAGTTTTAGGTATTTTTTAGATGTAAAAAACCTCTAAATATTTATGATTGTCCTGCATGGGGATAGTGTTCAGAAATTTCTTTTTCTGCTTCTAAAAGAGCAGGGAAAAAAGTAAACAGCACTATTTAATTAAAAGTGTGGGAGGAATTCAGGAACAATCTCGTCACCTCTATTGTCTCTTGTGTTTGCACTGGACTATAAACACTTGGTTGTCTGGGATGTCCTTTGTTATTGCTGTTCCACTCAACACAAGGGGTGCTGATCCTGGGCTGGGACTCACAGGCACAGGCTCTGAGTGGGGTGTCCTAGAGTGGGATCCCCTCCTGTGAGCTGTGTGACAAGGACAGAAGGGTCATGAGAGCCTCAGCTCCCTGGGACGGGCACCCCTTGCTCACTGCTGCACTGCACTACTGGTTCCTCTGGATCTACCTTCACTTGGGACCCAGTGACATTGCAACACTGACTGTCAGACAGATGGACTGTGGAGCACATGGTAAAAATAGGGTGTTTGGTTTGGGGGGGGCGGGTGGGGGAGGTTGTTGTTGTTGTGGTGGGGATGATGTTTAAATGCCTAAAAAGCTAGGTCAGCTCTATCTGACATCAGTGCAACGTGGGTGTTTAAAGCGTCTGTCCCAGGAAACATGATTGTAGAAGATCTCAGCTTTCCATTTTAAGTGAGCATTTCCTCTTAGGATTGCAGGTTCATCTAGTTCACTGCAAAAAATGTAAAAGAGAAGGGGGGAAAAAGCTTAAAAATGTTGGATTCCTAGCCTTTTCAGTTTTAATTTTAGCTGTTCAGTGTTTTCAGTGTTGTCAGCTCTTTGGTGGTTTAAAACGACAAAAATGCAAGGCAGCCTTCTCAAAGCTGCAGTGTCTCTGTAATGTGAAAGGGCTGAGGCTACAGCTGGGAAGCTTCTCAGGCGTAAATGAAGTAAACACTTTCACGTGGGATTTAAAATCAGATTGTGCAGATCTTGGAGTCTGAAAGTGAAACTTGCAATAAACAAAAATGAAACCAGCACTTAGTGAAATAGACCAAAGTGTCCCTGATAGGTGGAAAGACTGTGTTCCTTTAAAGATGGCTGGAGTATTTCTCCAAGATAAATAGGTGCAACAAACCAATTTGTTCCTCAGATAAAGGTTAATAAAACCTCGGAGGTTCTGCATCCACTGGGGGTGAAGATGGGTCTGCTGTGGCTGATTAATCATGGTAATTTAAATGTAATTCTCCTGACGCTGGCATTAGCAAAGTAATAAACATTGGAGATTAGAATTCCCGTTTTGGAGATCTTTGTTGTGCTTAGGACAGCTCAGGGGCATCATTCCTCCCCCACTTATTATACTTTTAAGTATTTGGATGTTTGCACATTTTTTTTTCCACATTCAGCAAAACAAAGTTTGTGGTGGGTGTCTTACGAAGAAATGTCCAGCTTTGATTTATTTCCTGGCTTTGGTTGTCTGTCATAAGGCAGGCTTACAGGAATTTATCCCCTGTCATGCTGGCAGGGGCTGGCACCCGAGCTTCCAGTAATTCCCAGCAGTCAAAGCCAGTTTCATTTTTATGATTCTTACATGTTTTTGTTAGATGGAACCCACCAAAGACACAGCATTTGCTCAGATTGTGGCTTTTTGCTTTTATGTTTCAAAGGAACAAGTGTAGTATTCATGAAGACAGGAGATGACCAAAGGCTTTGGAGCATGCTCAGTTGGATGAGCTTCAGTGCTGAGCTGTTCTGGTTGATGATCCAGGGTTCTCCCATGGTTATACCCATCCTTGCTGTGATCCCACCTACTGTCCTTCTCTGAAACTTTGAAATTAACTTTGATTAGGAACTGGGAGGCAGCTGGCAAAGCAGAAATTGTAGTAAACTCTATGTCAACTTTGTATCTTCAGTAGAAATTTCAAGTTACTGCCACTTGAGTCTCTAACAGAGATGCTCATCTTCTTTGGTAGCTTTGTGTTTGCATTTGCATGAGCTATTGCCGATGGCCTTGGCTTAACCAGCAATAGTGATAGTCTGATACGTGAGTTTGAGTGGAAACTCATAAATACCCAGTGGTAACTCATAAATAGTGGGATCAAATACATCTTTTTTCTTGTTGGTTGTTTCTAACGTATTTAAGATACTGTTGAGTCACTTCCGTTCTGTTACAGTGTGGGGTTAAAGAATATATAGGATTCAAATACTGACTGTGAGTTATTAAAAATACATATTATATGTTTATGAAGGTTGTGTCGCTTGAATCCATCCTGCTTTGTCATTATGTGTGCAGCTGGGCACTGCTGCCTGCGAATAATGAGATTAGTGGAATAACTAGGTCAGGATTATTTTTTTTTTTAATTATTAAATAGATGCTTATTACCCAAGTCCCCTCTGAGAGCCATAAAGCCAGAAGGTCTGGAGCAGACATAGGTTGAGCCTGAGTCCTGTTAAAACCAGTAGCATCTTGCCCTCCAGCGAATGCCAGTTTGGCAGTTTCCCTTCAGCCTGCTTCTGGGCTTTTCATTGTGTACCACTGTTTGTACGTCTGTTATTCATTTTCCTTACCTCTGTCATTCTGTTATTAATCCCCTTCTCTTAAAGTTCAAATAGTAATTTTCTGTGTAGTGGTGTACTGAAGTTTGGAGAGAATAGGAAATTAGAGTAGATGTAAAAACTTGGCTGGCCTAGAAGACAGGAATGGCGTAAAGCCTGCTGTCAGTAAATGCCAGTCACATTTCAGAGTGTTTTCCAGGTTGTCTGGGTATGACCAAGGTTAAGATGAAGATTCTCCAGGAGGTTAAATGACACATAGAGGCCATATAAATGCAAGGTGCTCATATTTAGGGTAATGGAGGCCAGATTTCTGTGGAAAGAAGAGACAGAGCAAAAAGCTGAAGTGGTTATTAGATCTCCGTGATATCAGCCTCTGCTGGTGTTGGTTACCTGGTTAATGCCAGTTGAGGAGTCATCTTTTGTATGTGGTTCACTGCCAACTATGCACTTTTGAGCATGGGCTCTAGTGTTTGTTGCTGCAGTTGCACATACTCATTTTCAGCTTGGAAAACAGCCACACTGATCTGGAGTTTGCTTATCTTCATCTTTCTCCTTTTTTGACATAGCAACAATGTTCCCAGGTTAACTGCTGACTTTTGCCGGTGGAAAGGTGTGAAGTGCCTTGCTCCCTTCACTGTAATGGTACTCTGCTGTCAACCGCTTCTCATTTCCCTCCATTCCCTACACTGGCTTCAGACCCAATAAATCCTAGCAGATTTACAGGTATTAAACCCAACCATTTAGTACTGGAAACCATTGCAAAAGTAGGATAAGGAGGTCTGATTCCATCTTTCCATGCAGCAAGGGGCAGCTCAGACAACCTACAGACCTCTGGAATGCCTCCTGTCTCCATCATGCTCCAGATTTTGACCTTTAATTTGTCACGTAGACCTCCAGCAAATGCCCAATACTAAACTGGAAGGTGGAAAAAAAAATTGGCTTTTTTCCCTGGCAGTGACGTTAATGTTTGCTGTAGCTTCAAATGTGACAACATATGGCACTGCCTTGAGTTCTCTTATACCTACCACTGGTGGATATTTTAAGGATTATTTGCAAAAGCACTTGACAGCAAAAGTGTGCTACTGGCAGAGCTGCCAGCATGGTTGCAGGTTTATTACAAGTCCCAAACATCAACAAGAAAAAAGTAAAAAAAAACCCAAACCAATCAACTTATTTTTATTCAGAGTTGCTTTATGAAGTTTATGACAAGTGAGAAACAAGTCTGAAGTTCCGCATCTAAAATACAAAGAGACTCCCTGAATGCACCATGGTGTCATCCCAACTCAACCAGTTTCATGAGAAAGAGCCTGCACCAGGTTTAACAAATGTCCTCTGTTGCACTGGACAAGGAGAGAACACAGACTCTGGGCCCTGCAGAACCTTCTCCTGAAAGCTCCTGGCTTTGCAGTGTGCGTCAGGGGTCTGTTGATTCCAGTGTATCAGATCTACATCAGCTCTCGGGATGATGCCAAGGAAGGAGTGATGCACATGCAGCCTAGAGTACCTGCTGCTCTACAGGACAAAACCAATCCCTTGAAATTAACTGGAAATCTCCTAGGTTCGGGGGGAGGGGGCATGTTCAGGCTTCTTAGTTGTGAAACAGGAATATTCTGCTCTCATGGAGTTGAATGCTCTTTGAGAACAGACCTGTGTTAGAAGCTGTTTAGTAATCCTGTC
The DNA here is from genome assembly GCA_013401255.1 of Urocolius indicus. NCBI lineage: Eukaryota > Metazoa > Chordata > Aves > Coliiformes > Coliidae > Urocolius > Urocolius indicus. The sequence continues at coordinate 227,452 of WBNH01011483.1, read as the reverse complement.
TGGAGGCATTAACAGTCATCTGAAAAAAGGCCGTTGGGGAGGAGTTTGCTTGCCTGGACAACAAGAAAACAAGAGCATCCTTCAGCAGAGAAGCCTGCACTGGAATGTGATAGCCACTGGCTACTGGGGAAGAAAGGGCTTTCAGAAAAAAAACCCTTCCACCTCCTTGTTTTCATAAGATGACCTAAAATATACAAGACTTCTCTGTAGCAGTTTGATAAAAGCTCTGTGCTGCTAAGAATGATTAAAAATGATCATTTTAAGTGCTTGCCAGTACTACTTGCAATGGAAACTAGAACAAAGGCAGGTCAATAAAATGCGAGTGCTGCAACTTCGCTTCTCTGAGATTTTTTTCCCCCATTTATACTTTTCTTACCTATAAAACTACCCTTCCAGCCCTGAGCCTTGTCCATGCCTGTTGGCATGAATGAGGAAATGGTGCATTTTCATAGCACAAGCACTTGTGATATTGTTTCCAGGAGACATTTAGACTATAGGTAACTGTTGCTATGTCTTAAGTAGTTACAGTTCAGCAGCATGTGACATAAAGAATCAATGGGGGAGAAGGAAGTAGAAATAATACAACATGGATAATGGGAAAGGAGCAAACTGGGATTTAATTAGAGATTAAAGTGTGATCAAGGTGCCTGGTGGTGGACAGAAGTTACCTAACAAAAAGTGTCACCATCTCTGTCCTGGCCTGTACTGATGACAGGGCAAAGGCTCTTCTTGGCTTGTAGAACAGCACAACTGTACTGAAGTGAGTCTTGACTTGAGAGAGGAAAGGAGACTGAAACACCCAGTCCAGAGGAGACACCTGTAATATGTCCCAAAATGGTGCCTTCCTGATGCAATCTTTGCATAGTAACTTGTTCTGAAGATTTGTTGCTTTTATGGTTGATCTCTTTCCCTGTGCTGGGTCTGAGTAACTGAGCCTTGGTGGTAGCTGCCCTCTGTCAGGCCATGTGACCTGCTGGGATCCTTTCCAAATTAAATTATTCCTTGATTCCATGAAACTGTTTGGAAACAAGGGGGACGGTTCTGGGTCTGACACGTGGCACTGAGTCCGATGCCACCATGCGCACAGAAACCCGTTGTTGGCCAGGCTGGCAGAGGGCTGCAGAAAGGCTGCAAGAGGAGCTGCTTAGACTTCTGAGGAGCATGTGCCCAACATTCTGAACTGTGGGACTTTTCAAAGGTACAAGAGCTTCTGCATTGACAAGATGATGTTTTCTCTTGGTCACTGTGTAAAGAAGCTCCTGATGCTACGATCTGCACTTTACTTCAGATGAGAAAGCAGGATGTTGCTTGAGACTTGATCTCCAAAAGCAGGCAAGGACAAGCTGCAGAACAGCTGCTGAGGATCTTCTGTTTGACATGTACACCCATCCCCTCAGGGACCTGCTTACTTGGCTAACAAAGAACAACTCTGAACACAAGCATATGGCATCGTGAAAATGTAATTTCAAATATAATAAAGGTGACAAGAGTGAGCTGGAAAGTTCAAATAAAAGGATGATGATATGAAGTCTCTGGAAACAGGACTGCTGCAAGTTCTCAAGTGGGACAGTACAGTGAAGTTGAAGCTCACAAGTTGCTGCTGCCAAAAGACACCGATGTGTTCCTTATTGTTATTCTTTGAAGCAGACAACACTGAATGGAAAAAAAAAAGTGGAGTAAACACAAGGGGTCAAGGATGGATCAGTGTGATGCCATCGAGATCCTGAAATGGTTCTGTGGGACTCTTCTTTCACCAGCTCCACATGATTCATTTGCTGGTTCAGCAGGTCACATTGATCTTCCTGTGTCACAACCGCAGACCTCAGCTGATCACTTTCTGGCTTGTGCATTATGAACAGGGTTGCAATTTTGCAATGGGGTATTAGTTTCTCAATTCTGTTGATATGAAAGCCAAAATCTATGCTCTTTCATCAATTACATTAACTCTGCAAGGTCAACAAAAATGAGGAAAAGTGTAAATAGATGAATAAGGACAGATGGAAGAAACCTGCTTCTAGTTCTTTTGCTGAATAGAACTACAATTTTTTGAATGAATAGCATGCCTGAAGCAGAAAATTCTGTGTTAGCTCCCCACTCTCTCCTAAAAGTTGCTACCAGATGCTGTGATTAGAGATGGAAACACTTCCTTACCCTACAGGAAAGAGTGTGTACTGTTAGCATGTAGCATCTCAAGGCAGGAATAGCAAACTGTAGTAAGGCAGTGCAACGTGTCTGTCTACCAAAATCATCTTTTCCTAGGGAAAAGAGGCAGCTACCCATCCACTTTGTTGCCTGTGCAGGTTGATTTTAAGGAGCTGGGACCTTTCAGAGCCTTCTGTGGAAGCTGATACCTGTGGAAGGAGGGGAAGCAGCACATCAGATGCTGAGTTGTGTTTGCTGAACTGTGCTCTCACAAGATCGGAAACCCTTTCAAAAAGCTGGTGTGACTTCTTAGGACAAAAATGCAGTGTGGGACCTTTTCTGTTCAACCTTAGGTGGTAGGAGGTGGTTCTGCTTTTAGATATTTCATTGCTGCTGTAAGACGGATGCTCAGGTGAGAGACCCCCAGGCCTGGTGTTGGGAGGTACAGCTCCAGCCCTTTGGGTGCTGCTCGATGGGGGACTGCAGTTGCTCCCCCAGATCCTCAAATAGACTGAGTCTCCTGAAGAACTTAGCGCAGGACTCCTCTGCATTGAAACCGTTGCCTTCCATCACTTGTTCACAGAGGAGGTCCATCGTTTGAAATGGACTTTGTGTGTCTGGTGACTCCTGGGAGGCTTGTAAGAAGTGTGACTGTGGTGTGCTCATGTAAAACAGAGGAACGGTGCAGTTCAGCAAGGGTTGGGATCCACCCGTGTACATTCCCATAACCTGCTGGCTGGGTTTGCTGCTCTTTTTAGCTGGTAGGATTTTGTTGGGCTTTTGTTTGTTTGTTTACTTGCTTGCTTTTTGAAAGGTGGCACTTAAAAAAATGAATTCCTCCAACACATCTTTCAGTATAAGCCTCCCTGCATTTTCTTTGCTTTATAATAAATGTTAAGAAAGTGAAAAACTTAGCCTTGGACAGGATTGTTTACAACATCAATACTTTTTATTAAGATCTGTTTGTTTCTCAAGAAACTGTGCAGTGTCTTCTAACTTCCAGGTTGCCTCAAAGCCTATTAGAGGATGTACAAGCCACAGCCTGTAAAATGCTTCTGTTTTCCTGTGTTTTGTACTTCTTCCCACCCATGTTTTCAGACTAGCAGGAAAACATGGCCTTTTGTGAAAGCAGTGCACCACGTGAGGGATGGAGACCTCACACCGTAGTCCTTTTCCATCTTAAAGTGTCCTAAGGACCTGCTGGGTGACGCAGCACAGCTGATTTGGCTCTGCTCCTGGACTACTTGGCTATTCCAGGAAGAAGTTCTACAGGAATGCTGATCTTATATAAAGCACATGGCTAATTACGAAGGAATCATTTTAGATTGGAATCTCACTGGAACATACTGTAATTATCATTTAGATCTAAATGAATCCAAGCAGTCTTTTCACAACTTATAATGTTCTGTTTATGAATGCATTTCCTCCACTTGGCACTCAGCCCCAGTAATGCAGCGGTGTTGTGTAAAATGTGGAACAAATGACATCTCTTCTTTAAGAGAATGCTTGACTCCCAAATGTGATAACTGTTAATGGAAAAGGAAAGGGATGATGAGAGAGCAGCTCTACTAGATGCTTAAGCAATTTAACTCATGAGTGTGGAGATGCAGGGTTTTTTTCTTCTGAGCAGTCCTTTGTGGTTTTTGGTGATCCTTAGCTGTATTTTAACCTCTTTATTTATTTTAGAGTTTCCCAAGACCATAACTTGTGACTTTTCAAATGCTTGCAAATCATTGAGTAAAAGATAACATCTATAGAGGATACTGACAAAGCGTCTTAAAAGTGTGTCTGTTTAATTTTAGGACAAGGAAACCTGCATGGGTGTCAACAATCAAAGTTACATATGTGAAACGGGCCACTGTTGTGGACAATCCCAGTGTTGCAACTACTACTATGAACTCTGGTGTAAGTCCTTCTGTTTTGTATGGCTTCCCTTCCTAATCTGCATGGCTCTCATACCATACTACAGGTCTGGCTTGTGTCTCATGGGGGTTTGCATTCAGCCCTTGTTATGCATTGCCATTGCATTTCACTGCAACACAAACCACAGTTGACCTGTTGTGGCAAGGGAAATGAGAGTGTTACAATGGGCATTGCCTGCTTCTTGAGGAGTAATGGGTCATCTTGCCACATTCACGGTGATTTGCTGTTTGGTGTTGTCACCAATTTGGGGCGATCCTGAGGGTACTCAGAATAATGCTGTGTGTGAGTGAGGAAACCATGCTTGAGGGAGAAATGCCAATATGCACAACGCTAGAGCTTGACACACTGAAACAGAGAATTAATTCAGTATCTTTCATCTTATTGTTTTAGACCTTTGCAATATTGATGGTTCAAATCTGATTTGTGGTTTTAGAGTTGTCCTTTAAGGAGAGGGGCCAGGACATTTATGCTTTTCAGGATATGTCGTGTTCAGAGCCCAGCTCCTTGGGTAGAAAGGGTCTTGGGCAGGTCTTGTGGGCTGGCAGTGGCTGGATACTGTAGGCTGTAAGGAACATACTTTGCCCATTGTCACCCCTTTTATCTCCTCTTCCCCAAAACGTGGGGTTTAAAACTACCCATGTTTCTAGTGAGAGCTTGAATCATTGTACTTGCAAAGTCCCTTTAGATGACAGCAGACAGGTCAAAGCAGGTCAGCAAAACTGATAAAAATATGTGGAGGAAAAAAGAGAAGTTGAAAGGATGGGAAAGTAAGAAATGCAGACTTTTCACATAAAACTTTTAGAGTTGTGCTGGTGTGATGGTGTCTTGCTTTCTTGAGCAGCGGCACAAAGGATTGAACATTGATATTGACATGCTGTTGTAGTGCCAGGAGCCTAGGCTGGGAAGGGATCTGTGCGGCCAGAATTTGTAAATGTGGAACTCCTGAACCTGGTAGCTCACATTAGAAACTGGAGATACTTCTTACCACACCCAATAGTGTCTTGTAGCTTTTATGTAACTGTGCTATGTACTTAATCCCTCTGCTGTGCCCACAGTTTCACTTTCTCAAAGTTGTGTGCGTGTGTGTGTGTAGATATACATACAAAGACTGTCATTTAGCCAGGATCCAAGGACAGGAATAGCTGACACTTCATCCTGTAGTCCAGAAACAGACTTTTACTTTTCAAATGATCCAGTGAAGCATGGAGGACGTGGCTGTAAATTAAACAGGTCTGTAATGGACTCTTTCAAGAGACATTGTGCATCAGGCTGCAGTGACTGACTGTGTCAATGTGGAAGTATTGCAGACCTTTTACAGCAAGTTTATTTTCAGAAGTCTCCAAACAGTTCAGAGAACAATTCAGGACCAAGGGGGCAGTTCCATAGACCCTAGCAGACTGAGAAATGGGGATAAATACATGGCTGCCTTGGATTGCCTGGTTCAGCAGCACAGGACAGATGGCTGGAATTTGTTCTGGCTATATGGGGATGCACAGACAAAGCAGAGTGGGGAAGGTCAGACCTGGCTTTGGGCTTGTGTGGGTGGGAATGCAGAGGAAGATGCACGTCTGCAAAGGCTTTTACAGACTATGGCAAGCAGGATCTAAATTGAGCAACAGCATGGAGTACAGCTGCACACTGGAGCTTGTTGCACAGTCGCCATGTTCCTCCCATGGACATCTTGAAAGAAGAGGCTTAATTGAATTGCATGCAAACAATACAGCCTGAACAATAGCCCCCTGCCATTTTAATGGAATGTTTGTACTTTAACAAGCATCTTTGAGCTCTCAGTGGGGCACAGACTTCTCTACTTGGCAATGCCTGGCTGCATCATAAAAGTTCTTGGAAGATTTGTTAGAAGGAAGCAGAATATTTCAGGCTTCTTTCTAGGGCAAGCACACTGGTCACCCTGAGATCACAGAATGCACATGTTAGTGGCATGCACTGCTGGGTGGTTCCTTGGGAGAAATGGATGCCTGCATTGAGAGTCACATTCCTTCTGCATTGCAGAGAGCATCATATACCAACCACACTGCGATGAGGGGAATGATGAAAACATGAGACCCATTCTTGTAGGCTTTCTGCAAATTCAGGTTTAAAATTGGTCAGTGTTTTCAAAACTTGCTTTGCCAGTATGAGTGTTAGAAAAAGTTTCTGGGATGGGGAGGAGAGAAGGCACAGGCAGGGCATGTCCTTTAAAGGAAAAATAATATTCTAAAGCTTGTAGCCACAGCTACAGGACTTACCTGCTGCTCCAGGAACTGTTGAGTATCTTTGGTGGGTGCATGTGGCGAGGCACTCTTAAGACCTTCAAGGTGAATAGCAGTGATGGGATATGTAAATAGTCTTAATATAAGCAGTGAATTGATGGTGTGGAGAGCAACAGCTTTACATGCTTGGGAGTAGATTAGCTTTTTAAAAGTTAATAATAACTTTTGGTTAATGAACAGTTAACTTAACAACACCTTTTAAGTATGGCTTCATGGTTCTGTGTTTTGATTTTAACCAGTGTATGCATGTACTGAAGTAGCTTTTGAGAAGTTTCTGCTCCCCTTGACCTTCTCAGACCACCAGTGTTTTTGTGAGCCTGGAAAAAGACCTTCTTGCTAGTCCTGTTGAATTAAATCCTGGATTTATTTGCTGCCACAGCTTTGTAAGGTGAAGCAGCAGAGAAGGGCAGCATTTGAAATGGAAAAGAAAACCAGTCTGACTTTGATGGACATGCCTTGTGAAATGTGATCCTGTCTCGTGGCCACTTGGAGGTTTTGCTGTAAAAAGGATCTTTTTCCCTGTTTAAGAATTTGAGGGAAGTTTGTCTTGAAAATGGTTGATCTCAGCATTTCTAGACATCAAAAAAAGGTCGCAGTAATTATAAACCAGTCCTTGAGGGTAGTGGAATAGGATGCAAAATCAAGGTATTATTTTGTTAAGGGGTGGAGTGGAGGAATGAAGAACATGATATGCCAAGCAGGTGGACAGCCTGTGTTTAAAATTAGATAACAGACCAGTTCAGATTCCCCACTCATCTCTTATTTAAAAAAAAAAAAATAGTGCCAACTTGCTAAATAATAAAACCACATCCAGATTTACATATCTAGGTCTAATAGCTCTATAAAGGTCTAATTAGATCTTAGCTCAAGCTTGGTAGCTGGTAACATGGTGGGGGGAAAAGTGCAGTATGTCTTTTAATTTTCTTGGAATAGAATCATAAAAAGTAAAAGGGAAGGAAGGGCTTTACTGCTGCATTTCCTCACAAAGGGAAAGGTGTTCGGGTGGTGGTTGAGCTGGTTCAGTGCTTTAGCCTAACAATTTCTTTGGGGTCCACTGAGACCAAGAGGGAGATTGTTGTCTTGGGAGAATGGCAGCAGCTGCTGGATTTTGCTTACTAACAGCTTTTATTCAGGTCTGTTGTGATGTGATTTTGATTTACTGGAGTTTTCACATGTCCATACCTGATGGGTGTGTTCAAATGTTTCGAAATACCACTTTTCAAAGTACAGGAGAGAAGGTAATCAACAGGATGCAGTTCCTGCATTTTACAGGTTAAGAATTAAGTCTCAGACATTCTGGATTTTCCCAAGCTGAAGTGTATAATGTGGCTTGAAAACCAAATCCAGATATCCTGACATCCATCCTTGTGTCTCTCTGCCAATTGAGGACCAGCGTGAAGTTACATGATTCCAGAGGCTCTTAACACAGCAAGGAAAGCTGTAGAAAGTATTTTGCATGGTGTGGTTGGAAGAATAGCACACTGTGCTTCAGGAGTCATGGAGCGTGGAAACAGGCAGCTGGTCACTGCATGCAGATCTCAGTTGTAGAGTTTCATAGTTGGAGGGCTTAACTGGCCTTGGGTCATTTAGGTACTGTACAACAAACCAGTGCTGGCGATGAATGAGTATTCAGATGTTGGATGTGTCTATTTTGCTTCATTTTGGCTGCTTTAGCAGTGAGACTGAGCTCCTCTGTTTCTGAAGGGGAAAAAAAAGATGTTGACTGTTTGGGTCCCAGTGGGATGGTTGTACAGGAAAAAAATGTTCTGTTTGCAGGCAGCACAGTTGATGTTTTTGCTGATTTTGAACATTCTGCTCATCTTTGCACGCTTCCCTTTGGAATCTTTAGACAGCTCTTTTCCCCAAAAAGCATGCTGCCAGAAAATTTTGGCAGGGATCTGGTTAGTTGCTAAAACTAAAGCAACTGCTGTACCACGTACGTGTTCCAGGTTGCCTTAGAATAGTAATTCATTTCCAAGACTTTACTGTAGCCTCCGAAACTCTCAGTCGATACATCAATCCCATGTTTTCTTCCTCACACCCTGTTGTCTTACCCTTCAGTATAACTGCATCCTTTTTCAGAGAGGGATTTCCCTGTTCCCTGCCTTTCACCCAGCCTTCTACACGGTTGGACTTGCTTTCTCTTTACTAGGTGTATCAAACTTCACCTTCGGTGGCTGCTACTCCTCAGGTGGTGCTTCAGCAGTAACCCTCCCATGACAAAGCTTAGCTGAAAGTACAGGGCAAACAAAACAGATGTCACAACCATGCAGAAACTCATGATAAATAGAGTCATTGAGAGAGTTATTTCCTGGTTTCTTTGTACTTTTTGTAGCCTAATCCAGACAGCAAAATCATTTTATGCTTGTTTTCATGTGCCTCGTTAAAATTCACAGATTCAAAGGTGAAGGCAAGCTGGCTGGCATAGTCTGACTGCACATGCTAACTTTTGCTCCATGTGACTTGCTTCCACCTGTGTTAAACAGCATTGAAAGGCAAGAGAGCTTGCTGCTGCTGTTTCAATCCCTGCCTTCTGTACCTCCAAACCAGCTCATCACCAAATATCCAGATCTGTTGTTGCAGACCGTTCTCCAGATCTGTTCCCAGATGTTCTGGACAGGGTCTCAGATGGATGTTCTACTCCAGTGTCTGTTACACCAGTGTTCAATATGCATCTTACCAACACAGATGTCTTGAGAGGAGTTAAGTCAGCTCGAACTGACTGGGCTTACAAATGTATCTTCTGTAGGACAGAAGCATTTGCTCTTTAAAGGCTCCCTACACATGAGATAGGCATAAAAAGAGTGCCTGCAGATTTACTGCCTAAAAATTGACTCTTACTGCAAGGTAAGCAAGAGATTCTTCTGTCTTTTTCCATCTGACCTGATGGCAGTGAGTGTACCATGTATACTGAACACTATTCTGAAAACTAGAAACCAGCTGCAGTTACTGTCCATCGCCCTCTGTCTGAGTTACCAGGCTGGTAGCAAGTGAGCAGGAGTTGGAGAAGTTGTTGTCAGCTTTTTTTCTTTTGCCATTGTACTCTACAAATATTCAATAACTTTTTCCTGCAGTGTGGTCAGGCTCAGGCTGCAGTTCCACTAATTTAAACTGACATAAAACTGTCACTGAAAGTCACAGTCTTTCTCTGGCTGCTATTGTGTATGGCAGATGAGTTCCAACCTGCTCTGCTCTCCCTCAAACCAGTTCAAACCACAGTTGCGTACGACTTTGTGCTGACACAAGAGGTGGAGGAGGCAGCAGGAGGTATGGAAGGGAGAGAAACAGAACATTCAGCAGCTTCTTTTTTTTCTTTCTTAAAAAGTTCATAGGCCTGTGGGCTGGATCCTTCATCTGGCATTCTTGGGCAGCAGCATTGACTCGTACAAACTAGTGTCTGAAGTGGCAGGAGATGATGCAGTCTCTGTGCCAAGGGCACTATTAAACCTGAATGCATCTGGGCTGTGGTACCAATTAAATCTCTCTCCTGTTTTTGATGATAGCACTGGCCCTGTGAAAGACAGTGTTTTGTGTTTTTCCAGCCATGGCTGACTGGGAGGCCACCATTTGGGACATCACTTTCTAGTCAATGAACTTGTCCCACTTCTCCTTCTGTTCAGAACCAGCTCTCATGAAGCCAAAGCTATTACCCAGATGCTTGTCAGGCAGACACAAAAACACTTTGCAGTATGTTTTGGCTTGGTTTTAGGGGACTTCCTGCCAACAGAGTGATGGCATTTGCCCAAGTTTACCATGAACTTGAGGGCAGATTTCTCTGTTTCTGCACTTGGAATGCTCCAGAAAATGTTTTCCATTTTGCACAGGATAAAAGGAGCTTTCCTCAACGGGAATGCTGATGGCACCATCCCAGATAGAAAATACAGTACAGCATCAGACTGAACATTGCTTCCCCCTTTTTCACGAGGAGAGAATGCTCTGAGGTTTTTTATTCGTAATTATTCTGAAGTTTGACTAAAAACTACAGAACAGTTTGTTTTGAAGCTTTAAGCCTGGCATGTTCTTTGACAGCTAGTAGAAAACATCTCTGGTGGGTGACCATGTGATGGGGCTTCCTTTCCCAAGGACTCTGTAAATGCAGCAGCCTTTTCCTTTTACAGTATTTCCTCGACTTGCAAAAGATAGCTTTCATGGGAGCTAACTCTGTTCCTGGGTCTTTCTGCAGCTCCTGACTCTCTGAGCCTGGCGCTCGTGTAGAGCTTACATACCGCTCTGAGCCTGTCTGATGCTGGGTAGGAAGTTGATACTTTTTTTTTTTCTGAAACGTTTTGATGCTCTGGCAGGGAAATCTTTTGGCAAACCTCATCTCCTTGGCTGTGTCTGATTCACCCTTTGGTTCCGTCACTATCCGCACCTTGACAGAAGGTACAACAGTGTTTCTCAAGACTCAGCCTTTCTTGGACTGGAGAGTGTTTTCAACTTCTGACTCTTCCATAAACCAAGAGCAAGCCTGAAATTGCCTTCAAGTCCAGCCGTCCCCTGGTGCATGCTTAGCTCCAAGCTGGTGCATCACTTATGTCGATGCTCTTCGTCAGCGCTTGTTTTTCCAGACCGTTTGCTCTCTGCCTGTCCTGTCGCCCTCAGATCGCTGCGAGCTCTTGTTCCCAGTGGTCACTGCCAGGTTGGCAGCGGGAAATGCTCTCAAATCGGACACGGAATGACAAACTTGGCTCAAGGTGCTCAGTGTCTCCCAACCTTTTCCTCTTTTCCACTGACTGCAGCCGTAGATCAGCACAGTGCAGCTGAAAACCAGCTCATGTCCATTTGAGAAGGCACGTGTTGAAGAGCTTTTGGGTGCAGTGAAGGCAACTAGAAGCCCCATTTTCCTTGGCTTTTAGAGGCCTTTGAAATGATAAACTTCTGTTGCCTCTGCACATCTCACCCATTTTCAGCACTAGGCAGAGCTGGTTCCTGCTTTTGCCATGGACGAGGTGTTAGTGTGTAATGCTACTGTGCTCAGCCTCTGTGTTTCCTGCTCGTGTAATGTTATCTTTGGGGGAATTTGAAATTCCTCCCTTTCCTCTCCTGCCAAATGAGCCACTGGGTGCTTGTGCAAGTGGTCTGCTCAGCATGCCTCCTTGCTGCTGGTTTGAAGCCAGGCCTCAGCAGGTGTACAAATGCACAGCACAGCCCTGGACTTCTTCACAGTCTGCTCCATACTTTTAGACATAATATTTACAATTGCACTTGGCCTTGTAGGCGTAGCTTTATTCCAAATAAATGACCACACTATATATTTGCTTGGCTTTCTACAGTATTTCTGTTCTGCAGCCAGAATTGCAGATGTGCCCAAAGTTGTGGCTGGGGCATGTTGTAGAGCCTTTTACGGAGGCCTTGGACTCCTAGCACCATGCTGGGCTTTTCAACCAGAGCTGCACCCGATCCTTCTCTCAAGCACTGGTTCAGGCGAGGAGCCCCTCGTGTGCCTCAGCACCAGTGGATATCCCTGTAGCTGCCCATGTGCCAGGGGAGCTTCAGTCCCGTGGTGCACAAGAGTTGTTGCGTGATAGGGCAGGGGCAACGCTGTTAGACGGGATGCAGGAAGCCAGGCCAGCAAATGGCTGTGGTGGGCACACGCTGCTTACCTCCAGTGATCATCCAGGCAAGTCCTTGGGCTCGTGCTGAGTCAGGGGTTGAGTAATTCCTAGAAGCTCTAGGAAGTGTCAGTGGTTAATGAGATGAGGCAGTAATGTGGTATTAGTGGGTTCTTTTTCTGGAAATTCCCATAAAAAAGCGACAGATCTCATCCACTTGTGGTTGGGAGCAGGCATAGGCCCTTTGCACGAGAGTGGAGGTGGTGTTCCTGGCACCGTGGCCAGACTGCAGTCCAGTGAATTATGGTCTATTTACTTGAAATGCCACCTGCGGTTTCAGTAGGATCCAACATTAATTTATTATCCTAAACCGTTCTATGTTGTTGCTGCCTGTTGTTTACAGAGTCGCTGCACGTCTTCCCAGGAATGGCTGAGCTTACTTTGACCCCTACTCTGAGCTTGTGCATCGGTTTGTCAGTGGAGCACTTTGAGATTTCTTTGGAATGGGTAGAGAAGTTTTCAAAAGAAATACTTTTTTTAATCTTCTGGAGGCAGGCTTGGGTGGGAGCAGTTATTCCCTGCAGACAAATCCGGCTGCTACAGCTGAGATTGCTTAACAGTGGCCGTTCTCCAGGACATCTTAACTAACTAAGTGCTGCTTGCTACCATTGCATCTAGAGCCCTTGGGAAAGGACGTGATCAAATGTGTTAAAAAGCATCTGTTTTTGTAACTGTAGCTAAAGTCCCTGGGTGTAATTTTCCATTGTTTTTGAACACACGATCATGGTCTGCTCTTCAAAAATAAGGAGTGCTTGGAAGATGAACTGCAGGCCTGCTTCAGTGCATGATGGTGTGCTGTGCCAGCAACCTGGTTTTGATGAGTGTGTTCTTGCTTCCTCAGCAAGCAAGAGCCTAGAGACCCTCTCTTAGCAAGAAATAAAGTGCTTTTGGGTGGGAGTTTTCAAACTGTGACACAGCATGTATTGGGTTTGCGTGGCAGTGGAGAGGCTGCAAGGGGGATGCAAATGCCTGGCTTTGAAGGGAAGGGTGAACTAGAGCAATTCTTTTCATTGATATAAAAGACCGTTTCAGAAGCAAGAGGGTGTTTGGAGGGCAGTGGATACTTTCTCAGCTCAGTTTGAAGGAAGTGCAGAAGACATCTTGAGTGCTTTGTCCTTTGCTTGTCTGGAACAAAGATCACAGACTTCTGTCTGCTATTCATAGAATTGTTACGATTGGAAAAGACCTTTGATATCAAGTCCAACCCCTCACCTCACACTGCCAAGCCCAGCACTAAACCATGTTCCTCAGCACCTCAGCTACCCATCTTCTAAATATCTACAGGGATGGGGACTCCATCGCCTCCCTGGGCATCCCATGCCAGTGTCTGACAACGCTCTCTGTGAAAAAGTTCTTCCTAATCTCCAATCTAAACCTCTCCTGAAGCAACTTGAACACATTTCCTCTTGTCCTCTTGTTCATTACTGGAGAGAAGACATTGACTCCTACCTCACTGCAACTCCCCTTCAGATAGTTGTAGAGAGTGATCATGTCTACCCTCAGCCTCCTCTTCCCCAGGCTAAACACTCCCAGCTTACCCAGCTGCTCCTGGGCAACACTTGTTCTCCAGACCCTTCACCAACTTTGTTGCCCATCTCTGGACTTCTTGGTACTTCTTGATCTGCCCTACAGCTGAGCAGGATGGCTGGAATAATGGCCTAGAAATCTTCATTTTCAGCCAAGCAAAGGGTGAAGAAGAAATAAAAAGAGCAAGTAACACCTTCCTTTGATAGTAGGTTTTGATAAATTTGGATGTAAGTCCATTAGGTAAATTAGTTACACAAGGCAGGAGAGATTTCAGTTTGCTGTGCCAAAATACAAAAGTATTTGGGTTACAACACAGTGAGGTGAATGTCCCGGCTCCAAGCTCTCTGAAGCACAGGCAGCCCAGTGCAGGGCTGGGAGGTGGGATGATATGGGTCAACTACACTTTGTCCTGAGCCAGAGCAGATACTCCTCTCATTCTTCAGATTCCTAAACTGTTCACCTTTCCCCACCCAGCTCTTAGCAGAGAAAACATGGCTAACTCAGCAGGGGATGCTGAAAACATCAAGGTATTGTAAAGGTGGGACTAGAGGGTTGTTTTTCTCCTGAGGAGACAAAAAGTATGATCTCCCAGGGCAGAATGACCAAGCTGAAAATGGGCTGTAGCACTAGGAGTCCTCATTTTGTCTGCTAGGGAATAGTGAACAGTGGCAGAAGAGCTCTTCATAGCATCACAGAATGGATGGGGTTGGAAGGGACCTTTAGATATCTAGTCCAGCCCCTCTGCCAAAGCAGGTCCACTTAGATCAGGTTGCACAGGAACTTGTCCAGGTGCGTTTTGAAGACTTCCAAGGAAGGAGCCTCCACACCCTCCCTGGGCAGCCTGTGCCAGGGCTCCCTCACCTTAACAGGGAAATAGTTTTTCCTTATGTTTAAATGGAACTTGTTGTGTTCCAGCTTCGTTCCAGTACCCCTTGTCCTGTCACTAGATACAACAGAAAAAAAAAGTGCTGCCCCAACCTCCTGACACCCACCATTTAGATAATTGTAAATATTAGTAAGATCCCCCCTCAGTCTCCTCCAGACTAAACAGCCCCAGTTCCTGCAGCCTTTCTTCGTAAGGAAGATGCTCCAGTCCCCTGATCATCTTGGTGTGCCTGTGCTGGCCTCTCTCCAGAAGTTCCCTGTTCCTCTTACTAAAAGAAAAGCGCTGTTGTGACCTGTGCTGAGGAGTGGTGCCAGATCTGTGTGTTCCTAAAGAGGGAATTCCGGTATCCTTCACTGCAAAAACTGAGCTTAAAAACGATAGAGATTACAGCTGCCTCTGAGGCCAGCAGGGCTGAGGCTGCAGGTGACAAAAGCCTACCCTGGAGTGAGCGCTGTAGCTCTTGGAAGTGTGTCTCAGAAACATTTTTCTAGTGCATGCAAGCGTGAAGGGGGATTTACAGAAAGGGATGTTACACCGCACACTGGAGTGAGGGCAGAGAATTCAGGAAGTGCTGGTTTAAAATTCCCCTTTAAGGAGCAGCATATGAACCTCACGGTACAGCAGTGCCCAGAAAGCTGCAGTGACCACAGGCAGAGCACGTGCGGTTCCTTCAGGGTTCAGAGTGGAGGGGGCCAGTTACATTTAAGTTTGTGTAATTTAAGATGTGAAACACAAAAATAAGTTTTAAAGATATTTTGAGACATTTGTGTAAAAAGAATATGTTTTTGTCAAACACAACGATGAAGGATTTAGGCTGGAAATTAAAGAGCAGTGCAAAACAAAAGCAAAACGTAGTGCTTGGGGTTTTTCCTCTTCTTCTGTGGTCACTCTGCAGAGTGTCTTTTGTGTCTTGATTGTTATTTTGAAACCGAAACAGCTGTGGGAGACAAGTTAAATGCAGTTCACAGCTCTGCTCGTATTTTTGGCTAGAAGAAATTATATCCAAGTGTTGGGAATGGTGGTGAGTGAGAGCTTAGCCTTGTCTCCACGTTTCATTCTCCTCAATAGTTCTACCTGTTGAACATGCTCCATGTTGCACCAAAGTGTGTGCAGAGTTACCTGACTGTGTCAAGGCTGCCAGAGCAGCAGTCACCCTCGTGGGCAGATCTGTGCTGAAGCCCCCTGACTGTGTGTATTTCTGCCTTTAGGGCAGTCTGGGCTTCAAATCCAGGCTTTCTCATGATCTTCTCCCTCGCCTCCGTGGAGCTTCCAGGGTTTGTGTGTGACTCTTGCACTGTGGCTAACACTTGCTCCCCTCCTGTGCAGGGTTTTGGCTGGTGTGGACCATCATCATCATCCTCAGCTGCTGTTGTGTTTGCCATCACCGACGCACCAAGCATCGTCTGCAGGCCCAGCAGCGGCAACACGAGATCAACCTGATCGCTTACAGGGAAGCCCACAACTATTCAGCTCTGCCCTTTTACTTCCGTAGGTATCTCACGCCGTTTTCCCTCAAGGCTGAGGTTTCCTGTGTGGGGTGAGGTGGGGAGCAGTGGTTGGGCTCAGCAAGAGGTCGCCTGACTTTGGTTTGTAGAGGGGAAGTGGCATATTCCAGCTGCTGGACACATTTGAGCCCTCTTGAGTCTGGAGCTGAACCACACCAGCTACAGCACCTTCACACCCACCTGTGATTTGACTCTGTGAGTGCAAGAATTCCCTGCGTGGTTTTCTGGGAAGGTTCTGAAAATACCTCGTTCAGGACTTCATAGATGCTCCTCCTTTCCAGCCTATGATTGCTGCTGGTGGGACTGAGAGGTGTAAAGTGGCTTCATGAAATTTGGTCACATAGGCTGTGTGGAAGTGGTGCCTCAGCGAAGACAGTTCTGACTTCCACACTGTGCTGCAGTCCTCAGACCACGCTGCTGATGAGCAGCCCTAGGACTTGGCATGAAGGAGCTGTTGCCTGCAGCTCAGAGGAGGTACAAGGCCTTTGTGCTCTGCTTCGAGCTGTGCTGGAGCAATGAATCTCAGCCTTTTTGCTGGAGGTACCACAACCAAGTTTCCTGTAATGGGCTGTTGAATTGCGTGTATGAACTTGCTTTTCTTACTGAACTCTTGCAGCCACCTCAGAAATAATCCCTAGCAGCCTTTTCCTCCCCAGCCCCAGGGATAAAGAAGTGCACATGGAAAACTGCAGTACTGCCTTTAAGTGTTTCCAGCATTTGAGTCCATTCTGCCTCTATAGACTCTTTTGTGGCCTCTTCAGAAATAAAACAAGAACTTTCGTAGATTTGAGGGGTGGGAAGTAAAATAAACCAAACTTTTGCCAGCGCTGCCGATTTATTCTGACCACACCAGAACATGCACTGCATCCAGCACTGAACAATCAAAAGCCTTGGAAGTGCTCGTGTCTCTTCATATTTACACAAAGCTTTGGGAGTTAAGTCTTTGCTCTTGAATGTGAAAACTCAACTGAGAAGCCAGTGTTGGAAAAGTCTGGCAAGTTATCTCCCAGGTTGGTCCCCTCAACCAACACACGCCATCCCTTGGGGTGGTTTATGGGGCTGTACTGAGGTACAGGGTATAGATTTGCCCAAAGTAGCCCAAAGTGTAGACTTGAGAGCCAGGAGATCAGGCTGCTGTTGGCAGCCGGTGCCGTGACCGCTGCTTCTCTATGATTTCTGGCACCCTATGTAAATCCTGTTGAGCTGTTTGGCGGGAAGGTGCTGGGAGATGACAAATGACATGCCGACCTGTGTTACTGACTCGTTTCCTGAGATAAGCTGTTTGTGAAATAACTTCTTCTCCTCGCCTCTCGCTTTTTAGGGTTTTTGCCAAATTACTTACTACCTCCCTACGAGGAAGTGGTGAACCGCCCGCCGACCCCCCCGCCACCATACAGTGCCTTACATCAGCAGTGCATCCCAGCAGGCAGCAGTAGCACAATCCCAGACACGCCAAGAAACCTGCAGCCGGCGCAGAGCAGCTCGGCGGCACCCAGCGGCAATAACGGCAGCACCGACAGCCCCGGCCCGCCCGGCCTCAGCGACCCCCAGCCCTCCGCCACCACACCAGGTGAGCGAGCGGTTGCCAAAATGCAGCGTGTCGAGCCTGGCAGCACCAGCACGGGAGCCGAGCCGGTGGAGAGGCCCGGGCCCGGTAAGGATACGGAGTGCAAGGAGGAACTGCTGAAAGGTTACAGCTCTGAGAGCTTAGAGCAGAGCGGCGCCATTCCCGACGCCAAGGACAAGACGCCGGGCAGGCAGCGCCGCTTCACCGGCGACTCAGGCATCGAAGTCTGCGTCTGCAACCGGGGCCATCACGATGATGACCTCAAGGAGTTCGACGGGCTCATTGACGACGCGCTGGACGGGCCCCTGGACTTCTGCGACAGCTGCAGTGGCCGCCCGCACGGGGATGAGGAGGAAGGGCTCTTCAGCGCCGCGGAAGAGCAGCCCCGCGAGCATGGCCACCACCACCTGCCCCGGCAGCCGCTCTGTGTACTCTTGAACACAATAAACGAGCAGGACTCTCCAAACTCTTGTACCAATAACTCCCCCAGCTAAGGCGGCAGAGCCCAAGGGAGAATCGAGGGAAAAACGCGGAGAAATAAAAGGTGGAATAGGAGGATTAAAACTTTCACAGGAGGAAAAGGTGATACGACCTTCTCTTTTTAGTTTATTTTTCTTTCTCCCCCTCAGTGTAAGTTGGGGACTCGTCCTCGAAGGCCCGGCTCGCGGGGGACGGGTCGCTCTGGGTTTTGTTAATCGTGTCCGTCCTGCTCCGTGGGGCAGGGACTGGTGTTTCTCAATGAGACCTAAGGAGTGGGATATTCCTAATGGTGATTCTGGTGATGGTTATTACGAGTTTGTTGGTTCTAGTTTTCCGAAACACTGCTTTATCTCGCAATCAGTAAAGCTCAGCAGATCTCACCCTGGGAGGGTGCGAGATCACTGTTAAAGGCTCCAACCTCCAGGTGTCTTCCCAGAAGCAAGCAGCTTCTGACAGTGCCGGCAGTCGGTAGCCCAAGAGTTCTGGTTTGAGGTCGTGCTCTTGAGGCATTGGGGATTTCTTTTCGTTTTAGCTTTTGTTTTGTTTTGTTTGTATTCCGTGTCGAGTTTTCCTGAAGCTGATGAATGCCTGAACACATCAGCCCCATCCTCTCCGGTGCTTCAGCGTGTAAGACGGCAGGCGGGGAACTTCCCACTCGAAGCTGCTGACTGAAGGACCACTTTCTTCTGAAAGGAGCATTAGGCTGCCGTAAGCAGTTGGAGAAGAAGGGGTTTGCAGAAACATGCCTTTATATGTTGTTTTTAAAGACAAGTGTATTCCTTCAATGCCTCTAAGAGCACAGTTAGAAGTAGAATCC
This sequence comes from Urocolius indicus, assembly GCA_013401255.1. Lineage (NCBI taxonomy): Eukaryota > Metazoa > Chordata > Aves > Coliiformes > Coliidae > Urocolius > Urocolius indicus. The sequence continues at coordinate 208,723 of WBNH01011483.1, read as the reverse complement.
AGGCAGCTGGGCTGCCTTCCAAGTACTGTGGTCTCCGAGTGACCTTTTCCTGGTGTGCTGCAAAAGGGCTTGGCTTTGTTGTTTGGGTTTTTTTTTCCCCCCCTTTCTTTTGCACCCCGAGAGCAGCACACTTTGAGTTCAGATGACAAAAAAAAAAAATAAAATCAAAGAACAGGGCTCTCTTTGGCCAGCGTGCCTTCAAGCTTCAGCAATGCATGTTGAACAAAAGGAGACGAGAGCTCCGTCCGTGGCAAAGGGAGGACTTACCATGTGGATGTGGAAGACCTGTGCAGTATTTTTTCTTTCACCTTTTTGTTTTTCTAATCAAGAAATTCGGTGCGATTCCAATGTTGACCACTTAAAAGAAATGAATGTCTGTTTCCTTTTTCTTTCTTTGGTTGGGTTTTTGTTTGTTATGGTGGCAACTGGCTACTGTATAATGTCTGTGAGTGCCTGTGTGTGTGTGTGTGTGTGTGTGTGACTGCCATCCATGCATGCGAGTCCTACTGGTAATATGAAAACCTGCTGTAAGACTGCAAGAAAATTTACTGTAGCTTTGCTTTGATAAACGGTAGAGATTTTGTTAGCAACAACCTGAAGGAAAAGAAAGAAAGGAAAAAAAAAAAAAAAGAGAAGAGCTGAAACTAACATTCCCTCGAGTGCTCCCGTGGAAGAGAGCACAGTTCAGACTATGTACCTTGTTCTCGGGTTTTCTCCCCATACCTTTTATAATTATGGTCGTGCAGATCATTGCTGTTATGGGGGGAAAAAATGAAAACAGAGCTCGGAGGTATTCAGATTTGATTGACTGAAAACCAAAATCAGTTTTAAATAAGGTGGAAACCAAAATATAATGCCTTTTTCTGATAACTTGCCCGTGTGTACGTGTATCATTTGGGGAGTTCAGAACAAGATTCATCTGTAGTTTGTGGTTTTGGTTTGGTCTTTTGAAGCTGGGAGTATTTAGCACTGTGCTAGATAGAGATGACAGAGCAGGGCAAGTGGTGCTTATCTCAGTATCCCACCCACACGTCTGAGGAGAGTGCTTTTACTTCACAGGGCTTGGGAGAACCTCACTCCCAGCCCGTCACAGCCTTCCTCTTCTATCAGAGCTGCTGCTGAAGGCAGCTCTTCACTTTGTGTCTTAGGGTGCTCTTAAGAATGAAGGACTTGGGTTTGGACTCAGGAGACCTTGTTCTGGATGCCTGGAGTGTGAGTGGGAACTGAGAGGCTGTGCGTGCCCAGAGCCCACCCAGCCATGATCACCCGCCACGGGTGTCTTTTGAGAAGAGAATTAAAGATCCCAGTGCCAGCCGTGCACGTGGGCACCTGGCTTTGTTCCTCGCACCACAGAGGAAGCTGGATGAGCACAGCAGTCTATACAGAGCAGGGTTTTACTGCTGTAAATCCTGGGGACAGCCCAATGCCAGCGGGACACCCTCTGCCAATGTTTCTGTGGGCATAAGGTCAAAATCTGTTTGCTTTCCCACCATCTCACTAAGGGCAGGGGAACCTCTCGCTACTTCTCTGGACAGGTGAGTACCAGTAAGCTGAGCTGATGTTCGTAATCTTACGAAGTCGGGAAGAAACCACAGTGTGCCTGTTTTATGCCTCCTGGAGGTTTTACAGACTTTTAAAGACCATAAAGAACCAAACCAGGCACAAACCATGTCTCCTGAGCTCATGTGCTGGAAGGCAGGGCTATTAGTGGGACTCGTGGTGCTTCAGGCTCACTGGGTGGTGTGAGGAGGAGTGGTGCAGGGCAGGACAGTGGGCAGGTGAGCTCCTTGGAGGCATCCCAGCTGGTGCCTCTGCAGGGGAAAGAACACGGGCAGGCAGCTCCAGCTTTGCAGCTAGAGAAATGTGCTCCATCCTCACCTGTATTCCTTTGTAGAGAGCCAACAGCTCTTCTGTGTGCACGCTGTGGCTGTAACGTTCTGGAGGCTGAGGCCACGAGCAGCTGCATATCTGTAACACCTGAGCACCAAAACCCACCCGTGTCCAGCTCAAAGGGGTGAGCGTTTTATGGGAGTTGTGAACATGTCGTTTCAAAACTGAGTTGCAAACAGTGGTGCAAGATTGAGAGCAAACTGGAGTGTCAGCCTGCCGCTCCGTGGGTTGTTTGGTTCTGCACCTGTACAAGTGTCGATGCTGGTAATACTTGAAGCCTGTTTTCGCTGCAGGCCGAGGCCACGGGATGCTGCTTACACAGCACATTTCTGGCTCTAGGGGCACAGACCTGGTGGGCTCCTGGTGTGTCTCATGGGGACAGGCACTGCAGGGCAGACTGTGGTGCCTCAGCCACAGGGTCCATGGCACAGCGGGGCGTCCTGGGACCAGCAGGTACTGCAGCCTGGCCATGGACTTTGCCGCTGGCTCTGGCAGTGTGAACTTACCCTCCAGGAACACCCGTGTGGTTTTCCCCACATCCGTGGTGTTGGACAACCCAGTGAATGGGTGTCAGGTGAAGATGGAGAAGGGAATACTGTGTCTTGGTGCTTGCTGGCAGCCTGCTCTGAGCTTGTACCTGCCTATCCAGAGACTAGGGAAAGCTGAGGAGCAGTTCAGCTTTTGTGTTAGGCGTAGTCACCAAAAACTTTTCTGGGGCAGGAAACCTGAGTAAGCCTCTGGGGCAGAGGCAAAGTCAGCAGGCTCTGCTGAAGAGAGGAGACAGCTGGGCTGGGCTGGCTGCTGCTGCTGGGAGCTTTGGGCTGCCTGGGCACCCTTCACAGCCTGGGCACGTGGCGCTCATTTCCCACCCCACGCAGCCCAGGCCTCCACAGCCAAATATCCTCCTCCCCCTGCACGCCCTGGCTGGGCTCATCCCGCCATGACCCACTCCCAGCACAGCGTGGCATGGAGCCGGGGCACGGTCCCGCTAAGGTCAATAAACTCCTCTTGCCTCTCCCTGTAGCCTGCTGCCTTCTGGCCCTCATTTCACCCTCCCTGCGCAATGTCCCAGGGTGGATTAACTCCCCCCCCCGCCTTTATTTTTTTTCTCCTGTTGTTTGTTTAGGAGAAGCCTGGCCTGTGCCAGGAGGGGTGGCAGAGACCAACCCTGCAGCATCCGAGAGCAGGCAGCCTGGGAAGGCCAGGATGAGTCCCCTTTTTTCCTCAGAGCTGATAAACACAGCAGCACAGATGTGTTTATCAGATGGGCCCGGGGCCATGTGCGGTGGTGCAAGCGCTGCAGTGTCTGTGCCGGGGCAGGGGTGGGCGGGCACAGGCTGATGGGTTGTTTCTGGGTTTGTTTTCGGCTGCTGAACAGCTGTGTTCCAGGGCCTGTGCTTACTCAGCCCCGCTGGCGCTGTGCCCTGCTGAGCCCGCAGGTATGCCGAGCGCTGCCCGCTGCTCCTGGGCTCTCCGGCACAGCCCAGGGCCAGCCGCTGGCTGCCTGGTGCAAAGCAAAGCCCCTGCAAGTCAGAGGCTCCTGTGCTGAGCCCTGCGGTGCAGCTGCCCCAGCTGAGCACGGCGGGGCTTGGCTGTGCCCCTCAAAACCAGTTTGTGTGGTAGAAACACTTGGGCTTGTTCTGCTCGCTGCCCTCATGTCCCGCCTTGGCAAGTTGTGCCTCTGCTTTGTGGGGTCCCTGGAGGACAGTGTGGGAACAGCCGTGAAAGCTTCATGCTTTCTACTGCCACCGGTTCCTTTCTTGCTGAGCCGCTCCACTCCAGAGAGATGGAGCTGCTGGTTCCCAACCCCCCTGAGCGGCCCTCTGAGCACTCGGTGACACTGCCTTCTGCTCTGATTCCCTCCGTGCAAAGACCCTGAGCGGCCCCAGAGGTAGGGCAGGGACCCAACACAGCCCGAGCTGTTACAGCAGCACAGCCTTGTGCCTCGGTGTTCCCGGTGGCTGCCCGCTCTGACAGCCAGCACCTGGTGGCAGATGCTGAGGTCCCTCTGGCTCTCCCATGGGCATGGCCATCTCGTCCTTTCAGTTTTTTGGTCACCAAGCTGCCCAGTGCCACATCTGAAAGAAGCCAAAAGTCCACGGTGGTGGTTTTGTGTGTCTTGGGTCTCAGGGGGGCCTGACTTGTGCAGGGGCTCGAGGCAGGGGGAGGAGGGAGGGGGCTGCCCCACTGCCAGCAGCCCAGGTGAAACTTTGGCGGGGGTCAGGGGTTTGGGTGCAGTTACACGGCCCTGAAGCAGCTGTTAGGACATAAATACCAGCCGGATGATTCAGCAGCATCTGCCCGTTCCCAGAGCAGGGTGCAGCCATGCCCGTGGCTGTTTACCAGCTCACAAGGAGCCAGGCAGCTGGTGCTGAGTGCTGTGAAGCCCTAGGGCAGCACCTCCTCCCAGCTGGCCGGTTGGGAGGAGATGGACCAGAGCAGAGGGCAAGGAACTCTGCAGCAGGGCTGGGCTTGGGGCTCGTGGCTGTCTCCAGGCCCACAGACGGCACGTGCTGGCCCTGGCGATGGGAAAGCTGAGCCAGAGTGGCAGCAGAGGGCAGGTGCTGGTGGCTGGAGGTGCTCACTGGCTTAGGAACATCCCCTGTCCCAAAGTCACACTTCCAGCCTCAAGCAACCTTGGAAACTGTGCATGAGGTGCCAGCCCGGTGCTGACTCTGGCAAGAGGAATATTCCCTTCCCTTGCCGAGGGCACGGGTCATGCTGAGGGAGCGGGGCACTGAGGTGCTGGAGGGCCTGGGCTGAGAGTCCCAGAGGCAGTAGGATGCTGAAGTTACTGGTAACTGGAGAGGAGTCTCTCCACCAGCACAGCTGTGAGGACAGGCTCTGGGGCAGGGGCAGGGCCAGGCTGGATGAGCTCTGTGGATCACTCCAAGGGTTGGCCCTGAGGCAAATATGTGCCTAGTGGTTCATCCTCCAGCTTCTTCCCACTACTCTGAGCCCCTGCAAGAATGGAATGGGAGGAGAAAAGATGCTCCTGGCACTGTGCCTTGCTGTAAAACACTTCACCTGCATTGTCCCTGGGCCATGCCACGGGCTGATGGGACCCGTTTGACAGCAGAGACAGAGTAGTGAGGTGGCTGAGCGAAACAAAGCACTGCTGGTTCAAAAGAACACGCACCCTTTGATGCATGGAGTAGAAAATTCAGTGGTGAGGAAGTTTTAAGTCAGTTTGCCTACTGCTACCAAGAGAGAGGGGGCAGGGAGAAATAGAAAAGGGGGGAAGAGGTGGGGGTGTGCAGGGCTGAGAGTGTCACATGGTGCTGGGGCTGTGTGGGGCTTTCCCTGTAGCCCTAGCTGCTTTGCCTCCAGGTGCCCCAAGCCACAGCTATGTTACTATTTAGTTAAATATTAAAAGGTCAAGTAATAAAGAACCAGAAAGCTAATTTCATGCTGCCCTCCGTGGCACAGTGGTTTTTGGTGAAAGCACACACAGCCCCTGTTGTGCTGCTCCAGGTCTCAGGAGAGCCCAGCCAGGCCGTGAGCCCCAGGGCTCGGAAGCGGCGCAGGCAGGAGCAGCCGCACGGCTGCGTGGGGCTGGCAGCAGCTCCACAGGGATCAGCATGGGGCTGGGGGGGTGCTGGGTGCCTCTGGGTGCTCCTTGTTCTTGAGCAATGGCAGCCACTGCTTTACACAGAATCACAGAATGGCAGGGTTGGAAGGGGATCTCTAGAGATCATCCAGCCCAACTCCCTGCTAAAGCAGGTTCACCTCAGTCAGGTCACTCAGGAACGTGTTCAGGCGGGTTTGGAAACCTCCAGAGGAGCCTCCACACCCTCTCTGGGCAGCCTGTGCCAGGGCTCCCTCACCTCAACAGCAAACGAGTTTTCCCTTGTGTTTAAGTGGAACTTTCTGTGTTCCAGCTTGTGTCCATCACCCCTTGTCCTGTCACTGGACACTGCAGAAAAATGTGTCACCCCATCCTCCTCACACCCACACTTTAGTATTCATGAGATCTCCCCTCAGTCTCCTCCAGACTAAATAGCCCCAGTTCCCGCAGCCTTTCCTCATAAGGGAGATGTTCCAGTCCCCTGATTATCCTGGTGACCGTGCACTGGCCTCTCTCCAGCAGTTCCCTGTCCCTGTTGAGCTGAGGAGCCCAGAACTGGACACAGGACTCCAGATGAGGCCTCACCAGGGCAGAGCAGAGGGGAGCAGAACCTCCCTCAACCCACTGGCCACACTCTTCTTGATGCACCCAAGGATGCCATTGGCCTTTTGGCTGGAGCCAAGGCTGCCTGTGCCTCCCCACAGCAACGGGCACACAGGCCAGAGCAGGATGGCCCCATGGCCCTGTGAGGAACTCATGTCCCCTCTGGCAGCATCTGCCTGCATGCACATGTGCCCAGATGTGTGTGTGCAGATGTGTGTGTGTGTGTGTGTTAGCAGTGGTCAGTGCACCCCTGGGCCCCTGTGTGCATCTGCACGTGTGTGCAGGCCCCTGTGTGCGTGCACCTGCATCCCATGGGAGGGGATGCCGGGTGGGGAGCTAAAACTGTGGGGAGCTTCAAGGTCTTTCATTTTTACCTGCAAGGAGCATCTCATCAGTGGGGCTCACTGTCCTGGCATCCTGGGACAGTGCAGGGCAGGCAGGGCTGGGGACTTTTGGCTGGCTCACCTCTCAGCCCATCACCTTCATTCTGCCCACTGTCAGTGGGGAAACTGAGCCAAGGGGCAAGCCAGGGTCACTGTGACCTGGAGTCACAGCAGCCAGGCACAGCATGGCCTTCCCTAACCCCCAAACTGCCTTCTGCTTACTTTTGCCCCCTTACCTGGTCAGGGTGGGCCCTTCTGCCCCCCCGGCTATTCATTCAAGTGGCTGGTGTCCACGGCTCCAGCTCAGTCCCGTGCTCACACGGAGTTGTGTGGGGTCACCATACTGAGGCACCTTCCCAATCCCCAGCCCTCCATCACGAAAACTAGCCAGAGCCATGCTGCGTTGGGAACGGCTTTATCTGACAGCCCCACGTCCACGGGGCAGAGGGGGCACAGCCTCTACGGTCCTGTCCCCTCCCGGCCATTGCCTGGGCCCTGGGGCCCTTCCCCAGCACGAGGCGCTCTCCAGGCGTCCCGCAGCCGGGCCTTCACCCGAAACTTCTGCACCTGCAGCACGACGCCAAACTTGCCCTCCAGCGAGGGCAGGGGCTGGTCCTGCGGGCACTCCAGCGTGAACCTCTGCAGCACCCAAGCCAGGAAGAGGAAGAGCTCCATCTTGGCCAGGACTTCTCCCAGGCAGACGCGGATCCCGGCCCCGAAGGGCAGGTAGCTGGGCGAGGGCGAGTGGATGTGCTGGCCTCGCTCATCCAGGAAACGGCCTGCAAGGGGATGGGGCACCGTTGGCATTGGCAGGGATCGGTCCCTGCTGCCCGAGACCCACTCCAGTTCACCACACGTGTGCCCCTCCTGTGAGCTGCAAGAGAAGAGACCCAGCCAGGGAGAAGCAGGATCCAAATCCCACCGCCAACCCTCCCCTGGGCTCAGCCTCTCCTGCTGTGCCCACCCCGCTGTCCCCTGCCCCCCGGGGAGGACGGGCAGCACCCAGCTCACCGGGGTTGAACTCCTCAGGCTTGTCCCACTCCTTCTCATCGTGGTGCACGGCCCAGAGGTTGATGACCACCCTGGCGCCCTTGGGGATGGAGTACTCCCCGATGCTGCGAGGGGAAGGCAAAGTGAGACGGTTGCTCCCTCCAGTGGTCTCTGCCCCATCCCGGCTGCACGCCGGGGTCTCACCTGGTGTCGGCGAGGGACACGTGTGGGATGAGCAGGGGCGACACGGGCCGGATGCGCAGCACTTCGCTGATGGTGGCCTCCAGGTAGGGCAGCAGCGGGCGGTCGCTGAGGTGGGGGTGACGCTCCGAGCCAATCTTCTGGTCCATCTCTTCCTGGATCTTCCTCTGGACCTGGGAGGGGAGCAAGAGCTGGGCTGGGAGCCCGGGGAGAGGGGTGCATGGGGTCTCCCCATGGCAGTAGCATGCACCCCGCATCACCAGCATGTCCTGGCAGGTTGTGCAGGGCAGAAGCAGAATGACCACAGCCTAATCCTGCTTATTGAAACGGCTTGATGCCTCTCACAGCATCTGCCTTCCCCAAAGCCCCCTCAGGATGTCTCTGGTGCCAGAGGCAGCCCAGGCCCCTGGCTGTGGGGTACGGACTTTACCTCAGGGTAGTGGAGCAGGAAGAGCACAGCCCACTTGAGCACAGTCGTGGTGGTCTCCACACCAGCTCCAAAGATGTCTCCCACCGTCATGAGGAGGTGGTCATCTGTCAGCTCCAGCCCTGGTGCCGGGGGGCTGCTGTTTTGAGCGCTGAGCCTCACTTGCAGCAGAGCATCCATGAGGTCCCTCACGGCATCCCCACGGAAGGCTTTCTGCCAGGGGGCACGCGTGAGCTGGGCTGTCCTGGGCACGGTCCCCTCCAGCCCAGCTCCTGCACCCCGCAGCTCCCCAGCATCCCCGTGTTGGCCCCATTGGCACCTTGTGTTCGGTGAATTTCTGCTGAAGCAGCTGGTCCCGGACCTTGAGGCATCTCTTCAGCAGGGCCAGGTCCTTGTTGGGGAAGATCTAGGGGAGAAGAGCCCCATTATAGCAAAGGGCTCCAGCTCGGCCGGGCCCCAGGCAGTTGCTCTGTGCCCACCAGGAACTGTCTCTCATGGGACACCAGAACAGGAACCCTCCTAACCCCCGGGGACCCAGGTAGCTCCTTGCTGCAGGACGCATCCCAGCTCCTTCCTGTCATCTGAGGTGAGAGAAACAGGCAGCCCTCATGTCCCTGTGCACCTGGAGCCAGGGGAAGATGTCCACCAAGCTCTCCTTGGCCACCGTGTCCACAATCCCCTGGCTGTACTCCAGCATGGCCTCAAACTCGGGGTCCCCACGCTGGTACGAGGAGTTGAAGCAGAGAGAGCAGACCACGTTGGTGACGGCTCGTGTGAGCTCAGGGGCCACATCCAGGGCCGTATCCTGCGCAGCAGTGAGTGTCTCGCACAGGGACGCAGCCTCCCGGCAGACTGGGATGAGGGGAGAGGCAGGCAAGGGGGTGATGCTGAAGCCGAGTCTCCCCTGGGTTCCCAGGGGATCAAGGCATGAAGAAAGGAAAAGGCTGGACTGGGTCAAGGGCAAGGAGGCACACAGAGCCAGGGGGGAGCCCGGGGGCTGACAGGGGCACTTACTGATCCTCTCGAGGGCGAGCGAGCCCTCCCCGAACATGGAGAGGGCAGCGTGCACCAGCTTGCGCTGGAACTTCCAGAGGGGCCCGTAGCTGGCGAAGGCGATGTCCTTGCCCCCCCGGGACAGCAGATCTGTGGTCACCTGTGGGACAGATAGCTCCTGGTGTCACCCCGCTGCAGGGCAGCCCCAGTGGGGCCGTGTCAGAGGGGCAACGGGGGGAGTGCAGTGGATGATCATCTCATCTCACCCCAGGGAGATGGTCCGGGAGGCTGATGAGTAACCTGTCAGGCAAAGCCATGAGCTTTGCTTTCCCTCAGGCTGAGGACTGATGGGGAGGTTTGGGGGCAGATACCACGGTTAGAGGCTGGGGTGCCCAGGAAATGTAGGGGCTGCAGGGAGCCTGGCAGTACCCAAACCCACGTCCCCCTGTGCCAGGGAAGAACAGGCACCGTTGGGATGCAGATGGGTTTGCCCTAGGTAACAGGGCAGAGAGGGGCTGTTTCTGCCCTTGCCTCACTGCAGAATGGGGAGAGGTGCCAGCGCCTTTCTTGGGAGCATCCCCCGCCTCACCCTGTGCCGCAGTGCGAGGGGTCCCCCGAACCCTGCTGCCCACTCACAGTGCGGGGCCGTCCGGCGAACGCCTTCCCCTTCTTGAGCAGCACCTCCCTGGCGTGCCGGTAGCTGTTGACCACCACCACGTAGTGGGAGCCCATCCAGAGAGCGTAGAGGCTGCCATAGCGGCCCTGCAGGCGCCAGAGCCGCAGGTGGAGCTGGGGGTGCCCGGCCAGCTGCAGCAGGCTCCCCACCAGCGGCAGGGCCGGCAGGCTCCGCGGCTGCCCCAGACCCCGGCTCGGCCCTGGCTCCGAGGGGCTCGGCCACCGCGCCAGCCCCCAGGCGCAGAGCAGGGCCAGGGCCAGCAGCAGGGCCCCCAGCAGCAGCATGGCGGGGCCGGGGGGCTGCGGCAGCGCGGGGGCCTTTATAGCGGCGGCGGGTCACTGCCTTGGCCCCGGAGGGGGGGCTCGCCTCCTCGTCAGGGGGATGCGGAGGGGAGGAACCAGGCACTGGGCACGCAGCCAGCTCTGCAGCTGGGCACCCAGCGGGAGCGAGGACAGGGGGCCATGGCCACGCTGCGGGGCTGTGGGGAGTCACAGCCGGTGGGGTGCGGGCCAGGGGCTGCCCAGAGCCCCATCCATCCCTGAGGCTCCATCCCCAGGGCTCTGTGGCAGTCGAGGGGTGAACCCTTGGGGTTTGTCCTGAGTGCTATGAGTGCAGATGGGCACTTGTGGGGCACTGGGAGCTGAGCCCAGCCTGGCAGCCCCTGACATGCCTGGGAGGGGATGGGGAGCACAGGGCTGGGGGCACCAGGCAGCGCTGGGCATGCACCGGGCAGTCCTGGGCAAGCACTGGGGAGTGCTGAGAACACCTGGTCAGCCATGTCCTCCCCTGGCCAGCACCAGTCAGTCCTGAGCAGTACTGGTCAATGTTGGGCAGTATTGGGCAAGCACTGGTCAGTATTAAGAAGCTCTGGTCAGCCCTGACCATCAGTCCTGGGGCAGTGATGGGCAGTAGGTTGACTCAGGTGGTTGACCAAAGAGATTCAGCTGAGGTGGCCAAATGACCAACCCAGGTGGTCAGCTGGGAAGGTTCATCTGGGTCTTAAGACCAGCCCATGATAGTCACACAGCCACTCTGGAGTGGCTGGCCAGCGAGGTTAATCTGGGTCTTCTGACCACCCTGGGACGTTTGTGGCCACCTGGCCTAAGCCACGCAGAGAGACTACCCTGGGGTGGTCGCTCAGACAGCCTGGCTGAGCCTTTCTGGCTGGCTGGAGAGGCTGTGAGGCTGACCAGCGCAGCGTGCCTGCTCAGCCACCCTGGCTGAGCCTCGCTGTCCGACCAGCCCGGCGTGGTCACTCAGTACCTCGCTGGCTGACCACCTCGAGACGGCCACTTGGCCAGCCCGGCTGAGACTCGCTGCCCTCCCAGCCTGGCCAAGGGCTGCTGGCTGGGCCACGCTGGGGCGTTTGGCCAACGGGGTGATGACGGGTCTCCTAACGACACGGTGGCCTTCTGGCCCTGTTACAAGCTCAGGGGCTGAGCCCCCCAGGGTGACCACCTGGCACCCATCCGAGCCTCGCCTGCCGGCTTTGCAGCCCCGGACAGCGCTCGTCAGCGCCGGGCAGCGCCCGCGAGCGCCCGTTCCGCGGCGGCCCCGGCCCGGCGCTCTGGCTGCCGGCGCTCGCCGTAGCGGCCGTGGGCGGGCCAAGATGGCGGCGGCGGGCGCGGCGGACGCACAGGCGCGCTTCGGCCACTCGGTGAAGGGGCTGCTGGCCGACAAGGTGACGAGCTGCGGCACCGACGTGATCGCCCTCACCAAGCAGGTGCTGAAGGGCTCCCGCAGCGCCGAGGTGAGCCGCGCCCGCCGCCGCGACGGCTGGCGACCGGGGGGTTCGGCCCCGCGGGACGGCGATGGAGGGATGCGGGAGGGAGCGGGGAGGGGGCACGGGAGGGAGGCGGGAGGGAGCGGGGAGGGGGCACGGGAGGGAGGCGGGAGGGAGCGGGGAGGGGGCACGGGAGGGAGGCGGGAGGGAGCGGGGAGGGGGCACGGGAGGGAGGCGGGAGGGAGCGGGGAGGGGGCACGGGAGGGAGGCGGGAGGGAGCGGGGAGGGGGCACGGGAGGGAGGCGGGAGGGAGCGGGGAGGGGGCACGGGAGGGAGGCGGGAGGGAGCGGGGAGGGGGCACGGGAGGGAGGCGGGAGGGAGCGGGGAGGGGGCACGGGAGGGAGGCGGGAGGGAGCGGGGAGGGGGCACGGGAGGGAGGCGGGAGGGAGCGGGGAGGGGGCACGGGAGGGAGGCGGGAGGGAGCGGGGAGGGGGCACGGGAGGGAGGCGGGAGGGAGCGGGGAGGGGGCACGGGAGGGAGGCGGGAGGGAGCGGGGAGGGGGCACGGGAGGGAGGCGGGAGGGAGCGGGGAGGGGGCACGGGAGGGAGGCGGGAGGGAGCGGGGAGGGGGCACGGGAGGGAGGCGGGAGGGAGCGGGGAGGGGGCACGGGAGGGAGGCGGGAGGGAGCGGGGAGGGGGCACGGGAGGGAGGCGGGAGGGAGCGGGGAGGGGGCACGGGAGGGAGGCGGGAGGGAGCGGGGAGGGGGCACGGGAGGGAGGCGGGAGGGAGCGGGGAGGGGGCACGGGAGGGAGGCGGGAGGGAGCGGGGAGGGGGCACGGGAGGGAGGCGGGAGGGAGCGGGGAGGGGGCACGGGAGGGAGGCGGGAGGGAGCGGGGAGGGGGCACGGGAGGGAGGCGGGAGGGAGCGGGGAGGGGGCACGGGAGGGAGGCGGGAGGGAGCGGGGAGGGGGCACGGGAGGGAGGCGGGAGGGAGCGGGGAGGGGGCACGGGAGGGAGGCGGGAGGGAGCGGGGAGGGGGCACGGGAGGGAGGCGGGAGGGAGCGGGGAGGGGGCACGGGAGGGAGGCGGGAGGGAGCGGGGAGGGGGCACGGGAGGGAGGCGGGAGGGAGCGGGGAGGGGGCACGGGAGGGAGGCGGGAGGGAGCGGGGAGGTGGCGCTGGAGGGATGCGGGAGGGAGCGGGCTGTGGTGGGGGCTGTAGGCCCGGGCATGGGATGGGGATGGCGGGTTGTGGGCTCTTGCCGTGCCAGCGGGCCCCGGGCGGCCAGGCTGCCGTGCAGGGCTGCTGAGCAGCTGCTGCAGGCGCCTCGAGGTGCCGCTTCTCAGTCTGGTCCCTGCCTTTGTTTTCCAGCTTCTGGGTCAAGCTGCTCGAAACATGGTGATGCAAGAAGATGCCATCCTGCACTCGGAGGATGTAAGCTGTGTTTAGCTGCTAGAGCAACGGTGTTTCCAGCAGACAGGAGGAGAGGAGATGGGGGTTACAGGAACAGAGATATAGACGTATTACTGGAGCCCTGAAATGAAACACATGAGTTCAGGCAGCAGGACTGGTGGCCAGAGTAATTTAGTGCTCCAAAGCCACGTGTGTCACTGGCCTTGCAGTACCCTGCAACCCAGGGCAGTCCTTAAGCTGAGCCGTGTCTACCAGAAAGCTCAAGGGAAGTGAGTTGAAACAAAACACTTTATGTCTGTGTCTGTCCTTGGGAAAGAAGAGGGGACATCCCACTGCCGACAGGTCCTAGTGAGGGTATTTTGGAAGCTGTGCTGGAGAAACTCACAGGGGACTGGAACAACTTGCCCTCTGATTCTGCTGAACTGCTTCCATCAGACATTCATTCTTTGTCTTGTTCTCCACAGAGTTTGAGGAAAATGGCCATAATAACCACTCATCTACAGTACCAGTAAGTAGGGGATACCACATTCTCTCTGGGGATCTCTCAGTTTCTTTCTGTTCTACCTAAAGAGTCTGCATGAAGCCCACCCAGATCAATCCATCTTGCCCAGCTCCTCAAAGCTGAGCAGGCCTTGGAGCTGGGATCTGCCAGCTGTCTCCAGCTCTGGTGGCACAGATCAGGCTCTTTTGGGGTGGAAACTGAGATTGCCTCATGTTTGCATTGCAGTGTGTGTCCTGTGGGAGTGTGTAACGTCTCGGACTAATGGGGGGAAGCTGGTGCCACCACTGTCCTCTCAGGGCTCAGTCCAGAAACACACTGGGGTTTTGGCCTCCTGAATCCTTGATAAAGTCCCTTTTCTTCAACACAACATGAACCCTGTTGCTGAAGTTTTGGTTTTCTAATGTTCTTTTTGTCTGCTTTTCTCACCTAGGCAAGAAGCAATTCAAAAGAAGTGAGTACTCAGCTGAGGGAACGCTGGGAGGGCTTGAGGAACGTGTGTGTGGGTTGTTGGAAAGGGAAAAGTGATGGAGTAGGGTGGGGGAAAACAGCAGAAAAGTTTTTGCAGCTGCCTTTGAAGCAGATGCTGGGCTCAGTATTGTGAAGGGATGATTTACACCAGACTTCCATTTGCTTTGTTAAAGTGATGGAGCCTTTGAGGTTATTTGTGGTAGGAGATGAGCGAGGGGTGTAGAGCAGAACTGTCTGCTTACGGGTGCACAAAATGAAGTTTGCCAAATGGAGGTGGGCCAGGGAGCCCCCAGGCTTCTCTTTGCTGGAGCATTAGTGCTAGAGCTGCTCTGGTCCTGTGGCGATAGGCAGCAGAGTCCAGTCTGGGGAGCAGATCTCACTGGGAACCTTTTGTTGCTTGATCCCCAGCGTCGAGCAGTCGTCAAACCTACAGGACCAGCTGAGCCACTTGCTGAAGTGAAGCACAGCCCGAGGCACGAGGACACCTGGACCAGCACAGAGGGCAGCCAAGTGTCCTTTCCCTGTGACACCCGGGGATCAGGCCTGTGTCTGGACAGCGCTGGCTGGCAGCTGGGGTTTCTGGGCCTTTCGTGCCTCCATCCACCTCTGTGCTCCAGAAGACTCTCCTGCTCACCAGCACCTGACTGAAACAAACCTACCCAAAACTTCCCTCCCCTCAACAATTCCTCCCTCTGCTTCCTCCCAGGGCAGCGTGAGGTGCTCAGCCCACACCATCACCTGGAGCAGGAAGCGCCTACAACCGAGCCGTGGGGTGTAAATGAGCCTGCCTGTAGCGTGGCCTTGCTCTGTGTTTACACACAGAGGTGGCACAGAGGGTGGTTTAATTAGGGCATGGCGATCAATGGGAGCTGTAGGTGCCTGGGTGGGTGAGAGAAGTGCTTCTGAGCGGACTGAGGTGCTAGTCCCAGGCCAAAAGTTCTGGAAGTGGGAATGTGGGCAGCCAGCTCTGTCGCTGCTCCAGCTGGACATGTTTTGGCCAGCGTCCTGCACAGAGGTTATCTTATTTTGCGCTCTGCCAGGGTTTGGAATGTCATCCCCTTGCCAACTCATCTGCATTGCTTCTGGCCTTCAACTGCATTCCTCTCCCTGGGCTGCTGCCCCAGCTCCTGCTGAAGCAGCCTTGGCTGTGGTGTGTGTTCCTATCTGATTGGGAGGGTATCCAAAGGCCCATGCGGGTGGGAGGACATCCTGGGCTGATGTGCTCTGTTCTCTGCTGCTCTGTGTTGGAGGCTGAGCAGCCAGGGCTCCTGCTCACATCCCAGGGAGCCAAATTAGGCCTGAGCTATAAATACTGTGTCTTGGTTTTGGTAAGTCACTTATCTGCAACACTTGGAGCGCACGGGAAGCACTTATTTGCCTGAGTGTGCTTTTCATCGGCTGATAGGAGGAGGCAGCTGAGAGCAGGCACTGACCTGCTGCATTGCCATGGGAGCACTGCTGGGATTTGGCTTCTGGGCTGCAGAGCCTTCTGGACTGGATGTCACCATCCTCTCGGGTGCCGCTGCCCATTTGAGTGGCAACCTAGCTCTTGCATCCCTATGAAGGTGTCTCTCTTAGCCGTGGGGCCGTGGCAGGTATTTCTGCCTTGGTAGATGTCCTGATCCTCAGCTTTGCAGGTGCACTTTTGGCATAAGAGTTTTCCCTGAACTGCTGGAGCAGCTGCCACTTGCTGGGAATAAAAGCTGTCCTGAATGCCACCGAGCTGCAGCGGAGTCTGTGCTGGATGCCATCTCTGGCAGCCCTGTGCTGGAGGGGGAGCAGGGGGGAGACTGTTTGGGGTGGTAGGTCTCTGGCTCACAGATTCCTCCATCATGCTTCAGCTCTGGGAACTTCTTTGCAGATGACGGGTGTCCTGACTGCTGGTGACTCAAGCCCCTCCAATGTCCCATCCTCTGCAGGGGATGGAGCAACTCTGCAGCATTAAACTCATGTCTCCCTGCCTTTGGGCTGAGCAGAGACAGGGCTGTGCTGTGGAGGTGCAGAGCAGTTGGAGAAGGGAGGCAACAGGAGGGGATTTGGGGGAGTGGGTGCGAGCAGAGACTGTGGGTGACAGCAGGGTGACACAGGGTGACACAGGAGCGGGGCTGGCTGATCTCTCTGTGCTTTGGGCCCTGAAGGGGTGCTGCGGTGATGCAGAGTGACGCGGGGTGACACGGTGCCGGGGCGGAGCGTGGCCCAGGCTGGGCAGAGTCCAGCCCAGGGCCTGCAGCTGGAGGCAGTAAGGCAGCGCTGGGGCTCTGCTGCGGGGCGTTTGGGGCTCACTGGGGACACCCCTGGGGCTGAGGGCTCACAGCAGATGGTGGAATTGCTTCTGGAGGCCCGTCTCTCCAGGGCAGTGGGGGCTAGGGGTTTGGGAAGGGGAGGCGGGGAAGGAGTGTTTTAAGGTGCTCCCAGAAGCATCCTAATAGGCTGCAGGTTTGGGGCAGAGTCTCCCTGGTTACTGGGTGGGGGAGAAAGTGCTTCTGTGTTGGGGGAGTTTGAAGGGCCTGGCATGGTGCCCGTTGCTGTGGCATCCGGGACCAGCCCCACGTTCCCGTTGCAGTGGCAGCCCCCCACGGAGAGCAGATCCACCGGCAGGTGCAGGTGAGGGGTGCGTGTGGGGGGTGGTGGGGGGCCAGGGTGGCTGGGCAGAGGGGGCAGGCCCGGGCTGTGCTGGGATGGGTGCCTGCTGCATCTGGAGGACAAAGCTCACTTCGAGGCCCAGATAAAAGTGTTATGTGCAGTTGGCTGTGTTGCTCCTGTTTCCCTCAGGGATGGGGGAGCTGAGCAGCCCCACGTTGAGGGGAAAATGGCAGATGCAGCCTGCAAAGCTACTGCAAATGGGATTTAAATCGCCAAACGCACAAACACATCTGTGTGTGCAAGCAAGGGGGCTTAGGGAGGAGAGAGCCAAAGGGAAGCTTATTGTTTGCTTAACTTTTAGCTTGGTGTAAACAAGAGTGCCAGTGCCAGAGGATACCAGGGGTGTGCACAAGCCAAGTGCAGGCATGGGTCCCGTGTGTTGGTGCATGGGCAGCCCCTGGGGCACAGCTTGCTGTATTTGGGTGGCCTCTCTCCTTCCCATCTCAGGATTACTATGGCAAAGAGCTGCAGAAGTCAAAGGACCTGAAAACCAATGCGTGTGTCACCTCGAGCAGACCCGTTCCCAAGGTGGTGAGGGCCGCTTTGGAGCGTGTCCACGATGAGGTGGTGTCCAGGTGAGCGCCGGGCTCTGCCCTTTGCTGCTGCCTCCCTACAGGCTTCAAGCCACCGGGCCACCTCGGCCCGGCTCAGCTCAGCTTCCCCCCAGGTACTACGGCTGTGGTCTGGTGATCCCCGAGTGCCTGGCGGCGTGCCGGATCCTGGACCTGGGCAGCGGCAGCGGCAGAGACTGCTACCTGCTGAGCCAGCTGGTCGGGGAGCACGGCCACGTCACTGGCATAGACATGACCCGGGGCCAGGTACGGTGCGGAGCTGGGGCTTCCCCTTGTCCCCTCAGCATCCTCCTACCACCGTCCCCTTCCTTCTCCCAGGTTGAGGTGGCCAAGAAGCACATTGCCTACCATATGGAGAAGTTTGGCTACCAAAAGCCGAATGTGGAGTTCCTCCAGGGCTACATGGAGAAGCTGGGTGATGTGGGGCTGGCCAATGAAAGCTACGATATTGTCACGTAGGTAGCATGCTGGGCACTGCCACATTGGGTCCTGCTGCTGCCCGGGGCTGGGGCTGCATCGCACTGGGTTGCCCACTTCAGAAGCATGTTAAAAGAAATACTGAGGCAGAGTCTGGGCTAGAGCCTTGGGAATATACAAACTGCACTTTCCACAGTCAAATCGGTGTCTTCCAATCGTACGTGAAGCAAAGGGATGAGTAGCAGCTGATGGGTGGCAGCAGCCAATGGTGCTGAGCGTGTGAGAGGCTGCAAATGAACCTCAGTCTCATCCTCCACAGCTCCAACTGTGTGATCAACCTCGTCCCTGACAAGAGGGCTGTGCTGCGCGAGGCCTACCGTGTGCTGAAGGTAACACTGGGGCTGGTGCCCATGGCTGAGCAGAGCGGGGTTGGGGTGGCCCTGCTGTTGGGATGCCATGGGGACCTGAGATGGGGACATGCAGAGGGTCTTGAGAAGAGCAGCAGTGGGGGGTGCCCAGTTCTCCTTGCCCCTTTTGTCCTGTTGCTTCAGTGCTCACTGCCTTCCAGCCTGGGGGAGAGATGTACTTCAGCGATGTCTATGCTAGCCAGCACCTGCACGAGACCATTCGGAAGCACAGAGTGCTGTGGGGTGCGTTGGGCTCTGGGATGGGGGTGGCACAGAATAGGGGAATCAGACCTTAACTTCCATCACCCGTGTCTGTGATCTCATGGCAGGGGAGTGCCTGGCAGGAGCCCTGTACTGGAGAGACCTGTACAGCATCGCTGAGGAGGTGGGGTTCAGCGCCCCATGCCTGGTCACTGCCAGCCCCATCACCATTGGTGACAAGGAGCTGGAGAGTATCCTTGGTGAGGATCTGACCAGGGACTGTCAGCTCTGGGCAGCCCTAGGGTGCTGTGCTGGGGTCCCAGGCCCT
Organism: Urocolius indicus; assembly: GCA_013401255.1. Classification (NCBI taxonomy): domain Eukaryota; kingdom Metazoa; phylum Chordata; class Aves; order Coliiformes; family Coliidae; genus Urocolius; species Urocolius indicus. The sequence continues at coordinate 190,320 of WBNH01011483.1, read as the reverse complement.
GCCAGTTCCCAGCCCAAGTGCTCAGCTCACCAACCTCTTCCCTTGCAGGTGACTGCCGCTTTGTCTCTGCGACTTTCCGCCTGTTCAGGGTGCCAGAGAGCAGCCGGGCCGGGCCAGGCCAGGTCACCTACAAGGGCGGGATTGTGGGGCACGAGCAAGAGCTGGTGTTTGATGCCAACTTCACCTTCAAGGTACAGGGAGGCACGCTGGACCTCCTGGAGATGCCAGGCAGTCCTGTTCTGTAGAGCTGGAGAAAACCTACTGAAGCAGTGCTGCTGCTCAGCAGTGTTCTCTGTAGTTGTGGGGGTAAGCTTTGGTAGAGAGTGTGGTGGTTGGGAGCAGAGGGGCTATATAAACCAGGAGAGGTGCAAACAGGGGCAGGAAAGGGAGCCAGACCCATGCATGGTATTGGGGTGAAGGTAGGAGCAGGACATCCATGGAAGCTTCACACGAGGGTTTGAAGCCAGTTGCTTGGTCATTGTGGGTGTTTCTCAAGGTTATGGGCCAGTTTGTGCCTTTATTTCTGCTCCCTTCATCATCTGTCCGGGTGGTTGGGGTCTCCTGGGACACATATTGCAGCCCCCAGCCCTGTGACCATCCCCTCTGTCCCCAGAAAGGAGAGGAAGTGGATGTAGATGCTGAGATGGCTGCGATCTTGCGGAGCTCCAGGTTTGCAGAGGAGTTCCAGATCCGAGATGGTAGAACCAAAACTCCTGCACCACAAGGCTGCTGTTACAAGGGAGTGAAGGTTGGCACAGGCAGCCTTACTTCTGGGCGCAGGGGTGGGGACATGGATGTCCTGTGCCATCAGAGTTGCCCAGGGATATCACAAGGGCTATGGGATGACAGCAAGAGACCTGAGTCTTTCTGGGCCAGACAGGAGCCCATGGGGCACCAAGGATCGTGCCTGGTGCCTGAGTTTGGGTAACCCCAATACAGGTTGGAGCCCTCCAAAGGGAGAGTCTGCTGCAGACTCTTGCCCTTCAAACATGTCCACAGGGTCTGCCGAGGCTGACAGCTGAACCTGCCTGAGGTCTCCCAAGAAGGGACATTCTTCTCCTGGAGAGATGGCTGGGAACAGCCTACCCCAGGGAGGTGATGGTTCATCCCTGTGGCTTCTTCCTGCCCATTACTCTCCTAGCTGCTGATGTGAGCTTAGCCCTGCCTGCCTGCCCTGATAAGGCACCTCTGTCTGCTGGAAGCCTCTCTCCTTCTCTCTTTGATGGTGCCTCTGGACTGTAGATGGGCCATGAGAGTCAAGGGAGATAATGCCCTGCAGCTGCGTGTCCCTGAAACGCAACCTTGTACTTGGGAAGGGGGAGATGTTCTTGGGTCCTTCTCCAAGCAGGAGGCATTTCTCAGATAAAAGCAGAGCCAAAGTCTCAGAGAAGCTCTTGGCTTCCTGCTCGAAGCAGGGAAAAGCAGCTGGAGTGATCCAGGAGCCACCCCCCACATAAGCTATGGAGAGTCTGCTTGGGCTTGTCCCTCTGGCAGGGAGTGAGCTGGGGGAAATGCTGCTTTCCTGGGGTTCCTCTTGCTTCTCTCTGGCCTGATCCTGCCCTGGGCTGTTCTCTATCCTTCAGGAGAAGATCTGCAATCCCTTCCAGCTGCTGGAGGGACCAGTGGCCCCAGGTCCTGCCTGCCATGCTGGTGGCACCTGTGGTCCTCCAGGATGCTGCTGAGTGGCGAGCGATGCCCCCATGGTGGTGAATACTGTCAGGATGAAAGGATGCAGCCCCAGCAGCATGTGGCTTCTACCGAAGAGCAAATAAAGGGCTGAGTTTCAAGGCTGTGTACTCATGGCTAGGACCATGAGGCCCATGGGATACTATGCTTTCCTGTTGGAGCTGGTAGGGCAGGTTAGGCCTGGCTGAGGTGAGGACAAGCTGCCATCCCATGGGTTCCCTCACCATGGGGCTGGCAATGGACACGCAAGCAGGGATGATCTCTGCAGGTAAGGGGTCATGAGTCCCCGTGTGTGGGGCAGCAGGACTGGTGTGGGTCTGGCAGTCACTGTATGCAAGTGTTGAGCCCACACTGAAGAGCAGAGACACATGCAGCTTGGCAGAGGGGATGTGAAAGGAGGCCCCGGTGCTGCACAGGGCCTGGCCCTGCAGCACGCAGCCCTCTGTGTGAGCCTGGCTCCAGCTGAGATCTTGGAGAGCCTGCAGCCGAGATGCAGATGCTTCTGAGAAGCAAAAGACACAGCAATAAGGAACCCAATTGCCTTTTTTTTGCCTTTTGATCTCCCCTTGCTAACCCTCCACATGCAGGGAGCTGCAAGCATCTGCCAGGCAGAGCCTGTGCCAGCTCCAGAGGTGGAGTGAGCAGCTCCATGATGTGGTTGCAATGGAGCGTTTCCCCGGGGCATTCAGGAGAAGAGTTGTTCACATCCTGAGGGCTCAGCTGGCCTTGCTTTGCCATGAAGAACTCAATGTGGCACAAGAGATGCAGAGGGATGTCCTCGCTCTTTGCATTCAGGACAGGGGATGCCCCAAGCTCAGCTCCCCGTGCCATGTCTCACTTGCAGCCCCACAGCCTGTCCCAGCAGATGGGAGTTGTTCACTCTTTCCCTGTGCAGCGCTGCTGGATTCTGTTTTTCCCTGGACTCCATCTAGTGGGAAAGCCCCGAGTCCCCCACAAGCATTGCACCTGCAGAGTTTTGCAGGGAAATGCAGCAATTCCAGAAAAGCAGAAGGCTGTCCAGCTGCATCCTGGAGCAGGCAAGGAGCGAGGAGTGAGGGCTCTGAGGCTGTGCTGGGAGCTGAATCCTGCATGCCCTGTCCTGCAGAGGCTGTTCCAGAAAGACTGAGGGCTGCTGAACAGCAGCAGCACCCCAGCCCTTGGGTGAGCAGAAGTGAGGGATTGTTACCACCCCTTCTCACACACTGATTTTCCAGGAAGGACCAAATTTCCCCTCTCTGCCATTTAAAGAGCCTCTTGCCATGGCATGGGGGAGGATAAAAGACAAACAATAAAGTACTTGGGTTCAAAACCAAATGTGGACAAGTGCCAAGGATGCTCTGCAGTAGCAGTAGTGGTGGGTGAGGAGGGCCTAGGTGGTGAGGAGGCGTTTCCAGAACAGGTGGAATGAGCAGTGTGGGCAGTCAGTTAACACCCAACTGTCAAACGGTAACTGGAAACCCGGGAGCAGGCCTGGCAGCCCGGAATGCTTAACCTGCCCTCTGCTGTCAGCAAAACAGGACAACGATTCATTGGCAGTTTGGAGATCGAGCACACAAATAATGTCCATCAATATGGGAAGCTTCCTGGGAAGCTGCCGTGCCAGCTACGAGTCTGACCTAGTTACTGGGTGTACACAAAGGTATAAGTTGTTGGGTTTACAGCTATACCATGACTACAATAACTAATCCTTGGTATCATCTGGAGTCAACAGGGCATGTAACTAGCTGGCTTTGGGTAGGGCTCCCTGGCAGACAAGCCCCAGGAGTGACCATGACCTGGCAGGCGAGGAGAGTTCTGAAATTGTGTGGAAGGCCCTCCCTGATGGGACCTGAGGCAGGACCTGCTGCAAGCAGAGCCAAGGTGCTGTTTAATCCTCCTCTGCACAGTGTGCTCTTTCCGTGATTGCAAAGACCTTCTCAAAATTCCCAAACAGCCCATCCTGGGAGGTTTGAGGCAATTAGCTCCTGCTATCAAAGAGCCTTCTCAGCGGGAAGGGAAGGGCAGATGGGGGTGGGAGCTGCTACCTGCAGACCCTCTCATTAAAAAGGCATGAGACCCCACCAGGGCCTTTCAGCTTGCCTGGGCAGAGAGGCACCCGCAGCGAGGGGCCCCCTCTCGTGTGCATATGGAAAAAGGCCACCACAGCTAAATGCCACTGCCTTTACAGAACGCTATTTTTCTCTATTTTTTTTTTTTTTCCCAAAATTCTCAGCCTTTGTGGAATAAGGCAGCTAAGAGTGCTTTGGTTTTGAGCACTGGAGTAAGGGGTTCACACCAAGCCTTGCTTGTGCATGCACAGCCTTGGGATTTTCGGCCCCCAAGCCATGAAAAGAGGAGGTCCTGTGGCCTCATCTCACGTGAAGCACCTCAAGATAATCCATCCAACACCCCGGGCTGGGTGTTTCAGTGATTGTAGTAATGGGCCACATCCTCTTCTCCCAATGTGAAGCTTTGTAGGCAGAGAGGGAGCTGTGGTGGCAAGAACTGTAAGTCAGGGTGCTCTGTTTCATCCTGAGCAGTTCCTGAGCCCCCGTGTGCTCTGGTGAGCAGGGAGTTGGGGTGGCTCAGGTGGCATCTGTCACCAACCTATGTGAGCAGACCCGCAGAACTAAATGCCCTTGGTGAGCCAGATGAGGTTTGAGACCTGGAAAGATTTGTGGCTACAGCCTCCAGAGCCCTGTGCTCTGCTCGTGCTGTATTGAGTTGCCCTGAGCAGTCCTCTACCATTTTGCAAGCACTTAAATGGAAAGGAGGTGGTTTTACCTCCTCTAAAGGGTCACTCTGAACCCAAAATGTGGGCTGAGGTGCTCTGATGGCTGCTTATCTCTGGCCGTCTAGGATGCCAAACTGTATCCTGTATCACTCATCACTAAAGGAAGGTGGAGTGCAGATGGACAGCTGGACCATGGGGCGTTTATTGCCAGCTGGGATGGAGGCACAGCAGCTGAAGCTGAAACAGCCCGGCTCTTGGAGTGGTGGGGCATCAGAACACCAATTACAGGTGCTGTCCCGAATCGAGGCCCGGTGTCCGTGCACCCGTGTGCCGGGCGGGGCAGAGCGCCTGGGGAGGTTTGACAGGCTGCTGAGGGAGCTCTGAGTCCCGGCCCCGCTCGTGCCCGCCGAGGCTTCGTCGATGCTGGACGTGTCCCGGGGGGCTCAGCAGAAGGCAGAGGCAGCAGAGAGAGGAGCGCGGCTCCTCCGGGTTGATATTTAATGTGAAATTACGCTTGCAGGAGCGGCGGTGGGCAGCGAGTCCGGGAGAGGGGGGGGAATGGACGGCGGCACAGTGTGACGGCTGAATCTTTAACCGGTGCGCTGCACCGCGCCGGAACGAGCACGGCGGGACGAGGAGTGGGTACAGCCCGGCGGTGCCGGGACAGCCGCTCCCCGACTCCCCCCCCGCCGCCGGCAAAGCCGGTGCCGAGCACGGGGCAGCCCCTGGAGCCCTCGGGACGCTGCCGGGGCAAGAGCGCGGGCGGGAGGGCGCGGGGATGCTCCCCGCGGGGCCACCAGGGGGCGCTGCGCGACCACCGACCGGAGCGGCGGCGGCGACGAGAGGAAGAGGCCGCGGGGCGGCGCAGCGGGGCCGCTGCGGGGGGGG
>WBNH01011483.1:0-184228 GCA_013401255.1 Urocolius indicus | reverse complement strand
CCCCGCAGCGCTGCGGCATCCGCACCTCGGACATCATCATCCTGCCGCACATCGTCCTCAACCGCCGCACCTCGGGCATCATCGAGATCGAGATCAAGCCTCTGCGCAAGACGGAGAAGAGCAAGTCCTACTACCTCTGCACCTCCGTCTCGGCCCCCGCCGCCGCCGCCCTGGGGCCCGGGTCCGCCGGAGGGCTGGCGGGTCCCGAGGGACCGGCCGGGCCCCCGCCCTGGGGCGAGACCACCTGGATCTACCACGACGGCGAGGACACCAAGATGATCGTGGGCGAGGAGAAGAAGTTCCTGCTGCCCTTCTGGCTGCAGGTCATCTTCATCTCGCTCCTCCTCTGCCTCTCGGGCATGTTCAGCGGCCTCAACCTGGGCCTCATGGCCCTCGACCCCATGGAGCTGCGCATCGTGCAGAACTGTGGCACGGACAAAGAGAAGAACTATGCCAAGCGCATTGAGCCCGTGCGCCGCCAGGGCAACTACCTGCTCTGCTCCCTCCTGCTGGGAAACGTCCTGGTCAACACCACCCTTACCATCCTGCTGGACGACATCGCCGGCTCCGGGCTGGTGGCCGTGGTGGTCTCCACTATCGGTATCGTCATCTTCGGCGAGATCGTGCCGCAGGCCATTTGCTCTCGGCACGGCCTGGCCGTGGGCGCCAACACCATCTTTCTCACCAAGTTTTTCATGATGATGACCTTCCCGGCCTCCTACCCTGTCAGCAAGCTGCTGGACTGTGTCCTGGGTCAGGAGATCGGCACGGTCTATAACCGTGAGAAGTTGTTGGAGATGCTGCGGGTCACCGATCCCTATAATGACCTAGTCAAGGAGGAGCTCAACATTATTCAAGGAGCCCTGGAGCTGCGCACCAAGACTGTGGAGGACGTGATGACTCCCCTCCGAGACTGCTTCATGATCGCTGCTGAGGCCATGCTCGACTTCAACACCATGTCTGAGATCATGGAGAGCGGTTATACCCGCATCCCCGTTTTCGAGGGTGACCGCTCCAACATCGTGGACCTGCTCTTTGTTAAGGACCTGGCTTTTGTGGACCCCGATGACTGCACTCCACTCAAGACCATCACCCGCTTCTACAACCACCCGCTGCACTTTGTCTTCAATGACACCAAGCTCGATGCCATGCTGGAGGAGTTCAAGAAAGGTGGGTTGNGGGGGGGGGGGGGGGGTGTGCGGAGTTGCTGCTCGGTGGCGGTCAGCATCTCCTTTCCTGAGGCGAGGGAGCTCTGCAGCGGCCTCTTGACATCCTGCTCACAGTGAGGGTTTTGGGAAGGTGCGTTCAGGACAGCGAGTGGTCAGTAATTAGGCATCTACCAGATCCGCCCATTCCCTGGGCCAGAAAGCTGAAACGCGGCTGGTATGTGCCCCCGGCCTCTTTTCTCTGCTGCACTGGGATATGTGTGTGTGGGCATGGCGCCAAGCAAGGTTGTTTTCTTTCTTGCTTTTTCCACTCATCTGTCCGTTATGGTGAGAATCACTGACAGGAATCCGCGCCTGTTACTTGGCTGTGTCTTCTCCCTGCTTTTTCAGCTGGCTTGGCGGTGAGGAGTGGGTGGGCTGCTTGGGTGTCTCTCAGGCTCAGTGCATGCACGTGTGCCCAGATAAACAAGGTGGTTTTGCTCCATTCATAGACTCAGCCGTCCGACCTCAGCTCTGTGCTCGTGTACCGCTTATTTTGATGGACACTTTGATCTTGCAGCTCATAAATACTTTCAAGGTCTTAAAATATATCCAAAAGCACCTGTTGGTGCTGCACTTCAGAGTTAGAATTCTTTCTTCCCTTGGCTTTCCTCTGCCCCCAGGACCAAGGCTCAGCAAAGATGGGACCCTTTATAGTGTGTGTGTATGTGCTAGTTTGCATCAGAACAGGACTGAGGCTTTCTGGCCCCTTCTTAATTGTAGGAGATGTTGCCCTGACAAGTTCATCTTAATTCCTGTTAGAACCTTTTTCTTATGGGAAGGGAAGAAACCTTTTTTTGTTTCTCGTTTTAAATCTGTTCCTCTGTGCAAGCTAAATAATAATGCTGTATGGCACGTGCAGGAAAGTGCTGTCAAAGAAGCAACTGAGTGAAATTTCAAACAGATGGGATGTGTGGAGTCCCGTGCTGGAATACTGAAGGCTGTTGGAGTGCCAGGGAGCCGATTGTACACCGCGAGGTCTGATCAAAGCACTGCTCAGCAGCTCAGTCCCTCAGAGATGATCTGACTGACTGACCCCACGGTTAGGCTAATAGGGAATATTTGAGTTCCCCTCTTATCAAGTGCAAAAGTTACTTTGTAAATTGGTGAGTGGTCTTCCTAGGCAAGAAATTTAAATTACTACTTAAATCTCATGTGCTGTTTTGTTCACACACAGAGCTTTGACAGCATGACGTTTGATCTCTTTCTTCCTGCTTACCTCGATTTTTGTGGATTTGGAGGGTTACATGATTGATTTTCCTCATCTCTGTTTCATCTTCACAAATAGAAGGTGAATATACCTTTTTGCTGACCAGTGCAGCAGTGGTTTTCTTTCTGTCTGCCTCGGTTTGGTGATAAGGAAGTCTTACCTGGGTTTGGAGCTGTTGAAGGAGAGGTGAGGGAGAGCCTCCCTCAGCTGTGGTTTCTGTGCTGCAGGATCTGCAGCTCAGATCTGGGAAACTCAATTATGTCACTTAACTGTTGGCTGGTTAGGATGGATTTTGCTGCATGTGTGGGCATAGGGTTCTTCTCTCTCACTGCACCCTGTTACTCCAACCCCACATAACAGGATGGGGTTCTTAATCTGTGGTGACACCTGTGTGGTTTCAGTTTAGTCTGAGGAAATGAATATTGTGTTGGTCACTCTGTTTCCCCTGTCTGAAAGAGATGAAATGCATTCCTGTCTGTTAACACAGGAGCCTTTTTATTTAATAGCTGAATGATTTAGGTGCACATTTTAATCCTGCAAATGCACCTAAGCCAAATACGCTTCCTCACAGTCCCTGAAACTTGTGCTTAAAATAGGCTTCTTGACAATTACGAGTGACTTGGAAGGTGTGAACTAGAGATCATGTTCCCTGGTAGCCCTAAGACCTTTCCTGCACTAGGAAATGTTGCAGTAGCAGAAAGGATAGCTTTCTAACGTGTGTGTTCCCTCCTGAAATCGCTGTGTCCTAGAATCATCTCTCTAGCTGTGAATTAATTCAGGGTAGTTTGTACTTGAATGTTTACTCTAGAATAACTATGCTGGTTGGTCTGTATGGACAAGCCCTGTTGCTTGGGACTAGCTCTGTCCTAACTGGTTTCTCTTTAAAAGTGCAGATATGGTAGGAATAAACGGCTTCCTTTGTGTCCTTTGAAATGAATGTAAATAACTGATAGCTTGCTTGATCTGGCATAGCGCGGTGTCTTTTGCAAGAGTTCTCCAAACTTTCCTCTCTGGAGCAACCTTGCCAAATTCCCGTGAGAATGTACAAATTAAGGGTGAGAATCAAATTGCGTGTTACTCTCTGGTGGAGTGCTGAAAATAAATAAGATTACAGTTTTTTAATCATTCTCTTCCCACCACATTGACCTCCTGCCTCAGTGGGTGTGCTTCAAAACTCACACCTGTGTCTCTTTCTTTCTTTTTCCACTCAGGTCCCTGCTACCACCATTCTGTGCAACAGGCAGCTCGTGTGATAGGGCTGTCAGTTGAATATTTGATGGTTTTAAGGAGAGAGGATTGGGTGTGTTGTTTTTTGGGTTTTTTTTTTTTTTTTTTTAATCAAGAAGTTCAGTAATTAACAGGGTAGATGGGATGTTGAAGCTCACTGTTTGGGCTGGAGCAAAACATACTTAACCTAAACACAGGCTGAAGGTTTAGGAGGAGCAGATTCAAAGCCAAGCACAGCAGGCTACACATCCTTAATGCTATTGCGGGAGATGAAATGGGTAGTTCTGAACCTGTTCTGGTGTTTAGGTTGAAGAGCTAGAGGATTTTGGGGTGGGCTGATTATTAATGTTCTTTACTTCTAGGCTGCCAGGCAAGAAACTTGAGAGGGCTGCAGTACATTCCCACTCCCTTGTTGCTGTGATCTCTTGAGGTGTGAATAAACGTTCTTTCTGAAATGGTCTGCAAAGAAGCCTATCTTCTAAAAAGCATTGTTTACTCACAGATAAAGAAATAAATAGCTTTTGAAAGAGACATGATTCTTACTATTCCCATTTTCAGTCCTAAAACCTCTATCAGCACTGTCAAATCTGTTTGCCTACAAGTTGAGCAGACTGAGCATTTGGCTTACTTTAATTCAATCATCCAAACTTAATGCAAAGAAGTACCCTTTATACTGGCCTAAGAAATGATCTGCCTGACTTTGCTCAGTGCAAAAGAGATATGTCATTTGAAGTAAGTCGACCTGATCTAGGTTGACCTGCTTCTGCAGGGGGTTTGGACTAGATGATTTCTAAAGGTCCCTTCCAACCCTACCATTCTATGATTCTGTGATTCTGAGTGCACTCCAAGCTAATCTAATGTTGGCCATTGCTGTGATGGGGAGCAAGGCATTACCTCTTCCAGGGTTGATTTGTGTCCTAAGCTGCAGCAGGGAGTGAAGGAGCAACAAAGTCATTTTTGGAAAGAAGCTAGTCAACTGTCTTCACTGGTCTCCTTGTTGACAAGTGTGTAGACTTGCTTTGTTTTTCCCTTTTTGATGGTTTTCCTAGGTCTCTGCTCAAATGCTCTCTGGCACTTGCTCTTGGTGTTTTTCACAGGCAGATCTCTGCATGTGTGATCCTAAATCCAGAGTATTCTATTTCTAGCTCCCTGCCTGCCAGAGCTACAAGAATTCAGCTTGAAAAGCCTCATGTTGTAATACTAATATTTTAAGATTGGCCCACTTTCTGTGAGCCATTGTATGGCTGCTTTCCTAGTGGTCTGGATGGCTTCAGAGGGGCAGCAGTTTCTCAGTCAGAGTCCTTCTTAACTGGAGACTTTGAGTCATAGGTTTTGACCATATTTTTGTCTGTCTCCACTGTTATGTTATACTGAAGATCAGGATTGTTAACCTGATACAAAGAAGTCACAGTAACTGTGTGCAGCAGTTGAGTTCTTGTTTTCTGAATCACATGGCAGCCTTGAGAAAACTCCTAGATTCCTCATTAAAACCATGGCCAACTGGACATTAAAAGATTTTTCCTTTCCTAAAACCTTGTCAGATTTAACTTACTGATCTTCACATTCTGTTGGTCTTGTGTTGTCTGATTTTTAATAGTGTGCACATTCAGTGACTATATTTAGTGTGAACACAAGACCTGGAGAAACACTTTGTCCATTTCTTTTCTAGTTCATCTTCCCTCTCCAAAGAAAACCAAGCCCAAGCAAGCTGCAACCTAAATCCCTTTCTTTTGAAGGAGCAGAGAAGAGTATCTAGACCTACATACATCTGTTTTGAGCATATAGATTATCTTTTTGGAAGCAGGTAGGACAGCAAGTGATTGGCAGCCCTGTGATCCAAAGTTCTCTGTTGGTGTGAGTTTGTTGGGGGTTTTTTTGTGTGGTTTTTTTTTGTTTGTTTGTTTGTTTGGTTTTTTTTCCCTGTTACTAGGTCACTTGCCTTTCTGGTACAGCTCTAACCCAGGCTTGTTGATGACTTCTCTCCTGGACACTTTCAGATTTTATGGGTTCTTATCCTGCTGAATCTGACCCCAGTCTTACCATTTATTTGACCATTCCAGTCTTACCTCTGTTTGATGGATCTGAATGCTCACTTTCTAGTTTATCTTACAGGTTTTCTGTCTGCCGAGCCATTTTTCTGTGTAAGCCTGTGACTGAAGCATTACGAGAAAGTGGAAGAAACTACATAAATCCCTTCTGGGATTATCAAAGGCATGTAAAACTCCTTCTTGGAAAACAATATCGTTTTCAAGGCTGCTTGGCTGACAAAAGGCATCTCCTCTGATCCTTTCAGGGAGATAAGTATAAAGGGAAAGGTGTTGAGAAGTTCCAGGGTGGAGATTTTTTTGTGTGGAGAGAGTAGAGGAGTAGCAAGTGGGAGGGAATTTGCTACCGAGATAGAGAAGACTTAGCATGATATGCCTGCACATTTGTTCCCTGAACAAAAATTGCATGTGGGGGTGGGGGTTACCTCGTGACAAACTGCATCTTGGCTGTCTGACAGCGTAGCACACGCAGGTACTGAGCTGCCAAGAGGTTTGCTGGCCTTGTAGAGCTCCTAGGGGATGTGTGCTCGTTTCACTGGAGAGGAGCGGATGTGGGTTACTGAAGACAGCCCTCCTACTGGTATGCTGAGGGGGAGACATCAAGGGGAATGCTTCAGAGAGCAGCTCCAGTTCTTCCTGGGCTCCCTACTGTGAAAGTTTTTTTAGGGACCAGATGAAGAGACGCTGCTGGAAAGCAGCAGTGCTGCTTCACCCTGGTCTTGGTGAGGAGCCCAGCTGGAGGCTCCGTTCTGCTGTTGAGAGTAGAAAGAAACATGTGGTTGAAGCGGCTGTCAGAGAAGAGTGAGTGAATTCAATGGGTTGAGGTTTGAATCTGATGCTCATGTTGGGTACAGTTCTTGGATTGCTTTTTAACCAATTGCTAGCAGCTCTTGTCAGTCAACAAAGACAAGAAGTTGCATTTTCCTCCCCTCAGCTGTTTGCTAAGTTAACAAATGCTTTCCTGTACTGAAGATGATGGGAGTGAATTCCACCACAAGTGAACTATGTTCCCATCTGCTTTCACTGTGTCTGTAAAGATTATCTATAATAGTCACAAGATGTAAACTTCAGGTCAGTCTGTGCAGCCAGCAGGGTTTCACAGCGAATTTTGGAGTAGAATAGAGAGAAGAGGCAGATTGTCAACTTCTGAGCAAATTCTGTAGTGCAGGAAAATGATCCAGTAGTTAAACCATTGCAGTATTCTTCCAGGACTGAGGTTTTCTTGAGTTCCAGTATGATGTTCTGAGGAGCAGAATGCTTTCTTGGTCAAGTTCAATTGACTCTTAAGGGTGTAAGAGCAATGACATTGATGGCTCTGCAGTAATATTTGTTTGACAATGGCAATGGCTGCTAAGAGAAAGTATTAGAAAAGCAAATTTCTTCTTATTCCCCATGGAAGCTTACTGATCTCATCAGGCTTTGATTCAAGAAGTTATTATTATAAAGATACTGTCTTTATTAAATGGCCCTAGATACTTATGTCTTTCTGTCAGTGCATCAAATCAATGCTGAGCCTTTGTCAGCTCTTGCTCATAGGCAAAGAGCAATAGTGGGGTATCTCCTGTCAGTAGCTTTGTAGTGCTTGTGGCAGAAAGAGGTGGATCTAAAGGCTGCAGTTGTGGTTGGGACTTCTGAAAGAAGACACCCAAAGGCAGGCTTTGTCTTGGCAGGCTGCGAATATCACTCTAGCTGGTAATTGAGGAAATGAGTTAGCCACCGCATGCTTTATACATGGTATGATCCCCAGTCCCATCCTTTCTTTATTGAAGGAATCATGATAATGACTGGTAGTAAAGGCCAGTGTGTTTTACTAGGTTTCTTAGCTGGGGGCATCAATGCCATTAAACTGTAGGAAAGATCTACTCATCTTTCTGGTGTGTCAGGTTTTGTCGTGCTCACTCGAAGGACAGACATCCTTGTGCACTAGAATTAAGACCTGAAGAATTTGAAGTCTCATTGTTTTGCCTCTTCTAAACACTTTGCAATGCCTGCTGAATAGTAAGAGTCACATGTCAGTTTTACAGCTGCTTAGGCACCATCAAGTAGGCCTCCAATGAAAGGAGTAGCTGAGCAGTGTGGTGAATGAGTCTGTATCTCATCCTGCTGTGCTTTTTTTCGTTAATACTTAACAAGAGCTCACTTTTTCATTAGCTTATGTGCCTCTATAGAGCTGTGGTGCAATTGCCAGTCTAGGCAGACCAGTTGCGCTTCTAGTATTGAGTGCCTCCCAATTTCACTAATGGAGCTTGTAAAACTAGCCCTCAACACAGAGCACTCCAGTACTCTGAACCATACCCTGGTGAGCGTGACCTGGCGCTCTTGTTAATTTGACAAGGTCTTGAAATACAGCCTACTAGCTACAAATAGGAGTGTAAATACTTGGTGCTAATGAGCTACAGCCAAAAGCACATGTCTAACAGTCTCAAATCAGGTGCTTGATCCAGCCTGGCTCCTGCCAAGGTCACTGAATCATTTCAGGACTGTCTGGTGATGGGTTTTTGTTTCACTTTCAACAATACATAATCATAGAAAAAGAGATACATAAATCTGTCATTAACCTTCTTCTGGTAAAATCCTCATTTTCCCTTGGCCTAGAAATCAGCATGGCCCAATAGTTGCTGGCACAAGCAGCTGTGCTGGGAATAAACTAGGGCTAAGTGTGATGGTATAGAAAGCATCTGTGAAAAGGGTGCAAAAAGTAACACTGCTTAAGGAACTTTAAGGGGAAGAGATGTCCTAGTCACCTCAGTGTAAGTCTTACAGAGAGGTAGGTGTAAGGAAGAGAAAGGAGTGGCCTGAACAATTAAGTTGGGAAGCCCCTTGGTGTTCTAAATGGCATTTTGTACAACATGAGGTAATGAAGGTCTGATTCTTCAAAACATCCTGTTATGAGTCGAGGCAGAGAAACTCAAGTCCACTCAAAGTTTTCCTGTATCTTTAAAAAAAAAAAAAAAGAAAAGAACTAACAATAAAACCAACAAGAAACCCCACTAATGTTAAGAATCCAGGACATGGAACTGTACCAGGTCTTTCAAAAAGTGGGCATGGAGGAGTGAGGTCTCTCTTTGACACTCCAACTTGAAACATGAAGTTACAATATCAGAAGGATAGATGGCAGAGTGATCCATCATGCTTGAAGAGAGACTTCTTTTGACTTGCCACTGGAGTTGCATATAGTGGATGTGAATAACGTAGTGGCCAGCTCAGCTTATCTTTCTGTTCCTGGTCCTGAATAACAATGAGGCTTTGATTCTTTCCCTTTTTGTTTTCATTTACTCAAAAGTGTTCTCTTCCCTGTTAATAGCTCTGTCTGTAGTAGCTTTCCACTCTGGAGAGTCATAAGTAGGAGCCCTTGGAGACCTTCAAGCCATTGTTCTTACGTTTTTGTGTTAAAATTGCCCGAGAGCCTTCCAGAATTTTGGTAGGCAGCCAGTTGTCACTGAAGAGAATAATGGCTGTCAGGATTTACCACACTTCTGTGTCTTCCACGGGACATCATACGGTTTGTCTTTGACTGCATTTTAATACACAACCTGTAAACGCAAGAGGCATTTCTTTGTTTGAGTTGGCTGTCATGTTGGAAATTAGGATTCTTACATGGTGTTTGTGGTTTAAAGACATGAGTCAGCGTTGCTCTTTACCTACTAGTGATGATACTTGTTTGAGAGGACTAGTGAAAGAATACTAGAAATGCGGCTTGTCTTGAAGCACCCAAGCCCTAGATTGAACAGAAGCCTCAAAGCTAAGAAAGCTGGCGAGAATGAGACTCACTTGTCTCTTGGTACTGAAGCATTTTACTTGTAAATTATTTGGTATAATAATTTCAGTGTCTAAGTGTGAAGCAAGAGCCCTTCTCATCAAGGAACGGTACTTTGAAGGGCAGAATAAGTGGGATGCCTGTCAATCTGGGAACTGAAAGCTGATGGTTATTGAGGCCTCAAGAGTTACAAGTTAACGTGATTCTGCTGCAGTTACTAATTAACCAAGCAAGAGCTTTGCTCCAGCCAAAGGAGCTGGGGCCAGAAGATGAGCACATGCATTGAGTACAAAAGATATGTGTAGGTTTGTTTTCTGTAACACTTTCCGTTGGGATTGCACCATTCTTTTGCTGGCAGGCCTAAAAGGATGCGCTCTTCAAACGACAGCGGTGTTGAAACGCTGCTTTTTGCAGGATGAACCATGTCATCAGGACTCGGCTCCTGCTTGCTTGAGGTTATCTCCTGCAGCAAGCGTGAATGAAAGTTGTTTAGAGGGGTGTTTTGTAGTGAGTTTTTTATGGTGGTGTAATCTCTTACAGTCATATGATAGAGCCATCCATGACCGTTAATCTTTGTGGAGGTGAACAAGACGTTATTTTCCCCACTTGTTCATGGGTAATGAGGGGAACAAAATGCTGACTCTGCCTTAGTTGATTACTGCCAGCAAACAATTTTAAGAAGGATCTTGCCATTTCTGGTTTCCTTCCAATACTCCACCTCCTGCTTTCAGAAGATTGCCCTGCCTGCCCTTTGCACTGGGGGGTTCAAAGTGCAGCCCTTGGCTGAAAGTGAGCTTGCAGGACCCCTTTCCATGCAACAGTTATATGAGTACAAGGATGATTAGTTTCCTGCTTTTATTGCTTGTGAATTGCTTGTCAGCAATTTTCTAGACTCCTGGAAAAAAAAAGGGATGAAAATCTGGTGTGAACTTGATCTTGATAAGAATTTACAATCTGGCATGGAAAGTAGGTGTGGCTGTGGGTTTTAGGCAAGCTTCAGGCTTAGTTCTTCCTATCTAGCCTGGGACATCTTTCCATTGGAAGCAAGTACAGCTCTCGCAGTTAACAATTCCCATACACGGCAAGTGCAGACAGGGGCCTTCAGTTAAGATTACAGGGCATCTAATAAGAGGCTTCAGGTAAATGTCATGCTAGTTCAGGTAGGCCCAAGTTGTGAATTACTCAGTGGCTCGAACTCCAAGAGGCATCACTAACTTTGTGCTTCAAGGTGGATAAATTAGAGTGATAAATTTTGCTGTGTGAATCTGTGTGTGTTTTTGTTACCCTGCTGTGTAACTGAAGTATGTTTAGTTTACATACAAAGCTTTTTGACTTTCAGCTTTTATTTTAGTGTCCTGATGTAGTATGTGGGGAGAGGAGGAGGAAGCATTTCTCAAGATGCCAGTTAGATGAAGACTCGATTCCTAGAGTCTTGCTCTTCCTCCAGCAGAGGAGACGAGATAGGGATGCCTCACTGGAGGCTGGGGCAGTGGTCCTGTGTGTAGCTCACTGCATGGGCTACATGGTTGTAGTAGTATAGGATTTATGCTGCTCTTCAGATATGATATGGTCTTTGTTGCATGCTGGTACCCTGTCCTCGTGGGCAGTAACTTTTCTCTTTGGTATTCTAGTTTGCCTGGAGCCTTCTGGAGTGGTTAGGCTTGAAAGTATTGATAACTGCACAGCTAAATTCATGAACTTCACACTGCTCACTGGGAATATTCTTTTTCTTCTCTTAGTGTGGAAGAATAACTGATGCCGTGTGCATGGAATTTCTTCTAGAATAAAAAATCCCTATCAAAATTGTTGTCTTTCTCTGTTAATGAAAATCCTTTACAGTGTACTTTAGACTCAAGGTCAGCTACTAAATGTTTGAGTGCTCACTTGTAAGAGACGCGACTTTCTTGTATCATGTGTAGAAGAAAGGCTGCTTCAGTTCCTTGTACGCTAGCGTGTTTGTGTTTTCTGGTGACCCTTACAGAGATCACAGCATGCTTAAAGCTTTATTCCCTTTCCATATGATGCAGCCTGCATCTCTATCATAATCAAGACTGACAGTTTCATAGGTCTTTCTGTTCAGTTGACAGAGGCCAAGAGGGGGTTATGATCACTAATGTGGAATCGCTTTGCCAGTAGCAAAGTACTGGTTTAATCCAGCTTGTTGTATTGTCTGCAGGCGCCCAAGGAGAACCTGGAAATGGAGAAGTTGCCCAGCTCACCCTGTAGGCAGTCTCAGCGGGTGGGGGGGAGGTGAAGCTTCCCAACGTGGGAATCCCCTGAGGTTAGAGCTTGAGCAAGGCAGCCGGGCAGTGAAAAACTTAATTGCCTTCATAATGGATGCAGTCTCCAAGAACTACAGCAATCAGTTGCTCAATGCCAGTGGTGGGGTTGAGCTTGTGGGTGCAGTTGTGTGTGCAGCCAATGTGCAAGCAAATACAGTAGTTTTCTTTTTTCCTGCTTTCTCTAGTGCCCCTAGGGCTAAGGATGAGGATGAAGGTTTCCCTGTACTGTGTGATGTACCACCGACTGGAATCCCAGTCTCTCCTCCTGCTCTCTGCAACCCACTATACATAGGATGAGAGACCCACCACGAGAAGCTCTGATGTCACTGGCTCTATTCTACTAATGTTGGTTTTTGCTTTCTAGAACACCTGCTTTGAATTTTCCAGTTTTTGCTGTAGTCTTTGAACAAGCTTGCTTTTTTTTTTCCCGTGAGACTGTGGCAAAGTGTGGGGTGAAGGGAAGACACATATATTTGAGTGCTGAGAGCATTTTCATTTCTGACTCCTGGCCTGGAAACTGGATTTAAACTTGTTGCATGCCTGCTGTTTGAACATGGTCCAGTGGTAAGAGGCTTTAATACATTTCTTCTTTGCAAATCATCAACCTCACATCTTCCAGTAAAGGAAAGAATTTGGGAGTATAGCTTCCAAGAGTAATAGCCCTCTTAGCCCCATGCAGTTCACAGGCTCCAACCAAAAAGTTCCAAGGAAAATACTCAGAAAAGGGGAAGTTATCTAGCTGTATCCCTGAGAGTTTTCCATTTAAACTATTGGGCTTTGCAGAGATATCAGTATGTTATTTTCTTCAGACAGATACGCAGCCATCCTGGAACTAATAGCTATGATGGAATATCTTAATTCAAGGATAGAAATTAACATCATGTCTCTTATTTCCCGAGTTTACATTGATGATGCTCTGCAGTTTGCTGGTTTTCACTCTATCCAATTGATCTGTAGTTGAAAAAAACACTTGGAAGTATTGGAGGCTGAATCCAGGTACCCTGCTTTCTACTTGTATCTACCTCCTCATCAGTAGAAAGATCTTAGTGCCTTGAAACGGTTGAAGGGCTTAAAGGAGAATGCTGAGCAAAGAGCCACCATAAGGAAGCTGATAGCCTTGGGGACTTGGATCGCATTTGTGCTGAGTCTGGATCATTTGCTCTGAAGAGCACTAAACCACCAGTGTCCTGCCAGTTTTCAGAGGAAGCTTCAAAGTAAACATTCCTTCAGAAGGAAATGAAGTGCTTTAAACTCAAGAGATACAAGTTATCTTCACCATCTTCTCCAGCACTGCAGTTAGAAGTGACAAGGAGTGAGTGTGTAGTGATTAAACTGGTACTCTCACAGCTAGAAGCAGCATGCAGTTTCTATGAGCAAGAACTCTTGCTATGCTAATGCTTGTGAACATTCTCCTAACAAAAGGGATTCTCACCTCTGTGTTTTCTGTGACTTTGAGGATGATTGAGACATAAAGATCCTGAAGATGTGACTGGATGAAAAAATTCTCTCTGTGCTTCAATAACATTGCTCTAGAATGAGGGCTCCTTTTTGTCCCCTTCCAATTGAATGGTTTTGTGGGAGCCAGGATATTTCAGCTTTCTCTTGTAATTGAAGGGATATAATAGCAGTTAGGTTTAATCTTCATGTAATAGCTTCCTTGCATGATGATTACAACTTTGTGTAGGCTGACAGTCTCTCCAGTGACTCAGATTCTGTTTTGCATGCCCTGAGGTCCTTGGCTGTCAATGTCTTTAGTTACTGTTTTCAGGATCCTTCCTGCAGATCAATGTGTAGTTCTCCTGTTGCTGATGGCAGATGGTGAGGAAAATCAGAGACTAGGAGATGGTAGCAAAAGATGAGACCATCCACTAGACAACCAAAGTTAAAGTGAATGCCTACATGGTTAATGCTTTGTTCTGTGTAGCTTTACGAGTACTAAAACTGCTGCCATAAAGGTCATTGTCAGGTGCTTTCTAACATCTTATTGACACAGGGGGTTTTATTTTGTTGTTTTTTCCTTACTCTGTCAGAGGTGCCACTTATCCCTTTATCCTATGCTGCTTAGCTTTTGTTTTCAGACAGTTTTTAAGTAATGCCTAGTTAAGATTGATTATGAACTAAATATTTTTTCTGTGTTGCTAGACTGAAAAAACCTAGTAGGCAAGTCCTGAAGTGACATGTCTGTTACTGCTTAATTTTGAGGGATATGCAAGCAGCTCTCTTGTCAATGACAAGGTGATAAGCAAAGTATGATTAAAAGCTTTGGCTCCTGCCTGAGCCAGGAAGTCTTAAGCTCTATTCCTTCTGCAGCTGGAAAGTTGTCTTGGACCATAGACAGGTTGGTTACACTAGAGGCTATCACAAGAGTGTTCCTTATTGCCATCTGTCCCAAGGAGACTTGAGCAAGCTGGGTAAGAGGGATGCAGTGATGTATCGCAGAATATAGATCCAAATCTGTTCTCACTGCTGGTGCAGGGTGGGGTGAAAAGGATGGCTTAGGTGTATGCTGTTGTAATAGGGGAAATAGTGGCCCACCAGCCTACTGTTTGTCAAGAGTTAGGGAGATGTGCAACATCTACCCTTTTGTCCTTAGTCCAGCCCTGCTCTAGGATGGTGTGGACTACCTCCTCAGTATGCCATTCAATCTGCCCTGCTTTTTCTGAGTGTATTGACAGAGACTGGATTCTGCCACTGCTCTGATGGTGTTGGGCCCATATGCACATCAAGGTCTAGGCTGGACTCTTTTTCTCCGTGACACGGAATTGAAAGAACCTGTGTTCTGTTGATACTATTGTTACTATGTCTGTTTGTGCTTCCATGAATGACTGATGAAGTGTCTGTTACTGCAGAAACTCAGTGTTGGGCTCCTAATCAAGGGCACCAGTCTTGTGCTAGGATAAAGAGTTTTGTTGGAGTTGTGTTCATACTGATCTGTCTAGCTCCATCCTGATTCCTTACTGTGTTGTTTGACATGGGAGGTAGGAACAGGATGGAGGAGCTGAGAATTTTGCTGCTTGTCACATTCTGAAAATGGATGTGACTGGAACAGCAAAGACATCCATTTTGTCATCCCTCTCGGGGGGTTAGGCTTATGTGGGGAGCGGGTGGACAGGGACTAGTTCATCCTTCTTCCCTTGACTGACTAAAAGATAAGAGAATGGTGTCCTCCAGTGAAGTATGAATTCAGAAATCTCCTTGGAAAAGTTGCTACCAGTGACAGAAATAGACCTCTAGTTTCAGAGAAAGATGTTTTTGCTCAATTTTTAATCCGTTTGTGTTGGAACAGAGCGACAAAAGGAGTGATGGTACAACTAGGTAGGGCAACCTTTGAAGGCTGCCAAGGAAGAGATGGGAGTGTCGCAACCTTTGAGTTGTTAACCTTTTGAAGTCGCATGTGGTAGATGTCTCATTGTCCTTGCCCCAGCATGTGCATGCACATGCACATTTTTACTGGTGACATACCAAGCAAATTGCCTTCTGCCTCAGATGGTGAAGAGTTGTTAAACCTGTTTGGCTTTGAGGCAGGCATTCTGAAGATTCTCCTTATCTGCAGATGTGTGAGGGTCAAGAGGCCTGCAGATGCTACGCTCCTCCTCCCATGTCTGATGTCTGTTCTTCAGGATCAACAAGGCAAAAGTTGAGTGAGGGGTTTTACTAAGTGCTTACAAAAATAGTGGTAGATTGATCCCTCCAGGATCAGATGTGATGATTGTGGAGAAATCTGAAGCCACAACTGAACAAGCCACTGACTTCTCACAATAGGAAGGGTGCTCGAGTACGTTTGAAGATTGTATTAGAGAAATTGAATGTTAAAGTAAATTTAGAGTTTGATTTTTAAATTTGATACTAAATTCTTGAAGCCAAATGTCATGTGTTTCTTGTTTTCCCTGTCAGAATAAGATGTTTTTAACATAAATGACAGATTGTGTTAATATCAGTACAAGTGCTTGACTTCAGCGTGAGGAAACAGCTTATCTGCATCATATATACATAGATGATCACTGCCAAGGTGCATCTGTCTTGGTATATCACAAGTTTGTAGCAGGTGATAATAATACTGAACAAAGCTATGCATTTCTCTTTGCTTCTGTTTTTTTCTTATCTTTTTCTTTTTTTTCCAGCTGTTGCAAAATCCTACAAAATTGTTGAGATGAGCTGAGTTAGTGTTTTGAAAGATGATCCAGAAGCTCTGGAAACAGAGGGAAAATGAGAGAACTGCAGTTATTTCAGTCCATGGGAGAAGGTTGAAACATTAAATACAGACAGTGAAAACTGATCATAGAAAAATGGATGGGGGGGAAGTAGAAAGAGTAAAACCTGCTGATGAGAATAATCACTGAAGGATCTCACCTTTTTCAGCTCTTGTCACAGCTAACTGGCTCCTGACTTGCTGTTTGTGTTGTCTTTGGGTTTGATGTCTCAGTGATCCATTGAACGTTACTAAAACAGCTGCCACTGAACACAGGCAAATGAGCTCTCTTCTTGCTTTTCCACCAAAGGATGTAACTCATTGCTGAAGTGATGATTCATTTAGCAGAGAAGTTAAACTAAAAGTATGGAAATTGTCAGGGCTTCCAGTGATAACTATTTCCTTTGGATATCTTTTTGTGTTACAGACACTTTGGCATTACGGAAACTTTTGACTGTGGATAGTGGTCTCTTGAATTGTCTCGCAGTCCTAAGTTTAGTTTGTGAGCCTTATAATGCAGGTAAACTGCTTGGTAGTGGAAGTTGAGTCACTAGTGGATTTGAACCGCGAGAAGATTGACTTGTTCTTTTAATCAGTCAGCTCATTTTTCACTCCTCTTTTCTTGTTTGGGTGTTGAAGTTTTGAGATGTTTTTGGAATGGGTACTGGGAAAACTTGCAAACATTTTTCAAACAAAAGATGGCTTGTCTTCTTGGCTGAGAGGGTTCATTTGGACACTTGCTCTGATTTTTTTTCATTGTTGTTGTTTGGAAAACTGAAGTTCTTAGAAATTAGATGGCCTTGGCTTTCTTTGTTCTTTCTTCTGTCTCAGACATCTGTATCAGCTCTCTCACCGAGCTCTTTATCTTACTTGGCTTTTCTGTGGATGCCTGGAGGCCTTGGCTGACATTCTCAAGAGTGTCCACTGGTTCAAGAAGCCATTGCTGCTATCAAATTACCTTGACAGCTGTTGTCCCATTTCATATTTGCCATCCCCTCCCCCGGCTCTCTTGTGATTTTTGGCAGAAGCTGTGGCTATTGAGCAATAAAACTTGGATCTGAGAATCCTGTTGCTGGTGGGAAAATGAGATGAGAGCATAATAGTTAATGCCTTGCAACTTGACTTCTTGCTGATATATAATCAGTAGCATCTTTATTTAAAAACAAAACCTACCACTAGCTACTCTTTTGTGGATTGAGCTGATGGCTCATTTACTGCTCATCTGCAGTTGAGCAATAGGTGCTGGTCTTTTACAATAGCACACTCCATACCAAGATGTATATGACCAGACAAGCTCTTGATTTGGAGTCCTTAAATACCTATGCAGAAGGACTGCAATACAGGTAGGATGCTTGTGTTAATGAGAGTAATCCATAATGGCATGACTGACTTTACCTTCATGTTAGTTTTATTAATAATCCTGCCTCTGTGTAACCTGCAATAGAGATTTTGTAGTATTATTTAGTAGACATTAAAGATGAACAAATAAGAAGCAATAGGTCTTTGCTTGGATTTGAGTTAACAGAATGTAGAGATAGCATTTGAGGGTTCTTCATTTGTGTGTTTGGGAATTTCATTGCCATTCTTTCAAACGCAACTATAA
This sequence comes from Urocolius indicus, assembly GCA_013401255.1. Taxonomy (NCBI): domain Eukaryota; kingdom Metazoa; phylum Chordata; class Aves; order Coliiformes; family Coliidae; genus Urocolius; species Urocolius indicus. The sequence continues at coordinate 166,710 of WBNH01011483.1, read as the reverse complement.
AATATTTCTGACAACTGATAGAAGTGGTGATCATTGTGGGACTGACCATCATAAGAGAGCTGCCATCTCTGAACTTCTCATTTTATTTTCTATTTCCTTTCTCTCTTTTCTTTGTTTGAGAAGTTGGCTAATGCATGGCATGCTTTAATCTCTGCCGATCATCCCTCTTGTCCCTGTTGGAACATGTCAGCAACTAGATTTTGTGTAACATACTAGAAGAATTAGGAAGGAAGGAGCAGATCTTAATTGGAAAGATTACTGACAGAAAACAATTAATGTATCCAGAACACTCAGTTCCAAGGAACATATATAGGAAAAGCATATAAAAAAAATTCTTTTGCTTGCAATGTGTATGATTTACTAGCTGATAACATCAGTGTGAAACGTTACGCTTGTAAAAGTCTGGATCAGACCAGCCTTAATGCATGTCTTACAACTCCTAAATTACTGTGCCAAAGGGGGAAGACTAGACTCCTACCGAAATGTGTGCTGTGACTGTTTTGTACATGTCTGCAGAGAAGGGTGTTTTAAGCAGTTGGTTAATAGTTCTGATGTGTGGAATGAAATCATGAATTCAGTCAGTGGCTGTAAATTTGAGGGCTGACAGCTTGGGGCTCCATCCTGGTAGCAGCCAGTGCATTGTGGCACATTATGTGGTCATAGGTGTTGAAGTTCTCCTGGTTTGTGCTGGGGATTTAGTATGACCAGCTGTGAAGTCAAGGGGGCAAAACTCAGGAAGCACAGGGTCAAAGAAGATGTCCTTTGACTTTGGAAAGTCACAGTTATAGCAACACTACCCCCTAGCAAATAAATGGAAGTAAAACAGAGAATGAATTGCATCTAGGTGAAAAATGCATGAAGCATCCCTCCCCCAGCAGTGACATTAGAGCTGCAGGGTGGGATGCCTGGGTTCTCTGTTGATGTGTGAGGAAATAACTATTTACTGAATTTGTTTCCCTCCCAAAGGTAAACAAAATACACTCCTGAATCCTCAATTTGGTGTAAAACTTGATTAAAGCATTGTGAGGTTGTTTTTTTTTAAAGAAATAAAAAAAGAAGTGGCAATTCATCTTGCCTATGCCACATCCCTTGCTGTCCTGGCATTTAACACGGGGTTTAAAGAAGGTGCTCCTTGGTCCGGTCTCTCCATGGAGATCACAGAAAGCGCTGGAAGGCTTGAGCTTCCTGCGATCCCTGGCATGTCTTCCGTTACGCAGCTATGGTTATTGTAGCAGTAGGGGACTTGTTAGTTTTCCAACTGCAGTTCCCAGCGAACGTGTCTGCTCTGCGGTGTAGACTCCTGCATGTTCCGTGTTAAAATAGTTCTATAGCTTTCAGGCATCTTGCATTTCAAATATGGGTGGAGAAACAAGTGTTGGCCTTTAAGGCAGGGGTTTCAAAGCTTTTTGATATCAAAGGCTATGTTGACAACTTGGCAAGTGCTTGTGGGCTCAAGTGCTTTAGATCTTTAGGATAGGAGCTGACTTGCTGCAGGCCTTGGAAAGTATGTTTTGCATTGCTTAAATGTATTGTCAGGTGTGTTATGCCCTTTCTCTGCCACGGAGCTGCTGAAATGTCTCCTCCTTTCCTGCTAGGCTTGGCCCACTTTCCTGTCAGCCAGAGAAGGGGTTAATTTGCTGATACAGTCTGCTCCAGCTAGTACCTTGCTGTCTGGTCTCTTCTGTTTAAACCCACTTTCGTGGGGGATCCCATCTCTTGCCCCCTCTGCCGCAGCAGCTCACTCTGTAGCTGTGGAGTGTAGAAGGGAGCTTTCAGGGTGCGTGTTAAGCTTGGATGGCAGGTTACAGGGTGGGAGGAAGTATTTTATCTGGAAGCCCTTTGTAGCCCTCTTCTTGGAATGGAAGCAGATAGGGTTTTGCAAACCCAGGAAACCAGCCGGTTCTGGCAGGGCAGAGCTTGTCTATCCTGGTCAAGGTCTCAGAGGTCTTACCAGGTTACTTGCTTGTTGACTGTTTGTAATACCAGTGTGTGTCGTTTCCTCTCTGCTCTTGCGCTTTCCAGCCTTGCTAAACTGCTACGCGGCTTTCTTGCATTGGATGCATTAGATTCATTGGTTTCCTGTGACACTGGAGTATCTTTGGTGATAGATGAACATCTTGCCAGTACTCAATGAACTATGCTTGCGTCTGTAAGCTTGTTTTCATTTCCTATGAACTGCAGCGGTTACTGCAACAGCACAGTGCAGAAGGGTAAATGCAATACACAGAGATGTACCTAAACTTTTCTTTACATCAGCCCTGCTGCAACCAACATAGCAATGATGGTGTGGAGTATAGCCAAGCTAGATGGATAGAGCTTGTGGCTCTCCCTGAGCTCTGGCTGCTGCACCACTGGCTTGCTTGCTGGAAGGAGCAAAGCTGGTATGGATATTTCGGCTTTGAAATGCAGTCACAGGTTTTTGTCTGAGGTGGAACTGTATGTCAAAAGTTATGTTGTTTTGCATGAAAGACCAAAGAATAAATCTGTAGTGCTGTGTAGGAGAAGCCAGTTCTCTTAACTCCTGGTCATGTGCTTTCACTACAAAGACCCTGTTTCTTCTTTTACTTAACTGAAGAATTCCATTAGATCAAAAGCTAGTTAAGGAAAATAGAGCCCCATGGGGTCGTGTGTGGTTACTTAGGCAAGTGCTATTTTTAGGAATCCCAATTGAGTAAGCCCTGGCTCTTGCTGCTGTTAAAATCCATGGAAGCAAAATTATAAGTTCTACCTTCATCTCAACTACATGTAGGCCACTTGGCTCTGGCCTTCTGAGTTTTTTTCTTCACTTGTACCTCCCTCAGCTCATTCCCTGCCTTGCAGGGATTTTTGCTTTTCCAAGTGAGAGTTAATCAGTTCCTTGGATGTGGGAGATTTGGAGTAAAGCAGGTAGGAAGTAACGAGCTGTTCCTGTTCTGCACCTCGAGGATCCTTATCAGAGTTGTTAATGAGCTCATGCCCTCCAGTCCTAGGGTTCTGCCTAGCTCTGCTCAACTGTTTCTCCTCCCTTTAACTTTTGTGGCCCAGTTTCACTGATCAGCGGAAGATGCTTCTTGACTGCTTCTCCCCCTGCTAAGAGTAGGGAGCTCAGGTTTGCCAAATGTGACTTGTTTGCAGCTCTTTCTCCTTGGTGCTGTGTAAGAAAAATGTCTTGCTTACAAAGTTTGGTATACAGACCTGCTTGACCTGCCTTATAGGAGCATTTCTGTAGCATGTGTGATAGAAGTAAGACAGTCTGCTCTTGAATTTTAGAGTACAAGAATCCAGTTCTCTTTTCTGGAAACAGTTGTCTGACACCAGATTCCTCTCCACAACTTCATGACAGGGCTTGCAACATGAAGAGATTTCAGTGGCTATTTCTCTGAATCTGAACAGAAAAGCAGAGGGAGGAGTAAGGTGGAAGGCATGGCAGAAAAAAAGAGGCTGAAGTCTGAGAAAGCTTTGAGAGTGTGACTCCAGAGAAAGCCTGCTGAACCTTTTTAAGCTGGCTGGAAAAGCTGAGAACTGCAAAGGGTTCTTTGATTCATACTGTTTGTACAAATTTATTTTCTATATTTTTTATTTTAAAAAAAAAACATTGTGAGGAAAACACTCTGTCGCAATTCTAAGTAGAAGAATAAAATTGTAAGGGCCTGGAGATTTAGCCTAAAGACTTGCTTCAGAAGTGAGGATGAGGAGTGTTTTGAGTCCGAAGACTCTCTGTTGGTGCCTAATTTCCTTTAGCTTGCATGATCTCTGCTTGAAAAATTATTGTCTAAAAACAAAAGCAACAAGGAACTGCTGAAATCTTCTATCTGGGCTAAAAAATTGCTGCATTATTGGGCTGTGTGGAGACTGCATAGCTGTATTCTGTGAAATATCTGAGGTTCTTTTAAATGCAGAGTAAATAACTGCTGACTTAAAGCTTGGTTGACCGTTAGCCACTTGCTTATGTTTCCTGTCAGGCTGAGGTGATGGGAAATTAGTCAGAGATGGTATTTGTCTGCACTGGTGTGAGTGCAGTTAGGTGGGCAAAGTTTTCCTAACGTTTCAGTTCTCCATTTAGAGATCTGGCTTGAGTTTTGCTAGTGAAATAGTGATCTTACTGATACTAATTGCCTGAGCCCTAGCTAGGAGTGACATGTAGAGAAGCCAAAAGTGATTTGAACTGAAGCAATGCCTCAAAGCAACATTAGTAAAGTATTAGTTTTGGGATAGTTGTGGGTCAAAACATCCTTCCTTCTCCTTAGACTATGGTGCATGCAGTGCTACACTGCTGTGTCCTTTGTAGTATGGATGTTATTGTGTCAATAGACAAGGCGCAAGGATATTGAACAGATAAAGATCTATTTGCTACAGGATTCCTGTGTGTAGCCAGCTATTCTCACCAACAGTTGTTAGAGCTGTGACAATAACTTCCATAGAGCCAGAAAGTCTTGAGTTCAGAATGTAAAATCCTCACGTGTAGAGGAGTTGGTTTTGTGGCTATTGGAGATTGTACTTGCAACCCTTTTCCATGCTGGGAACCCACTGTTTGTCACAGGACATCAGTTTCCCAGTGTTTTGCTTTGTGTTTTGCAGTGGTTATTAAACACTTGGAATTTTGTTTGTAGCACTTGCATGTATAAAACTATTACACCTAAACTCAACTTTCTGCTGAATATTTGTTCACAGACCCCCCAAAAAGGAGACTGTGGTTAATATTCCTCAGGCCTAGAATTGTTTTCCTGTCAGGACAACTTTGAGATTTTGTGACTTCCCATCACAGAATGGAAGCCCCAGTAAATAATTCCAAATTCTTTGGAAGTTGTGGAATAGGTAACACTCATCTGCCCTTCATATGGACTGTGGATGACAAACAACATCACCATATGAACTGCTGCAAAGATCAGGTGTTCAAAGCTACAGGACTGGGAGGAATTTTCATCATAAAATATTGATTAGTTGTGGAAAAAGAAAATGAGGTAAATGTCTTGTTACTGCAGAGTCCTCTTGCTTCAGCTTAACTAAAGTACAGGGCACTGCCAAGCCAAAGAATGACTGGCTGGTGAGATACGACATCAAGTAAACTGAAGAAGTATAGCGTTGCTCACTTGTGTCCTTGTAAATGGAGGAGAAAATGCACATTGTGATGTTTTCAGTCTGTCAAACATCTGTAGGTCTGTAATTGTGTTCACTCCCCCCCCCATTGTTCTTTCCTTAATGGAATTTTCAAGTGCCTTTTTAAAGAAATTATTGTTTGATATCTTAAAACTGTATTTTGTGTTTTAGCCTTCAATGTGATTTTCACCGTTTAAGATCTTATTGAGATACAGGGTTATCTAGGTATCACCTGTAAGGTATCTTTACTTTTAAGAAAAGCCTTATTTTTAGGCTAGATGTTTTGTGAAAGACGAGCGTCAGCCACATTTTTAGAGCAGTTACATCCTAATGCTGTTTTAAAGTTGTTTCCTTCTGGGAAAAGTTGTTTCGGAAGAACCAGCTGTAGAGTATTGCCCTGTTGTGTTCCAGAATGTTCATAGGATCATTTTGGTTGGAAAAGACCTTTAAGATCAAGACCAACAACTAACCTCACATTGTCATGCCCACCACTAACCCATGGCCCTCAGCACATGTCTTTCAAATATCTCCAGGGATGGGGACTCCACCACCTCCCTGGGCAGCCTGTGCCAGTGTCTAACAATCTTCTCAGTGAAAATGTTCTTCCAAATCAACAGTCTAAATCCCTCCTGGTGTAACCTGAGGTCATTTTCTCCTTTCCTATCAATCATTACTGGGGAGAAGAGACTGACTTCCATCTCACTACAACCTCCTCTCAGGAGGCTAAACACTGCCAGCTCCCTCAGCCACTCCACATCAGACTTGTTCTCCAGATGCTTCAGCAGCTTTGTCTATCTCTGGACATGTTCCATCACCTCCATGTCCTTCTTGTAGTGAGGGGCCCAAAACTGAACACAGTATTTGAGGTGCAGCTGTATCAGTACCATACCAATGCAGAGTACAAAGCAAAATGCAAAAGGGTATAGAACACAAATACTCAAGAGCAACAGTGTTCATTCAGTATCATATTTGACTTCATTGGCAGTGAGCAGAAAGGGTTAATCCTAAAAACATTGTCTTTAAGTGACTAATAGCAGGGCTATTCTTTCTTTGCTGTGATTCCATGTTTCCCCTTTAAGGGAAGGTAGCGATTGTGGTGCTTTTGGGAGTTGCAGAGGCTGAGAGGTGTGCAGAAGGGCACTGTAAGAAGCTGTCAAAGTGCAGTTCTGCAGCAGTTTTTTAGTTCTTGCATAGCCACCTATTGGGTAAAGCACCTGCAGCTCTTATACCCCAGTAGAGGAAATAGTGAGTATTAAGCAGAGAAGACAGTGTTTAGAATTACAACATTAAAGAAGATGCCTTGCTTTGCTGCTTCTATTACCCAAGCTGCACAGAGGGAGAAGCTGACTCACACCAGCCTGTGTTACAGGCTGCTTCTGGTAGAGCAGTTGGAAAACTGTGTCACTTCAGCCCAGGAGAGCCATAGGAACAGAAGTGTGGTAATGCAGTAAGATTACATCAAAGGCTCTGGGAGATTTTAATGAGATCAGCCCCATATTTATTTTCATGGTTAGGAGCAGAAATAACTGAATAATGTCATGGAAATATTCTGAAATAAGTAAATGTAACAGCTAAGACTGTCTTGAAGCTCATCAAAGACGGTTAACTCCAGGTGGGCTGCTTCAATTTAGGATACTGAGAATTGCAGGTAGGGAGTTTAGGCAGAGCAGAGTCCTGGTGAAGGTTCCAAAATGTGAAAGTCAGGTGAGCACAGCAGAATGTTCCTTGTCTTAGCTCTTTGCATCATCAGCAAGGCCATGTCAGCATTTCTTTAGGCTGTTACCCTGTTATTTGCCTTTATGACTCTCTGTTATTTACCTTTGTGACCCCCTCCCATGACATTCAATTCCTATGGGCTGCAACTGCTTCTGAGGGTGGCTGGAGCCCAGGTCCATCTGCTAGGCTGCTGTAGTGGCAGCTCACCCAGCTCATCTCAGCAAGACTCCTCTAACTCTCAGCTCTGATTTTCCTTTGCAGATAGTGTGGTAGGACAGCCAGTCGCTTCAAGACACAAGAATTTTCAAGGGTGCCCCATATTGCAGGGGAATTGGTGCTTTCTTTGTAGCTTCCAGAGGGTGGTCAGGATCAGCACCAGCTCACCGTCCTCTCCTGTTGTCCTTTCTTTCCCTGAGCTCTTTCCAGCTGTCAGCAAAGCTCTGGCTCTTTTCATAAACACATGTCTGTGACATGTTCACGGTACTGCAGGAGGCCTGTCACTGAGCTGAGGATGTAGAGTTGTATCTGTCTGCGTCAGCAAACTATTTGTTATGGTTGGGTTTGAGAGTCTGTGCTACTCCCTTGCCTTTGGACCATGTCTGCCATTGCTAGTGCTGTATGCACTCTGTATTTCTGTAACCAAGACCCTAAATATTTTCCCCAGGCTTTGCTGAAGGAAAGGGCTATTTTTTAAAATGGCATACATTTGTGTTATTCACTCTGCCTAAAGTGAAAGGGAAACGTTACTCTACTGGTCAGAGGTTTGTTGGAAGCAGGGCTGTTGCATGTGTGTGGCTGTGATAGAGATGAACCTATCTGATCTGGCAATCGGTGTGCTGCAGCTGTTAGTTACTTCGCAGCTTGTGGAGATTATCTTTGTATGGCATTTCAGTGTCAGTGAAGGCTTTCGGCACTGGAGCTTGGGCCTTGCTCCTGCAGTTTTGGGGAAATGCATTGGTTCCCCTTGTACTAGACAGTGGGTGTGTCCTTGAAGGAGCATGGAAGCCACTGACTGAATCTACAGTGAATACATCTGGCAATATATTTACACCTCTCAAACTCAAATTGAGATGGTGGTGGCTTGCAAAGATGTAGATGTTAGGCTGAAGCAGTGTGGTCTGTTCCCATTTGGAAGCAAGATGAGGGATACAAGAAAAAGAGAACTTTCAAAGTAGGAACCAGTTCTGCTTTCTAGGTGACTAAGCCAAGAAGTCTTCAGTAAGATTATTTCTTAAGAATAATTAAGGTCTTATTTGGGTGGGGGGTGGGAGGAAGTTAGGTAGTTCCAGCATCACGTTGTTGGCACTCTACTAAGTCTTAGACTTGAACCTCCATGGTACCTGAAAAATAAAATTTCTTTTCATATACTTAGCAGCAGCTAGCAGCGTTCACAGAAAATTTACTTGTTTTTCCTGCCTCAGTCTCGAATGTTTTCTCTCTTGCCTTCAGCCACATAGCATATGCCATAAAGCACAGTGTTTTCTTCCAGAGTAAACTGTATTTGGGAAGTCACGAGAGGCACAAGAGAGTTGTGTGTAGTGGAAAGGCCTTTTATAAATGAATAGAGGACTTAAAACTTTGGTTTGTAAGATGCCAAGAAGATGCATGTGTTTTAATGTAGGAGGACAAAGGTCAGCATATTCTATGAACAAGTTAAACAGCCAAAGAGAATGTAACAGCCCTCAAGGTGGTGTAAAAGGAGTAAACAACAGATACTCTGCCAGAGAATGAGTAAAGATGAGGAAGAAGGAAACTCTTTGAAGTGCTACTTGTCTCTGAATGCACAGGACCTTTAGGCACCTCATTCTCATGGGCTTCGAAGGGAGCTGTACATCCAAAAGTAGACTTGCTGCTAAGATGTTTTTGTGGAGTAGAGTAAGCCCAGGTCCTGGTCTTGTACATAGCCACAGAAGAGAATTCCCTGCAAGGGCTTGGTTGTCCTTACTTTGTTGTCTTCAGATGTGAACTCTGTTAGACATTATAGTCTGACCCTGAAATGTTACTTTTGTTTGCCTTACATCAGAGAGGAGATGCCTTTCAATTTCCAAAATGCTTTAATTGCCTCTTACATTATCCATTTTTGGCTTAAATTAAACATTTAAATATATGACTACCAAAGACTGAGTCTCTGGGCTGTTTAAAGTAGAGCATGAAGGTTGCCTTTATGCTGAAAATGCAGCGTTACACTGTGATAGCGGATAATAAAATGTGACTGCCTGAGATGAGCAAGTTGCTTCATTGTGCATGACAGAGCAAATCAATTTTCCTCCCATTGCATTTCCTCTTGGGAGAGAACGTGCCAAAATAGTCAGTACTCTGTATTATGAAGGTTCAGGGTTAGACAAATTGTGCACTGAGATTCATGGGGTTTTCTTTTTTTCCCTTTTACTAATGACTTAAATGATTTTGCCCTTGGAAGTCCTAGCACAGGATTTCAGATGGGAATTTACTGCTTCATTAAAACATCTCTAGTGCCTTTTTTTTTCTTTTCTTCCATCATCCTGGAAACTTCTTTGAATTGGGCAAGCGACAGAAACATGGCAGTCTTAAAAGGTTTCGCGTGCTTGTAGAGATAGCTGAGACAAGCCTGTCTCAGAGCTGAGAATGTTCTGTTCATAGAGAATCTCCACTGGAAAACACAAGTCTCTGTTCTTCAGCCTTTAGCAGTAGGGGATTATACTGTTAGATGAATTATTAAAACTGTTGTGCTGAACTGGCAAACATACAGTCCATCAAGGAGAGAGAAACGAGGTAGGAATCATTTTAATCTGTCACATTTTATGTTGTGGAAATAGTAAGGCAATCTAACAAGAGTCACTGTGAATTATAAACAGAGGTAGTTTGAGTGTGGAAGCAATCAGTACGCATTTAAGAAATGAGGAAACATACTGAACATGGTGAAATGTGTAGGACTATGGAGACTAAGGCTTTGACAAGTGATGCTTCTTGGCTGTCTCTTGTGGTCAAAAGAGCAACTGCCAGCAATGTAGCAAAGGGCAACCTCTGCTACCTCCACTGAATTGAAAACCTGAGACATCGGTCAAGTGACTTGGCTCAATATAAAGCATGTTTAAAAGAGCTTCCAGTTTTCCAGATTATTGCTAAATGTCTGTTTTGAGGCATCTGAAGCCAGCATAACTGTTGAAGTAGGCTGTGAACTCATTAGTCCCTGAGCAGAAGGCAACACGTGTGTATTTGTCTGTGTTAGGCTGACTGTTCTGGCTTGTTTTGGTGGTACTTGGTTCTTCCAGCTGGGTTGGAAGACTCCTGGTGGAAAGAGATCCTAGTGTGTCTCCCAGTACCCTGTCTGTTCTGTTAGCTATCCTTTTTTTTTATGTTGCCTTCACAAGAGAGTGTCCAACACAGCATGAAGATAAAAGCTGCTCTCTATCTGCTTTATCTGTAGTCATTAATTAGAAACTGATGAAAGAAACAACTTTGGTTCAAGGCTGATTCTTCTTCATAATTCAGACATCCTGAATACTGAAGCATTTCTGTTCTGTAGCAAAGTAGTACAGACAGATGAAACTAAAATAGCTGGATTTGTTCACCCAGTCATGGAGGATTTATACAAATTATTTAGATACTGTGGTTCAGGTTGCTTGCAAGAAGAGGCTCTTGCAGGGACTTCCAAGAATTCATACTCTCTGTATTTGCATGGCCTAATCCTCCAAATGGCTGGTGGTGTGACTGTGTGCTTAGAGCCTTGGCTTTTCTAAGTTCATATCTTTCTCTTAGGTGGCCTTTTCTGAGTAGCCAGTCTTTGTGTTGAAGGTCTACCTTGTGTGTCTCCAGAGACCATCATGGTGGGGATAACTCTATCACATGATCTCTAATTACAGTGATGCATTCAATGTTTTTGATCCCACCATAGCCACATAGGAGGGAAGGCAGATGGCATATCTGGAGGATAAAGGAAACTCAGGCTTTTTAGTGAGACATGGCACTATGTTCCTCTGTGGCATACCTTTCAGCCCTGACTTCTCTCTTACCATCAGTCTTCGGTCTTTGCACTCTGGATTTAGTTGATGAAAAGAATTTGTGTTGGAATGAGACAGAAGTGTGGAATTACCTTCTGCGTCCCCATTGATGCCACTAAATGTGTGAACTGTGTTCCTTTCCTGCAGTCTCTCTGGTCTGCAGAGACATTTTTCTGTTTGTTCAAGTATTTACCAGAATGGGGCATCTGGACTTCTGAGTTCAACTAGTCAGGAAGTGTGCTTTTCACTCCTAGATGTCAAAATTCTTCTCCAGAAGATATATTTTGAGAGATCAGGGGATATCCTATAAGGATGCAAACACAATCTAGCTTGATAAGCTGTTATCTAAAATAGACAGAACCTGTTGTCCTGGGCAACCTGTATGTTTTTACAGGCCAGAGAATGGGTGCAGCTACTGAAAATGTGGGTTTTAAAGATAAGTAACTACTGATACTTTCAAGGTAACCTTGATACTTTCAAGGTTATGTATTGGTTCCACATCAGTTCCTTCACAGAAATTCAAGCTAATTTCCAGGTCTGGTACCTAAGGTACTTTATAGCAATTACTGGTTTCTTTAAACTGAGAATAGTCCCCCAAGGACAAAACCATTGTTCTGAGCAACTGTGATCTTGATGTTGCCTCTTAGCCAGACTAGAAAGAAATATATACCTGTATTGCTGTAACACACCACCTGCATAACACTCAGCAGCACTCGATGCACATTGTGCCTGCTTCAGCAGGACTTGGTGACTTCTGCCCGCCAGGTGATGCATGGATTGTCAAATGAGGAAAAATGTGTTAATGTGTTTGGATCTCTTTTGAGAGAAAGCTGTATGTCCAGTTGTGCAAAGCTCCATGCAGGACTGCCAAAGGAACATTTCTGTTTGTGGCTTGCTGTGACTTGTCAGACGACGAATGTCACAGTTTTGAGAAATTAAAATATATAAGGAAGGTTCATGTATATGAGGCTCTCCTTTTCTACATAATAAAGTGTCTGGAAATGCTGTTGTGGATTGTAATGCAAATTGAACATAGCATTTGACCTAGGAGATCTCACCCACTGTCTCACAATTCTGCCAAACTCTGTCAAAAGTTGAGTGTAACCAGTGCAGTTGAGTAATTTGTGCTAGAAGAGGTTGAGTCAGATGGGGATTCCTCAAGACGTCTGAAAGTGTCTCTGCTTGTTTCTTCTCTTTTTTTTTTTTTTTTTTAAGCAGCATTAAGAGGCTCTTGGAATAAAATTTCCATCTAATTCACTTCCCTGCCTCTTTCTAGGACCATATAAGAAGGGAGCACAGAAACTGGCACAATTACTCTGCCTTTGTTCTTTACCCATGCTGATACTTTTAAGAGCATGCATTGAACTTTTGTTTACTTTTGATGGTTATTCAAGTTGTCCTTTCTAAGGGCTTCCAGTGCCCAGTGTGGTACCTGGTGCTCCGATAGCCATGTCTAGTCTCTGTTGCTCCTCTGTGCATTGACATAGTCTGTAAGGATCTTGAGTTGCAGAAGCACTTGCTGGCTCAGGCAGAAACACAATTAATTTGTTGTCCTTCAACTTAGTTTCATGAAGGTGCTTTGCTGGGTTATCAAAACACTCTTCTGGGTAAGAACATATCCATAAAGCACCCAAAGCCACAATGCAAAGGATATTGTGCTGCAGCAGACAGTCCTGGAGGTCAAGGATACCCTCCAGGTGAACACATTCACAACTCTGAGCCTGCAGATTCATCAGCTGCAGTGAGTTCAGGTGGTTACTGTAATATGAGAGGGAAAAATAAGCACAAAACCCAAACAAAACTTTTATTGGGCTAATATAGAAGAGCTGTGTGATATAATGAGAAAAGCTAGTGTCTCTTCTGCTTTATTGTAGTTTGTGCTGTTATTTTATCTGCGTGGTCTCAGTAGTGCAGAGGACCATTGAGGATTAGAGAAACTGTACGCCAGTAGTTCCTTCTCATGTTGCTGGAAAGGAGCTAACTCCTTCTAGGGTTGCTGAGCCAAGGAGCAGCACTGTGAGGAGAGTGTCATCTTCTTATTTCATGTTGGTGGCTAGCGTAAGTCTAGCTGACCTTCCCGTGTGGATGGGAGTTATCATCTCATATATCATTTTGTGTCTGAGTTGAGAACCCTGTGGGAACTGGGGCTTGTCACAGTGGAGAAAGACTAGTGGAAAGCTTCATTTGGTGCTGTTGATGTCACTTAGAGGGCAGTGTCTGTTGCTTGGCAGGAAGCATGTGTTTGACCTTTCACAAAGCTATGGTCTTCATGCTGATGGTCATTAATTCCATTCCTTTTAAGGCAGTGGTGAGATTATCTTGATGTCTGAACCTTCCTCGGCTCCTGCCGGATAGCGCTGACCTGGGTGTAGTCTGGAGCCTGTTCGTCTAAATGTAACTATCTTCTCCTGGCAGGCCGTGGAGATCCGGTGTCTGTTCTTGTATTGTTTGTTCTCATCAGCTGTCTCTGTGGTTGTCGGGTTGTGTTGACACACCTTTCCTCATCGCTAGAAAGAGATCTAAGCACCTCTGGCCTTGTGTGGCTCCATTCTTCTCCTTGGTGATCCCCACAGGCCAGAGTTGAGTAGCTATTTTGCCCTGAGACTGCCTGACGCCTTTGCTGTGTACTGTTGTACCTGAAAGTAAAGCGGTGCATGAACTAGACCTGTCATTGAACTACTCCCTCTCTTCTATTTTGAGTAAGTGTGCTCTAAAATTCTTTCCTCTGTTGAAAGCTTCTTTGGTGGTGGATTATTGTATTCCTTGGCTAGCTGGCCGCCTTTAGCTGAAATTACCCTATAGAGTATACTTCTGTCCTGTCCTGTGATGGAATTAGTCTTACCTGCAAGCAGATCAAGCAAGATTGGAACGCAGAGAAGAGGAAAGAGGTTTTAAAACCTGTTTTCAGGGATACCCATTTTATCTTTGCCTTCGAGACAGTGGCATTCAGCTGTTGCTTTCCCAGTGGCAGTACCTACACAGCTCTGACACGGTCCTTTCTTCCTCTAGCCTGTGGCGTCTGATCAAAGTGGTGGGAAGTCAAGCAACAGGATTTTGATTGGCAGAGATGACAAGAACAGGCACCAGACAAACCTGCTTTGTTTAAACTACATGGAACAGTTCATTGAAATGGCTTTGGTACTGCAGTGTCTATTTATGTGAGGAGGATCTCCCTTTTGTTTTTTTTCACCAATTTGCAAGATTTTCTCTTGGTATTTGGAATTTTTCCAGAGCTTAGAGTTATTGTGTTCTGTGTATAATTATGTGATAATGATACCAGTTAACACTGCTTCCTTAGAAGCTGACCTCTGCAGAGTCTAAGTGGCGGTGAAAGTACATTTTGCATGTTTGCATCCTGTACAATGCAAGTAGTTTTCTGATATGGCTTAACTGAGTGGCAAAGTAAAGGCTTAAAGTACAGCTTACCTCTTTCACAGTCATTGCTGTGTATGAGAAGTGTTTAGAAGTTACTTTGTGCTTGAGTGATTTGCAGTGGCAAATACTTGGAATCCTGTTCATTTGAGGCAACTATTCTCTGACTGATCACTTCTAGAAATTCTTTGGTGGCTATAAAATGATGGAACATTGCAGATGCCTTGGCTAATATTAGGAAGAAGTATGCCTATTAGTAACTGTTCTAGAAAGCCAGCATCTTGACAGTCTGCTTTACAAGTACCGACCCTACTGACTCAACTGTCCTTATTTTGCAAGTTCAAAGCTGATAACATATATGCTGACTCTGAGTTCCACAGAGATGACTCAGATATGATGTCTATAAATCATCAGATAAAATTGATATAGTGGCTATAAATAAAGACAAGTATATTCCACTTAAAGCAGAGGAATTCAGAGTCTGAATCCAATTGCTTATCTTAGAGATTTGCCAATGTCTTAGGTAAGCTTTATTAGAAATGTTAATGAATATTGCAGGTTTAGATTCACCTTTAATCCTAGGTATAGTGTAGAATATTGGCAGGGGGACGGAGGGAGCAAGTTGTGAGAGCTTAGGGATTACTTGGAAGACATCTGCTTACTGGGAGGTGGAAAATTACTCTGAGAATATACAGCTTCTATGCTGTAAGCTGCACGTGGTGAATTTGGGACAGGGTAGAAGGGAGCACCATGTGTTCAAGGGTGTTCAAAGAATTGCATGTGATTTCCTGCAAGCAGAGCAAGAAGTGACTACAATGTCAATAAAAAGCAAAGCATTTTTAAGTGATGGCTTCTGAATAGTATCAATGATATTAAGGAATGAGTTCGTGAAATATTTACACTAGAGTTTGGAATGGAGAAGGTCTGGCAGTCAACTCTGCAGGTTAAGGATGCATCTCCTTAACTTACAGCTTGACTGTTGATAAGGGATAGCAGGGAAAACTGACCCTCTTTAACTATTTATTTGTGTTCTTTCTCCTATAAGATTTCTTTGTGGCTTCACTGTGGCCTTATTGCACAATGAAATGCTGCTTGCAAACCTCTGTTGAGTAGGAAGATGGAGGAGGGTGAAACCTGGTGTACTTCACCTGTTAGAATGTTCTCCAAATTATTTAGTATCTTGTCTCCAGCAGCTCTTCCAAATTGCTCTGATGCTTCAGTGGACAGTACTGAGGAGGGTGAAGGTTCTGAAGAATGTATTAAGTCTTGCATCTATTCACAGCGCTTTGGAATAAAGTAATTTTCTCTCTGTTTCCAGTTTTCTGCTGTTTCAAACCATTTGGAGGGAGTTACGTCAGTCATAAACATGTCCTCATGTTCAGGACGGGCCTGAGGTCATGATCATGGTCATATTCTGTAGTGTGAACTTGCAAATAAACACTGCTTTGATATCCCTCATCAAATAAGAAGGCATGTTTCATGCCTTTCTGGACACAAGTGCAGCATCTCTCCCCACCTTCAGCCCTTCATCAGGGCTGAAACTCTTCTGTGACAGAAACCTGTCCCAAAGCAAAGTAGTTCTATTTCCAGCTGCTAGGAGATTGGCTTTTTTACTTTCCCTTGATTAGGAGCATGAATTTTTGTTTTTTCAGACTTGAAGACAGAGTCAATACTGATTTTCTTTTAAGATTGTGCATAAGAGAAAGGAGTTGAGGAATCTCCAACTTGATGCTTCTGAACCAGTTTCACTTTAGACATGTGGGTCCATGCAGTTGGTGTGGGAGCTGTGTCAAAATGCCTTCTGCTGTGGTCATCCTTGTTTGCTGAAAAGAGGTTGTTAATTTTATTCTTGTGAAATGCCTGTGCTTCTGAGAAATAAAACTAGCGCTGCTTCTTTTAACTGCATAATGAGTAACAGGCTTGTGTGGATACTTAAATGGTAAGCTTTATTCAGAAAAAGAAATGTAGCAATGCTGTATCTTAGGCAAGAGGTTCCACTTGCACTTTCTCTCTGTTCCCACAGGTTACAGGTTTTTCCTCTGATAAAGAATTAGATCTGGTCACAGTCATAGCCTGTTCTGTCAGGAGGCATTTTAAGTCATAACTAACACTGCTGTGGTGACAATTTCTGTTGCGATTGTTCAAACTTATGCCATTTTGATGACTCATAAAATACACCATGCCCATGTTCTGAAACACTTAAAACAGCTCTTCATCATGAAGCAATAGTTATTGATTAAAAGAACCAAAAAGTCCTAATGTTTCAGTAGAAAAAGATTAACTTCTTAAATTTCAGAAAGTTATTCTTTCAAAGGGAGGTATTTATCAAAGTCACTCAGCCCGTGTTGTGCTTAAGGACCTGTTTTTAAACAGAAATAGTTCCATGAATATTCACTACTCACATCGGGTCTGTCTCTCTTGTGTGTCTAAGCACAACAGCTTGTTCTTGCAAATCATTAGAATTTTCCGAAGAGTTGTGGTTAATGTTACTTCCTGACTTTTTCTTCACCCACCAGACACTCATCAGTGGCACTGAAGTACAGATCTGACACCTCAGGAGCACTGTTGCTTTCCAACTCGTCAATACTTGTATACATGCCAGCAGAGAAATAAAGATGACCTCTGAGATTTTTACATTAACAGAGCATCATCTTGACCTTGCATTTCCAAATTTCGGAATAAATACTTCTAGTCAGCCTCATGGTTAACTGATACAATTGCTGTTGGTGTGATCTGGCAGTAATAATCATCTCATGATGGAGTGGAACATCTCTGCTAATGTAACTGCCCACTGATAACTCGCTTAAGCAGAGCGGTACTGAGGGGATGTGCACTCAGCAAAACATGCCCTGACACTGACAGATGTTCAGCATTGATAAGAATGCCTTTCTATCCTTGTATGTAAATATTCACTTCTCTTGGGCCCAAAATTGCTTAAAGGGGGAGTGTAAGTAGGAGAAGATCCTAATGCTGTTTTATTTTCTCTTTGTGGATTGACTGCTCATTAACATAAAGACAGCAGATATTAATCTCTGCAAACATTGCATTGAAACTCTGATCCACAGTGATTTTTATAAACCAAGTGGTATTCTAGTTGTGTGTGCTGAGCTTCCAACAAGGCATGACATAGACCTAGTTAAGTTGTTAGTTCCAATCACAGCCTTAGAGCAGTAGACTTCACTAGTTTACAGACAGGAGCTAAACTTGTGCCACAAACCTGGGAAATGCAGTTTCTAACATCATCAGCTCCCTTAAGGAGAAGTCCCAGGTAACTGAAGAAATTTCTAGCTGGTTACTGATACAAGAGCCACGTCAGTACTCTTTTTTTTTTTTTTTTTTTTTTTTTTTTTTTAAACCTAACAGGCCATTTGATTAAGGTTTTATTGCAGGAAACTTACTGCACTATCTGCTTGTGTTGTGAGAAACATGAAGTATGTGGGAGAAATTGAGGAAAAAATAGGTCTGGTGGTCTTTGTTACACTTGTGGTGCTATCAGAGAGGCCTTTCTGCCACTGGAAAATGGACTTGAAAGAATAAAATAAAAAATCTGTAGCTCTCAAATCAGCTTGTCACCTCTTCCTGGAGAAAGCAACATTTAGGTCAAGTATATATTCTGCGCAGTACATCTTGATGTATCCTGCCTGATGCACGGTGGAGAGAGAAGCATGTCTGATATGCCTTCTGCACAGTGGCAGTGCTAGCTCAGCTCACTGCTGTTGCCAGCCTGACTACAGGTGATGGCTGCGCTGAAGCTCCCCAACATCCCGGTGAGAAATCTGGGTGTGGGGTTTTTAGGTGTCTTGCTTCGGCTTTCCTGCTTGAGCTGTCTCTTCATCATCTGTCTCATTTGTCCTGTTGGAGAACAAGGAAAGGAGGAGAGGCAGAACTATAGCTCATTTACCAAAAATTACTCGGAGTGTTTAAGCTTTGCACCATTGCATTATTTGCTGTGCCTGGTTATGTTCCCACAGCTTAACTGAGACTGTAGAGCTTTTATTAGTAATTAGCTCGTTGTGGCTTTAGGGCTTTCAAACACGAGTTATTGTTTTCATTGGGGGTATTAATTATGAATCACAAACTTGTAAACAGCTATAGCCAAGAATGTGCACGTTTGCAGATATGACTGTTTTGCTGTTCAGCCCTGGGTTAGCTCTGCACTGCCCTCATTGTTGTTGCAGAGAAGTGTATGGAAAACATGTTTTTAACCTCCTAGATGCTATTGAGTTCTTGCATAGCAGCCTGTAACTGTGGGAAAACCGGACAGCTCATTTACTTTCTAAGCAATCAGGTTTAAATATGATGGTTTGAACGGATTGAAGCAAGGACTTTGGGAGTCTACTTTTCTCAAGGGCCCTGCTTTTAAGATCTTTTTATAAATATAATTAAAAATTATTTGACTTGCATCTTCTTAAGGAGGGAGGAAGAGAGTATTTACACAGGGCAGTCTTAACAGCTCAGCGTCACTAGTGTTGGCTTTATTTCCAGTGTTGTTTTGCTGACTTCTCAGCAAGCAGCAGTACCTGACCAAGAAATCAAATTAAATCCTCTTCCTGTCGAAGTTGATAGCAAATCTTCCTTTTAATTCAGTGGGGCTTAGTTTTCCCTCTTTCATGTGGAATGAGCTTGCTT
Source organism: Urocolius indicus (assembly GCA_013401255.1). Classification (NCBI taxonomy): domain Eukaryota; kingdom Metazoa; phylum Chordata; class Aves; order Coliiformes; family Coliidae; genus Urocolius; species Urocolius indicus. The sequence continues at coordinate 147,937 of WBNH01011483.1, read as the reverse complement.
TTTGCTCAAAGTCACCTACTTTATATACCAGGGGTCTTGGAAGGCTCTTAGTAGCCTCTTGCGGCTGTTGAGATGAGGCAAGATATAGTGGAGAGCAGGAACTCGGATTAGAGAGCTACTGGAGATGACAGCATGTCTTGATTTCTGTTGTGGAAGTAGTCTCTTGTCATGTGGGATGAAAAGCTCTTGGCCACTGGATTCCTGAAGAAAAACAAGAGAGGAAAAAAACCCAAACCCACCAAACAACCCAAAACAGGATAACTGCTTTTTATAATTCTCTGGCCATGAATTGTGAGAAAGCAAGAGCTATTTAAATGTGTGTGTTGAGCAGTTAGTGTCTGAGAAAAAGAGACGCTGCTTGGTGAAGAATAATACTACCCTTTGCAAGCTGTTCTGTTGTCATGAGAAAGGTTGGATCTTCCTCTCTTAGACTCTGCTTCATGTGCAGTCCTTGAGAAACTGCCAGACTTAGCCTTCTGTGTCCCTTAAAACCTAATCAGTGGTGCCAGGCTTGCTTCCCCCACCCCCCCAACCGTTTCCCTTCTCTTTTCCATTTTCTTTTCTTTTGATTTTTACGAAGAACTTTCCCAGTAGCTGGCCAACTATGAAAAAAAAACAAAACCAACAAACCCCCTAACCTTGCCAAACTAATTTTGTAGAGGTAATAAAAATGAAACCATAAGCTGCCTTTTGAGAAGTAATTTTCTGAGGCAAATTCTTGAGGCACTTTCATTATTGCTAATTTCCTTTCTTTAAATATGTTTTGTAGTGGGATACAGAAGGAAACTCAGAATATGTACGTTAGATAATTTCATTTTTATTGCAAGGTCTTTGTCTGCTTTAGATTTATGAAAAAGAAGAGGGGAAGGGGTTTTTATCCAGCCTTCTCCCCTTCCCAGGTAAGAAATAGATGATCTGACTTGTGTAAGGCTCCAAGTGTTGGAATTGGCATCAGTGTCTTCTTAAGGATTATTTTAAAAACACAAAACCCAGGAAGCATAGTGTCGTTGCTCAGTGTGAAAGCTGGTCTGTACAAAAATAGCAGGCTCACAATATGGGACTGAAATGATTCCCCTGACCTAAATAAGGAAAGCAATTACCTGATTTTCAAAATGTGGCTTAGTTTCTAGCATTTCTTCCTGCTGCCAGCAAGTCAGGGCCTACATTCTCTTCCCCATGCCCATCAGGATGCGCTTCTCAGCAATGTTGCAGCTTCAAATATCTAAGCACATCTAAGTCCTGACTATTCCTTGAATGGTATCTTGCAAGGTGGTTGTTTGACATGGTTCTGATTTGATCATTAATGCATGCACTAGGAATGAAACTGATGGAGAGCTGTTGATGGTAGAAGGTATCTGCCACATCTAATCTAGTTACAGATGGCCAACCACGACTTTAAATTAAGCCTAGATTTGTTTCCTTTTTAAGATGTTTCCTGAAAATAAAGGTAAACTTATTGCTATTCTTGGTCACAGGCAATTAAATTAATACTTCTTCACACTGTGATGGAGCCCAAGCCCAGCAGAGAATAGATTTTTATTGTTTTCTGTAATGAGTGTATTGATTCTGGAAAGTGATATGATCAGAAAATGATCACAACTGAAGTGTGCTTAACAACTGTTAGGTTGTTTTACTGATGATGTCTTTCCAGTTAATGAGATTCTAGTTTGGATCTTAGAATCAAATCAAGCCTTCTCAGTGCAGCGTAGCTAAGGAGCGTTTCTATTGTAAACTATGCTTAACTACTGCTGTTAAGAGAAAAGAGTCCCGTAGAAATGGATCATAAACCAGTGTACTTCAATAAAAAACGAAGATGTCAGCCTTGCTGAGCGAATCCTAGTAGAATGTCTTTGGAGTGGTCATTGGTTTTGTTTGTCGTGATGCTTCTTGGTAGTCTTTATGGATATGGTCGTTGCTTTTATGGAATGAAATCATTGTTAAGTCTTACTTCTAAATTTTGCTAAACTGTTTTTAACCTTTTTTTAACTGTTGCTGTCTGCATGAAGATGTTTCACCTATGTTGACCAATAGCTAGCGTACAACATACATTTTGAACGTGGATTTGCACTTATCACTTGCAGTACACTACAGAAAAAAAACCCCAGAATTTTTATGGCCTGGATTATTGTATTAATGGAGAAACATCACCATGGCCTATGAAGTGAACTGCTTGGGACTGGAGGATCATCCTTGGGTAGGCTGCTGAGTACTCACTGTTTGCTCTTATTCCCTGGGTATCTGCTGTTGGCCCTGGAGAGAGAAGAGGTTCTGCGTTGGGAAGGATCTCACCTATTATAGCTACTTCTACAAAGAAACCACTCAGCTCTGCTCAAGCTGAAGCTGTGGGCACAACTCTTATTGTGGTTTAAAAGCAATGTTATGTGCTTATTGAATAAGCCTCTGATGGCACTGTAGGTGGAGAAGATGGGTGATTTGCTCATTATTGCAGCTTTTCTAGAGGAGAACACAGGAATTAAGTAAGAATCAGCAACTGGAGCAGCAACAGCTGCTTCCTGTTCTTTGTGATGCATTTTAACCTCCTGTAATCATGCTCCATCCTTCTCTATGTATGCCACCTTGAACAAGAATCTTGCCTGCCACTGCTTTATCTGTTGGTGTTTCCTTAAACAAGAAAGTCTGTGTAAAAGAGTTCATTTTGTTGCTGTCTCCTTTAAAAAAAAAGACTATCTGTCATATCTCTAACTGGAGCCAAACAGTTGTTGAACAGGATGAAAATTGTTTGATCTTGCTTGTGTTACATACTTGCTAACCCTGAGCTGTTACACTAAGAGCAGCTTTGGCTTTTGTTCCTACATGGCAGGCCTACACAGGCAGCAAATGTAGTGGATAAATAACATGCTAATTGCAACAGAGCTTGACCCTTCATCTGAAGTGGAGCTGGCTGCCTTGTGTGGACTGCGAGGTAAGAGTTTCCATATCGGCAGTTACCACAGAGGAGTTAATGAGCTGTGAACGCACACCTTACTTTGCCTGTAGTTCATTGCTGTGTCGCCACAACTCTTAGCAGTGATGCATGCACCATAACTTTCTCAACTCTCTGATCTTTGGGGTCACATCTGTGTCAATATTCCACTTAAATAACTGCCTATGTGATCATACTTGTTTGCAAGAAGCACAAATGTCTGGTGTGACTCAAAGCCAGTATTAATCTTTTTTGGTTTATAGGTGAGAAGTCCCTGTTAATATCTTTGTCAAACAAGCAAACCCTTTTGCCTGAACTTCAGTCATGTTGAAAGTTTAATTTTGCTTTGTTCACCTTCACCTTATGATATTAAGTCTTACTGAACCAAGAAATAACTTTCCTAAAGGCATTTAATGCAGATATTATCTCTTGCTCCATTTCAGACCTGGTAGTGAAAAGTTAAATTCTTGCTCCTATCAGTTCATAGACAGACATCTACAACCATAGTATATTAACTTTGAAAGGAGAAAAATAAAATTTAATGCTTTTTTTTTCACCTAGAAACGTCTTGAACTGTTGGGTGTATGTGGTGTTCATCCACAATGATATCAATTTGCATGTGCAGAGGCTTTCAAGTTGTTGTTAGTTCTATGTGGCATTTTGCAAGCCTACTTCTGCAGCTTTCATGGGCTGTGTTCCTGTATGTTGCTTTGCAGGAGTATTTGTGTCTTTGGAGACATTGAACTTTTGCATAGTTTTTTGGTTTTTTTTTTTTTGCAAACAGGTTAGTAATGAGAAGATGCTTATGGAACTAGGGAATAGCTTTCCCAGTGGAGCTAGTATGTTCTAATGAATCTGGTTCATGGGGTGTACTTTAATCTCATCAGGCATAGCTAGGAGGTCTGGCTTGGCAAAATTAATTGCTCTGGCAAGGTTTTGAAGTCACTAATGGTTTTTTCCTTCTCTTAACTAACCCCATTACATTTTCTGTAGTTTGATTGTGCATTTGGCAAGGCAGCAGTACAAATCTGGACAGGCAAATAGTTCAACTGTTGAAGAGTAGGACCCAGAGTCATCTAGGAGCAGGAAAGGCACAGTGTTGCAACCAAGAAATGCTTAAGAAATGTTGAAGAGTTTAGCCGCAAGTCCTCTGTGAAAGGCTCTCCAGGAGATACAGCTTTTTGTGTCTGTGTCTTGAATTAAGCATATGACTAACTTTCAAGGGATGACGAAAATGAGGTGAAATTGAGAGATCTTTCATTTTACAGTTGATGTGAGCTTTTCATTGAGTCTCTTGGAGGTGGGCCAAGGACGAACCATGAAATTCTTCAGGCTCAGCTGTTTCTTCTGTTTTGATGGAGAAGTAGTTCTCATGTGCAAGGCTTCTGCTGTGGAAGTTACCAAAGCTTCCCTGTTGAAAAAGAGCTAAGGGGGTCATTGTCTAGTTAGCTGAAACACTTTAATCCTCCTGCTGGGTTACCTGCAGATGCGACTTGAAGCCAGGAAGATGTTGAACTTCAGCTAGGAGTAGGTGTTTGGGAAAATGAAGAAGATAAAGCAAGTATAATAGATTGCCCTAATCTATAGAAACTGAGTCCCTTCTTGCCCTTCCCTTCCAGACCTTCAGTTTGACTGTTTAAATTAATGTATATTCCTACAGAATTACTAACTAATTTCTCCTGCTGAATTTACACGAATGTGACTGTAAGTACTTTAATGGGAGCTACTCCTGCAACAGAGGAGACATCTCCCCTGCAAGTATTCGCTTGCTTTTTGGAGGACGTCAGAACTGTTCAAATTGCAGTGTGAAGCTGCAGTGCTACAGTAGCTTCTACTTAATTTCCATAGGAGCTATTTGCTAATGCTAATTTCACGCTTGATAAATACAGTCCCTTGTTGCCTAGGCAACAAGTTACGGCATAAATGTTCATTACTGCACTACTGGTTAATGAGTCTCTAGCGTTCTGAAAAAATTAAGTGGGTTTATTCACTTGAATCTTAAGTCGCCCCCAACCTAAGAGACCAATCTGCAGAATGTTTCCAGTTAGAAGTGGTATAGGAGTGCAGTAATGATAAAGTAACCAGAAGAATTTGTAGAGCATTTGATAGAGTACTGCCATGGTAAATGTACACATTCATCTTGATTGTTCTTTTAAAGGTCTGTTGTTTTATGAGGATGACTATTTATGAGGATGAATATTTAAAAGTTTACAACTGAGCTCCAATTCTGGGCTTCACCAGTTCAAGACAGGTAGGAAACTTCTGGAGAGAGTCCAACAGAAGGCTACCAAGATGATCAGGGGACTGGAGCATGAGGAAAGGCTGAGATCTGAGGCTGTTTAGCCTGGCAAAGACTGAGAGGAAACTTCTTACAAAAGCCTAAAGAATAGGTGTGGAGAGGATGGAGGCAGTCTATTTTCTGTAGCACTCAGTGTCAGGACGGGGGTTACGGTCACAAGCTGGAACACAGGAAATTCTATTTAAACACAAGGAAAAACTTGACTGTTGAGGTGAGCGAGCCCTGGCACAGGCTTCCCAGGGAGGGTGTGGAATCTCCTTCTCTGGTCTCCGCTTGGTTGCGTTGCTGTGTTACCTGATGGATGTGAACCTGCTTTAGCAAGGATTTGGACTGGGTGATCTCTAGAGGTCCCTTTCAAGCCCATCCATTCTGTGATTTGTGAGCTATCTGAAATACTCTTCTTGTCGACATTTATAATCTTTCTTAGTGGTGTCTAGCTTGGCCAAGCAAGCCTGACAGTCTGTAAGCCATTTTACAGTCAGACAGAGCTTTGCATCCTGACATTCCCAAATTTATTGTAAAACAAATGAGGGCATATTTGATTTGATGTCTTGAGACAATTAACAGTTTCCCATATAAATGGGCAAAACCAGCCATTCTTTCTATTGTCTGGTTTTGCCCCAAGCTCTCAGTTGTTTTTTTTGGTTGTGGTTTGTTGTTTTTTTTTTTTGGAGAGTCTTTGTAAACATTTGTTCATCTTGTTTCAGTTTACATGTAATCAAGGCAAAAATTGCTTGGTGCTCAGTTGGTTGGGAGGGGGCTCTGCTTGTTGACCTTTTATTTGGTGACTCAGCATGGAGAACTCAACACTTCCCTGCTGGGCAGAGACCGTTGTTAACTCCTATTCCATTATTATTTTTCATTTAAAAGCTAATTTTCTCTTTTGCCTCCAACCCTTGTCATATGCATTATTCCAGCTGTTAAGTAATATGAAAGTTTGTCTTTGGCAGACTGCACATGTCATCCTGCCTTGGAAAATCAAAAGGGAAGATTACATAACAGCTGACAGTAAATTTGGCTCCAGAATGTCATTAAACTAATGAAGGTTGAGTTTTATTTCCTAGTCGCAATATTCTTGAGTTCAAAACTTAAAACACATTTTTATGTGAACCCTAGAGTGCATGTAGGTGAAGTCAGTTATCCTTAAATTAATTCAAAACAATGTAATTTTTTAATTTAGTCGGTCTCTAAAGTTACTATTACATATCCTTAACTGTTCCCTTGCTGTGTTAGAATTTGTGTGGAAGCTGCTGTAATCTCAGTCACAATACGTGTTTGTACAAACAAAAATATTCTTACAGTCCTATGTTGACTCATCATATGTTTGAAAATGTGCGGTGGGTAGTGGTTTGGGCTTTTGTCCTGTGAGATTTTTAAATCTTGTTCTGTTTTTAAAAATTGTCATCTTTAGGGAGGCCTGATCAAGGCCAGTGAGAAAACAAGTTCCAAGTTAGGTAAGGATTTAGTAGGATGCATGGATGTGGGCTCCTGGTCGGGATGCTGTTTAATGTAATGCGCTTGATTACTCCTTCTTAATAGAAGAAACTTGTTCAACTCATAAATCATGTTGTAATTTTTGTTCCTGTGTGTATGAGAAACAGAATACTAAGTGTGCTTAGGGACATTTTCCCCTTTTGAATATACTGGATCAAAATTGTGATTCTGGTGCTTAAAATGAGTCTGTTCTGAAGCAAGCCATGTGCATGATGTGCATAATGATGCGCTATGCAAGCAGTCCATTAAACTACCAGTCTGAGGAGTCTCTAGTGTAGATCATTTGGATGTTCATGTCTGTGAATTTTAACATCCCTCATGTGAACAGAGTAACTTTGTTTGAGGTGGGGTACTTGTTGCTTAGCTGAGGCTTTTGACTTTTCTCACATAGCAAGGAAGCTTATTCTGCAAAACTAACCAGGGTCCCAGGGCAGGTAAGACGGTTAAACCCCTGTTACATACTTAGACACATACTGGCTAATGTAGCCCAGATATCAAGGGCAGATGATGGAAAGCACACAATAAAAAAGTGACATCAAGGATAGCTGGATTTGTTAAAAAATAAATGGGCATTTTACCTGATTGGTTAGTGTAATAAACTTGGTGCAGAAGTGGAGCCTCTGTGCACATCACAACCATTCTAAGAAGCAGCATATTCCTTTTTCAGTTACAGAGAAATTTTCTTAAGAACATACCTTTTTCTTTCTCTGAAAGCTGTGGCAAATTCTTCAGGATTCCTATAGCATTACCTGCTTGTTTATGTAATGATACCTTCAAATTTTAATTTAGTCTCAGCAGAACTTGTCCCCGTTTCTGTTTCTCCATCAAGAAACTGTTGTTTTGTGCAGGATCATGGCAAGTGACTCATGTTCTCTCAAAACCTATTCAGAATCTGCTTAAAAATAAGAGCAAACTAAGCAGTACATGCTCCTTTTAGATAACTCGGTGCTTTGAATCTTGTGGTAGTGCTGCAAGTAGTGCAGTGGGTCAACCTGAGAACTGGAATTGTGAGTGGAAAATATATAGTTCTATTTACTCAGTATTTAAACCTGCAGGCAGATTTCTGCTTGTTCTACTTGCTTTGGATACATAGCCTACCCTGCTCAGTATTCAGAGGCAAAAACCATATGAACACTTACATAAAACAAATACTTCAATCTGGACATAGTGTTCAAGGTGCTGATCAAGTGTACAAAATGTTTTGTTCAATGTTCAAGCCCACTGCCTCAGGGAAAACTATTCCAAGTGTACTAAAGCAAGATGATAAGCTGTGATGAGGGAGGGCTGAAGAGTGAGCTAGCGAAGTGCAGGCATGAAGAAGGCTGGAGCAAGATCTTCAGTTGCAGAGCCTTCCAGAAGAGCAGAACTCCTCCATGGTACCACTTCACAAGGATGCTACCTTTTTTTGGGGGCAAACCTCTAAATTGTAGATATGTTTTGGGAGATATCAGAGGTAAGACATACCAATCCCTCAGTGTTGCCTCTTGACCACTGCAGTGAGGGATGTGCTGGGCTAGGCAGACTTCTTGTGGTTTGACCTTGTGTGGCTGTTCTGCCAGGAAGCTCTTAGTGGAGTGTTGGGACTCAGGCCACGGTTCCTTGAATGATCAAAAACCTCACCTTGAATGAGCCTCACCCTGTCCCTGCAGGATCCCACTTATATCTGTTCTGATATACCACAATATACATTCTCACCCTCCACAAGTAAGTCCAAGATACTAAACCCAGAGTTAGCTATTTGCTTAATTCTGGGTTAGCTGTCCAATTCAGGTGTCCTGAGCCAGGATAGGGGCTATAAAATAACCAGAAGAGGCAACTTAAGGACAAAGATGTCAGTAACTTAAGCGTCAACAGTGTCTGATAAGCATAGGAAAGACCAATGCTGTGCTGCTGCTTTGTGCAATACCCCATAGCCCTTCTGTCAATGAGTACAGTAGTGTTTTTGATATATTTATAGAATGATGTTTTAAGTAACTTGTGTCATGTCTGAACCACTACCAGTCTCCCTGTGAGTTGCCAACACAGTTAGCCTTTTTTTCCTTTCTTTTCAACTCTGTTCCAGCCAAATGTCTTGCAGATCAGCTGGTGCCTATACACCTCTCTCACTGTGCCTTACTGGTGGGGGTTTCAAGATGCCAAGTTAGCATGTGTGCTATCGCACCTGCTTCAGCAGAGGAAGCTGCCCAACAGAGTTGCATATTGTCTTTCAGGGAACCTGGTGCTGGTCTTTACAGTGTGTTTTGGATGACATGGGAGGAGCCTAACGTGATGTGCCTTGTGTTGGGTAGATATTGATGCCAGCTTCTTAACTGTATTTTTTAATTGTTGATACTCCTCCTCTCTTTTTATCTACCATCAAAAAGAAAACCTGCCTTCAGCCGTTTTCAACTGTTTAATTAAATGCTGCTGGCAAAAACCTGATGGTTTGAGCAGAGATGGCTTTGCTGTTGTTGCTGTAGTTGGAATGGCTGTACCCTGCATCAGGATGTCTTGGTCTGCATCTGACAGCTCAGAGCACAGAGAGTTCAATCTCCTGATAAGTGAGATAAAACTCTCTGCTTGTGTTAAACTGTTGCTGTCGCTTATTGGTAGTGAATTTCTGAGGGCTCTGTGTAACTCTCTAGGAGAGATGTCTTCTGGTTGCAATAGGGACAGTTTTTTCTTAAAAACAGCTGCTTTTTAAGTCTGTATTTGTCTTCTGTCAGCAGGCCAGATTGTATTATATCCAGCAGTGAATCTTCAACTGATTTGAAGGGTTTTTCCCCTTTTAAGCACAGCACTGATCGGTCTCTAGAGCTTGATGTGCTTGTTTCTAGGAGGGATGCCTGTTGCATCATGTTTCTAATACCTGCCTGATTCAAAGACATGCACTCATCATTTTCATGGGGGGGGCACAGACCGTTTCTTAAACATGGTTATATGTGACTGTAATTAACTTTGCATTCAGCTTGGTCGTCAATGAGTACAGTAGTGTTTTTTTTTTGTTTTGTTTTTTTTTTGTTTTTTTTTTTTTAACATGAGAACAGGCTGAAATGATATTTACCAATCTTAGCAGATTTTCAAAACAAGGATGAAGGGTCTGGCAATCATGAGGGAGGGTAGAATAGCAGTAGCCTGGGGGTCACAGTGATTTCTTTGGATCTAGTTGAGTAGTCAAATGTGAACTTGCAGTTCCTACCTGCTCTGTAGCTGACTTGTTCCTGAAGCATAGGTGCTGGTCTTTACCTCTGGAACCAGCCCCTCTGCCACCTTTGGCACTGCCACTACTAGCAGTGGGTTAATAGATCTGGGTGGCTGGATGAAGGTGGATCCAGTCAAAGACACATCTTAATGTCTCTGCCTTCCCATGATGTTCTTGGGTCCTAGCATATGGAACATCTATCCTGAGTCATACGAGAAGCCCAGGTGAGGTGCTGTTTCTAGTAGTATCAGAGAACAGAAGTCTTGAGAATAAAAGAAGAGCAAAGTGTGTGTATAGTACTACATACCCACTTCAAGTTCTCTACTTCCAGGTATGTGTGGCTTCAGACATGCCTGAAGCAGAAGCAGCATCTTTGTATTTATCAGCCTTCTGTTGGCTTCTGTTCCCTGAATCTATCCAGTTCATTTTTTTTTTTACTCATTTATTTTTAACACCCACACTATCATTAATTCTCATCCATAGCTTCAGTGCATGTGGCTACTTACCTCCTTGACAGTTTTGACCTTGCTATCAGTTCATATTCCTTGTTTCTGCTGGAAAAGAGCATGAGCAGTGCTTTCTTTAGTACTTTTTCCAAGTCACTGGCTTTTATAGACCTGCAGAAGCCAGCATGAACCTAAAAGTGCTTATTCATTCAAACTGCTTATCCTGATGGTACGGTGAGAGCATATGATCTGTGAGAAACTGAACCAGCAAAACTGGGTATCATCAGCTGACCGCAAGAGTTAGCTGCTTCTGTCAGATTCTTGTTCTCTGTTCTTACCTGATGGTTTGAATCTTTTTGTTGTTATTTGCACGATATTAGGCTCTACCATGAAGCTTGTTTTACAGTGCAGAACAACACTGCATCCAGAAAAGAATAAGGAACAGAATGTAAAGGAATCCCAAAGCTGCAGAGGAAGCTTTAAATGGTAGACTGCATCCTGCAGTAACCATGCCAGAGGACCAGAGTGTCAATATATTTCCGTTCCTAAAGCAGGCAGTAAAAGGTTTAAGTGTCATTCATGACGATTCAGGCTACTTATTAGGGAAAAGTAATGATAAAGCAATGGAATGGGTTAATTAGGGAAATTTTGGACAGTGTTGGGAGATGAGGACACTCAAGTGATGAAATCAGTAGGAAGATGGAAATGATACTGTGTTTTTCTGATCTATCAGTGAGGGAATATCTGTGAGAAATCTCCCCTGAAAACTTCCTCTGTCTATTCCCAGAGGTTTGTTAACACCTTAATAAACTCAGAAGGATGGAAGTCCATTACATAGCTCAGAGTGAGAGCACTGTTTACCTGATGATACTCTGGTTTGATTGGCCTATGCTTTTCATCACAGCTGTTGTTTCTGTAACCATAATTACAACATGCTTTGTTTTAAAAACACCAGAGAAATAGGACTACTTTTAGAAAAGCATTTAGGAAGGCAGGATTTGGAGGTAATCTAAAATAACAGAGCTGTCTTGGCTCAAGGTAGATTCAGCCTGCAGCTTGTATCATGTCTGCTGCTTTACAGTTCTGTGCTGGACAACTAGATTGCCACGTTAAACTGTGTTGCTACCAGTCAATGTGGGCAAAATGCTGTTTTAGAAATAATTCTAAGCTGTGCTTTAAACAAATATCCAAACGTGAATAGTGTCAGTATCTATGGTGAACTGATTCAGTCCACTATAGTTACACAACCACCCAGGTTTGTCTGGCTGAATTCCTTCTCACCTCCCTCACTAAATTAACGTATCTTTTATGAAAAGAGGGTAAGTGCTATCTCCCTTTTAACTCATTTTCTTCCTCCTCCTTTTTTTCATACCTTTAATATCAGTGTTAGTTAATGGTGTGCATTAATTTAAACATTCTTTTCCTTGCTTAGCCATGATTTCTTTTTGTCTTGTGGAAGGTCATACTTGCTTATCTTAAAAATGTTGACTATAGACATAAGACCATAGTTGAAGGGAATATGACACAACCTATAAGAGGATTAAGCTATGTATTGTTTGACAGAAGAGGGGATATTTTTATATCAGCAGTTACAGAGAGAGCTGACTTGACTTTCCTTGGGCTACTCTTAAAAACCCAAAATACAGGAGAGTCCAGTGCAGAGATTTTAGTGACTGCCTTGGGCCTGAAGCTAGCACATCCAATCTACTTGTGTTAATCTGGTGCTGTACTTAGGCTAATAAACTGCAGGGTCTTGCAGATCTGTCCTGGCTTGAGATGTCACTGTGCTGTAGCCTGTTTCCTGCTTTATATGTGCTCTGTGCATGTGCATGATGTATACTTCCAGTCTGCATATAGGATGTACAACTGGAATACCGTGTGGGAGGGTGTGTCTTTTGGCTGGAGGCAGGTGGCGATGATGATTTTCCTTCATCTCTTTTCCCCAAGACTTTCTGTCTCCATCTGGTTTTCTGATGAGCTTCAAAGTGAGGTTTAAGTTCTGATTGTTTTCAGTGTCCAAAGGACCCCCTCCCCTGCTTCCTGTGTTGGAGAGGTGGGAATAAACAGTCTGTGAGTGTTATCAGTTGTGTCTCTTCCTTTGCCTGGCACCATCCTACATTTTTCAGGGTGATGGTTGGTATTTTTGAAACCAAAGAAGCTTTCACTCCTGGCTTCTGCTGTGTAATTTTACCCACAGTACATTATAGTCAGGGCAACCCAAATGATGTCTTTTCTTTCTATCTTTAAATATTGTTCTGGTGGAAAGTGACATTAACTGTTTTATCTAGGCTTTCTGAAGAAACAGTAGCCTATTCCTGTCCATTCTGGATATCTGCATACCTTTTTTTGTTTGTTTGTTTGTAATATGTTCTTTGTGGTTTTATTGCTCACCTTCTCTGGCGTTGTCACTGAACGATACAGGAGATCCCAGGGTACTTTGACCTCTGTTGGGCAACCTTTTGCCTTCTCTCTGGATTTTGAATGTGTTCTTTGTAGTAATTCCTGTGTTGGGGTGTTATTTCATCCTCTGGCAGCTACTGCAACATTAAGTATGTAAATTTCTTTTAGTGTCAGAGAAACATGGGTACTGGAAGCAGAATGGAGAGGTCTCGGATGTGTGCAAGGGAAAGATGATACTTGGCTTCTGCACAGGACAAGGTTATGTTTCAGTGAGAAAACTTGCCTTGGAGCAGATAAGTTCTATTATCTCTTGAGCTATTCCTGAGGCAGCATTGGACCACAGTACCTTTCCAAGTGCATATTGTTCTCATGCAATTGAGAGCTCCCCTGATTCAACATGTGTACTTGTTCTACTCCTGCTGGGTTCACTGCCTGACATCTGAGCACTGTACTAGAGGGACTGCTGAAGTCAAGACCTCAACCACCTGTGAGGGCACCTTTGCCGTGTTTATTACAGCAGCAGGGGTTGGTTACCTTCCTTTAAGGCTTAATGTTGTAAAGGGTACAGCACACAGGGTAATGGCTTACCTTGGCTTCCAAGGATACAGTCTCAGTGGACTGGGGAGAGGGCAGTAGTATTTGACACCATAGTTGTGAGGAGGCTTTCTGGAGCAATTACTAGAATTAGGGACAGTGGAGGACCAAAACGATTCATCACCTGAGGAGAGAGAAAAGGCAATGAAAGGTTAGGGCACTGTTCAGTTAAAGTCAAAGCGAAACTGTGATGGTGTCTCAATTGCTGCTGCCTTTTGTCTCTCTCTGCTCAGCCACCCTCTGGCTCTGCTTTGCCCCTCTCTCAGTCTCTCATGCCTGTGAGATGGAAAGGTGCCAGGACAGCCTTATCTCTTGTATAGAGCTGTCAGGTGGTTTCAAATCTCCCAGTCAGAGTCTGAAGGTAGCTGGAGCGAGACTTACAGCAAAGCTTCTTCCCTCCCCAAACATCACTGCAGGAGTGCCTACACATGTGGCCTGTACAGTGCAATGAACACCTTTCAGTGTTAGCGAGCATCTCTGTTGTCCTCATTTTGCATGCAGGACCATGTATATAGAATCAAACTAGTCTCTAAACCTGAGATGGCATCTTACTATGCCTCAGATCTTGCATCCATGGCGTTTTGGTGAGAATACCCATCTCTAAAGATGTCTGGAGCAGACTGGCTTTAGATTGGACTAAGACCAAACTCCTCATTCTGCTCATTCCATTTCCAGGAGAAGTAGGTTAGAAGTAGGCTGGGATGAATGCGTGCCTTGTCCGGTTCCTCCCCTCCTCTGCAGAGAGGAACTCTTTTAAGGGGGAGGACATGGGAATGCTGGAGCTTATTAACTTTATGTGAGGAGGATCTGACCTCATTGCTGGCTCATCATGGGGAAAAAAAAAGAAATTCTAGCAAATTTAGTGGCCTTCTGGAAGGAATTTGGATTTGCTTTGCTGTCTAGAATGGTACTGGGGTTGTGGCTCTGCCTCACTTCTGCCAGTTAAGCTCAGGGTATGTAATGAACTCGAGCAGAAACTTGCGTGCAGGAGCTGCAGCAGCATTTCTTGAATTTTACTATTAATATTAGCTTGCTTTTTGCAGCGTTTCCCTTCTGGCAGTCTTGTTCCTATCTCTATCCTGCCTAACTCCTGTCATTTTTCCTTGCAGTTTCTATTCTCTAACCCGTACTTTTAATATACTCCTGTTTGGGTTTTTTTTTCCACTTGGCTGTTTCCTTTCTTCTGTCTTGTTTTCTTGTTCCTTTTTGCATCTTTCCTGTCTGTGTGCCTTTGTGTTATGCAGTACTGGTAACAGTGTGACAGGCAGAAAAACACATGCTCTGAAGCTCTAACTGTGGTGGTTAAAAAGCAGAGACCTCCTATGTATACTTCAGTGATCAGTGACTTTGAGACATCCACAAGTCTGCTGCCTGTTATATTTCTCCTCATACTGTTTCTTCTTCCTCCTGCCATCTTTTCTTTCCCCTGATTATGTAAGAATTGGAAAGTTTTGAGGATGGAGACTTTACCTTCTCTGTTCCAGCCAGTAATAAGCACAGTGGGCAGGTCTAGCAAGTCTCTTGGATTGAGCACAGGTCTCTAATTGGTTCTACCTCATATTCTCTGGACATAACAGTTAGGTGGATATCCCTACCGTGTTCCTGACCTATGACACCCCCTTCACTCCTTCTCTGACCAATGCAGCTGTGATCCTGTGAGTGAGCACGGCTGTGTGATGCTGCTGAGGTGAGTCCTCTTGCATCTGTTGTGTAGTCAACTGCACAGAAGTCTAGCTCAGAGGAGAAGAAAAAGCTGGAGATCTTAGAAAGATTACAATCCCAGGTTAGGAGCTGTTCTACAGCACAAGAATTTAACAAGAATGACTAGAAATCCCTGTAGTGTATCATTTCTCCTGCAATTGGTTGTGCTACTTCTTGCTTTTAATGAGTACTGCCCTTTGACAGCAGCTATTTTCCATGTAGAAGGCCTGATGTTGTGTATTCAAGGAAAAAGCATCTATTGCTGTGAGCTCTCGTCCAGTTTGGATCATCTGAACCACCCAAGGCTTTCAGTGTGCAAAATCTCCAAAAGAGTTTGTGCTGTCTGTGAGTGATCTTGTGCTGAAGGAGCACAGGTCACCTTGGGAAGCAATGAGAGCAGCTGGGCTGTCTTAGGAGGCTGTTCGTTACTCTTGCCCGCTGCCTTGGTGACACTGCAGTTAGTCATCAGGCATGTGCTGACACAGAACTAGTGGCCAAAATATTCTTTCCTTTGTGCCTGTATTAATCAACTGTAGGTTGTGGCCGCAAAACACAGCCCCTGCTCCGGTTTGATCGATGTGCAGCTTTCAGGGTGGGAGAGCTACGAGAGAAATGAGAGCAGTGTTAGAGGAGGAGTGGAAAGAAACTCCTCCACTTCCCGTTGCCTGAAGTTTAATGGCTGGCTGGCCTGGACCTGCAAGCTACCAAATGCAAATACTCCCAGCCTGATGAATCTCTTCTGGAGGGGCACAAAATTGGAGACTGCTTCTTTCCTTGGTGAATGGGTACCCATGGCTTGGCAGTGTCCAGAGGGTGCAAATCTGAGCAGGTCCCAGCCCGCTTGTTTGCCTTCTACCCGTGGGAAGGGAGGCTGGTCTATGCATGGCATTAGAGTACTGAAGAGATTGGCTTATTTTAAATGCCAATTGTCTGTTAGTTACCAACTTCATTGCTTTCTGTATTATCGTGGCCATTAGCTGAGAGACGTTGCAATGTGGTCGCCTGTCTGTCCTCTGATCATCCTGGCCTGGAAATAATTAAGTTCTTTTGGTCCTGCCATTTCCAAATTGCAAATTAAGACTTATCCTCACTGTCAAGGGTCCTCCGTTTTATCAAGTACCATTTGTTTTTGTCATGGTAAAAACAAATCACTGTTCAGTCTGAACAAGATACAGGAGATAAACAGCACAGATAAAGACCCAAGTCAGATTTTGGACTAGCTGAAAAGGAAATCTATTTTAAAAAGCTATAGAGGTGCAATTTGAAAAGTCTTCTTAATAAATAAATACAAATCCCACTCTTAATTGACTTAGTGTGCCTGACCAAACACTGTTGATCAGAGAATGAAAATGCTGGGGATTTGAAGGACCCACTGAAGTCATGAGATCCAGACTGGCTGCTCCATAACCCTCTTGTGCTCAGGCATGTTGTGTGCCAAATCTGGACCCCTTATCCTGTAGGGAAAACATTGCACTCTCTGGGGTGACAAATTCCTGGTGCTGAGACTTTGCATGCAGGGAAAGGTGAGTTGGAAGGATAGCCCATGGCTTTTGTGTTTTACTGACATTTTACCCACACAATATGCGTTGGAAAGTTTAGGAGTGTTTTGAAAAAGCGTGGAGGGCCATCAGCAGTAATTGTATAGGATGTGAAGTGGAGAGTATTGTGCTCATGGCTTGATCTGGAGAATAGCTACATGAAGCTGCCATCATCAACCTCCTTGGATTAAATAATTGATGTGAACAGCACCTTAGACTTCAAGGTGAGCAGTTTCCATTTCTCTGTGGGTGTAGAGTAGCTGTCCTGTGACAGTCTCCATAATCATACAATCTGATAATGTGTCATATTTTGAATTCCTACCTCGTTAGACTTGCTGTTTGCAAGAATCTAAGTCTGATCTATGCCCTTCCGTGGATGTGGTGGGCTCTGTGGTTGTGCCTGGGGCTGGATTTGGCTGACCTCTGGAGGAATGGCACAACTGTGAGCATACTCTCTTGGTACAGGAATAGGAGTGTGTGCTGCAGGAGGAGGTGCTAATGCAGAGGTTTGAACTGCAGTCCTGCAGTCCTCATACTGCATGAACCTTGTCCCTAATTATACTTTGAAAACCGTTACGTGAACAAGCTCCATAATCCAGCCATTTTGTCTGGCTCTGTGCCTTAGAGACTGAAGTTAAGGCACTGGTACACGGGAAGTGTCCAGAAAATGGAAGGCAATCTCTGCATCTAGTTCTGACTTTGTCATACTTTATCTTTGGAGAAGATGCTTATACTCAATTTCTGGTTCTTTCTCTGAGCTTTCAGTAAGTACAGTATTGGAGTTGCCTTTAATATTCAAGATAAACCTTTGACTTAAGGGAAAAAGCTTTCACACTAATGGCATTTTTTGATATGTCTCAGCAATAACTACATTAGAGGCTCTGCCCTCCCAGTCTTCAGAGCACAGAGCAGCCCCAAACTGTCTCCTTCAGCCTCGGTGTCTCACACAGAGGCAAGAGCTCTGCCAGTTCCCGAAATTTCAAACTCTTTTGATGTCCTTAGAAAGGCCCTTAGGTCAGTGGTCACCCACTCAATCCACCAGCCAAATGAAAGTTGATTGCATTAAAGAAAGATTTTGTTGAACGGTCAACAGCAGATCAAGTGGGTTTCTTGGAAATGTGTTTTGTACCTGTTCTGTTAGTGGCCTGTCATCTTAGCCTTCTCAGGACTCTGCAGTTCAGGCCAAAAAAAGGAGCACAGTGTTCCAAGGAAATTGTGGGAAGTTGGTGTGTACAACTGTCCCTCTGGAGATCTTTTTAACCATGCTAGAGAGGTACAAGTGTTTGTTTGGTTTTTTTTTTTTAATAACTTTATTTCTCTCTAAATCTTTAGACTATCTTTTTTTCTGCCAATCTAAAAAATAACTATTTTGAGGGGTCCTATGATATTCTTCTGCTCCAGGTAGTCTGAGGCCCTCTGACGCTCTCTGATGCTTTGAAAATACAGTGAATATTTATAATTGTCGATTTTAAGAAAATTCAGGACATGAAATGACCATGGAAATGAATTCATAGTCAGATAACCGGTGGCTCATTAAGGAGGGAATAGAGAGCAAGAGATTGCCTACAGGAAATAATGTGCTTGAACGGTGTCCCAAAAATATGTTAAACCTTTCTTGTTTGGGAAGGGGGTGGTTGGTGGTGGCAGAGGAGTGATACATGTTGGCATAAATAGTTTAGTGAAGTACTGAAAAGATTTTGAGGGCTGGAGGAGCAGCCTGAAGGTGTTCTTGGTAGATATTTTGGCTCATCACTTTTTACTGGCTCACTGATCATATAACCATTCACTCCTCTTCCTCACCTCACAAACAAGTTCTTATGTTTGTAAAATACTTCTACATCCCTACATAGATCCCTTCCTACTGGATCTTCACGTTTCAGTGTTTTGTCTTACCTTACAGGTGTGCTCTAACATAGAATAATTTAGAGTGGCTTGCTACTGTAAATGGTACATTTTCACCTCTGTCTTCAGCAACTGCAGCAAATTTTCTTGAATGCTCACATCTTTCTGATTTTTACCCTCATCCTTCAAGTAATCTTTAAACATGTAAGCCAAAAGACTTGCACAAGAGCAAATAACTGTTACCTGTTCCTGACAGCTTCTGTAATTTTCTTTTATGGATATCTTCCCTTCTCAATAACAGCCTGTTTTTGTTAGTTTTGACAGGTTAGAGACAAAAACTTTAATGTTCTTCTGGGCAGTCTCTGGCAGGATGGGGCTTTTTGCTAGGGGACAGCCCAGCTGGGCTACTGAGCTGTGACACATGCTGTGCAGGTGGGAATCACGGTATTCACTTAATGGTGTTAAAGATCACTCTACCAAATATCTTGTACTGCTCCTCACTCTTGCACCTTTCAGGAAGAGGAAGAATCCCATTCTGCTCTGAAAGGCTAATGCATTTGAGCTGTGAGTAGTAAACTCTGGGGATTAGGCGATGGGTCTAATCTTTTTACAATGTTCTGCTCATTAAAATGAATGGTGATTCTGGTGGAGATATGACTTTTCCCTAACCTATTTGCTCGTCTTAGCGGCTACAGTTTTGTAAGCTGCCCTAGGCTCCTGTGAGGTGCTGAGTGATTCACTCCTTTTCTCTGTACTTGACACAGTAGAACCATTCAAGGATTTAGTGTTTGAGCATTGTTAATAGTAGTATGTAATTGACTGGAACAGTGCTTGGATTTAATCTTCCTACAATAAAATCCTCATTAATAGAAATATGTTCCTGTGCTTTGTCTGTGTGTTTAAAAAAACTTGGAAAGAGGACGTGTGTTTGTCTTGGGGGAGAAGCTTGCTGGCCTGCCTGAAATCACTGTGTCCAGAAGATTAATAGACAGTGAAAAAACCACTGTCTGTACATACTCTCCTTTTCTGTTACTAACAGCCCTGAGATATAACTGATCTGATTGGTGCCATGTCTGTCAGGAGAACATTGCAATGCTAAAGATTGCAGTGGGGATGACAACTTGTTAGTGCTAAGTATGACATGTTCATTCATTAGCTAAGTACAAATATCCCTTGGCTATAAGTTTTCATGCAACTGTATAGACTTAAAGCTTTTCTATTGACTGATGCATCTCCCACAAGCTTGCAAATACTTGTTCAGTGAAGCTCTGCGCTAAGATAAATTTGTATATGTGCATTGAATAGACAGAAAAACGTGAGCCTGAAGAAGAGTAGAGTTGCCCAGGATGATGATGAATCATCTGTAAAGTGGGAAATGAGCTAGGAGTCCCCTGACTGTTGCCCTTCATTCTAATTGCTAGAGAATCCCCTGTTCATTTTTTTGTGATTGCATATATTGAACCCAGCTTTGAGTCACTTCAGTCCTGTAGAACTCATCTGTTTGAGAATTTTAGCTACGACTGGTATCTACCCCCACACTACAATTCCAAAAAAGCTCATGGAATTACACATTCCAGTCTCTAGCCAGAGCCATGCTTCCTGTAAGCAGCCTTGCTGCTACGAATGCCACTCCACTCCGTGTGCTGCCCAGCCCTCTGGGAGAGAGGAAAGGTTCTTCCCAGAGTCAATGCTTCTCTGGGATTGTGGAAAAGTTCAGTTCTCTGGTTTGTAGTGACTCTCCCTACATTTCCTATTCGTGCAGGAAACAAAAAAACCAACTTTTCAACAAAAAGACTCTGAATACTCCCAGGGGTCAGTACCATATGTCAGTGTTGGGTATCGTCCCGTTGCCATCCTGTTCATGAAATGCTTTGTCACCTTTTGGCCCCACCAAGACTCTTCATTTCAGTTTTATGAGTAGAGGTTAATGGAACAGGTATTAAGCACACTTTCAAGGTGGGCAAGGCTAAAATTGATACTCTTCTGTCCTTCCTTTTCACCCAGAGGAACCCAGCCTTCTCCGACTGGTCAGACAAGTAAATACCTGCCTTATTCCTGAAAACCTCTGCTAAAGATATACCAAGAATGTTGAATGACATTTCCTGATCTTTCACTCAGATGTTTCCAGAGTGTTGTAAACTGCTACCAGCTTCTTCCTCTTTATCCATTACCTCTGTTCTCTTTTGGAGTGGGCTGTGGATGTCTGTACATCAGTCTATAGGTAATCATACATATCCTCTCTGCACCAGAATTCAACAGGGCACCTTTGGGTTGGTTTTTGTTTTTAACCTTTAACTTGCTTCAATCCAGATAGATGCTGAATTGTATCAGTCATTGTATTCATCTGTGTGTGTGCAGGCACACATGTGGTACATGGTCTTGTACATACGCTACTTATGTTTATATGAAGGGTTAAAGGCGCTTTAGTAAGTTAAAAATTAATTCAGTGCAAGATTTATTACTGTCTTTCACCTTGCATAGCCTAAACCACCTAGGCCTTGAGGAGCAAGGAGTTTTCTTCTGGCTGATAAAGTAGAATATCTTCCACTGAGGTGACTAACTCGTCACCTCAGTGGTGACTGTGAGTGGTGGCAGACATTGTGGAGAAACTTCTGGTGAGATACGTTTTAGGGCAGTGCAGTCAAAGTTATGGGAGGCTAGGTGTAAAAGTGACCCCTCCCATACAACTAAGATACGTTTGAAGTGTGATTTCTTGGTTCCAAGGAGATACCTCAAGCATTAGAGGAGCATCCAGGACAACTTTACTATTTCCCTTGTACCTTAAAAGATTGCATTAATCAAAGGATTTAGTGCCAGAACTGAGCTTCTTGCCAACTGCTAATTGCTGGGCACTTTGGAGCGGTGTTCACAGTGAGCTCTGGCCCACTGGTGTTTCACCATTGTTTCTCTCAGAGGCTGACGTAAAATTAACCAAGGGATTGAGAATGAAGGCAGCGTACTTGGGAGAGAAGGGGAGATTATGCAAAACACTGGCAGATTTTCTAGAGAAGAGGGATCAAACTAAGAAGCTTTACCGACACGCAGCAGTGTCAGGGTTGCTGACCTCTGCCAAGATACATGCCAAATCTGTGGCTGGCTGCCTGCCTGTGGTATTGTTCTGATGGATTTTTCGGTATAAAGCACTTTTTCATTAGTGAATGTTTGTATTACATTAAGAACAGGCTGCATAAAGATCTATTATTAAAAAATATATTGAAACTCAAATCTTTCATGTTGTACTTCAGTAGGATTTTTGGTTGTGGTCCAGCATATTAAAAATAGTTATAGCTATCTCAGTGAGACCTACACTTGTTAAGTAGTCCACATATCCTGCTGAAGTTTTCAAGTCATCTACTGAATTTGTAGAAGTCACTGGGTGAGTTTTCAGAAATGGAATTTGTTTGAAGTGGTAAAGTAACTTTGGATGACCATAACATCATAGGTGGATACATAAAGGAATACAGAGAGGCTATTTCAATTTCTGAATTGCAATGACCAAATGAAATCAAGTTGGGAATTGAAAAAGCAGAGTAAAAAAGTAAAGTAAGTCCATCCATGAATAAAGGAGCTGGAGTGAGATAATGGCATCTGCTAGTTCCAAGAGCTGATTATCATATACTTCAGAGAAGTTCACTTCCTTCCCTGCAGACAAAACCTCCTCTTTGATGGAACAGTTTTAAAATGCAAATCTTAAACGTAAATGTTTAAAAACTAGTTATCTGATATAGTTAAAACGTGAGTTATTAAAATAACCTTAAATGCTGTCATCTTGTGCATGTAAATTCTAGTCTGCTTTCTTTCTAGTCTGATACAGCTTGCATGTATGTTTAAAAAAAAACCAAATGCCTAATACCTTTGCGTAACAGAAGAAGAAATCAGGAGGAGGAAAGTGTGGTTATCTTGTTCCTTCAACAGATGTGGTTTGAATTATCACTGGACTGGCATGCTTGTTTTGGAACAGAAACTGGCTCAGGAGACAGGGAGAGGGGTGGGCTTCTCAGCTTGGATGTCCCACTGCTAAATGTGAAACCACAGTTAGAAGATTTCCCCGTGGTTTTAAAGATCAAGGGGGTTTTTATGCCACCCAAGGTGGAAGCCAGTGCTGTGCATCTATGGCAAAGAACCTAGTTTTCTGATGAAAAAGTTATAGCTGTGTTTAGCCTGAGGAAAATGGAGTTTCAGTTCCTGGAGTTCTTAATAGGAATTTAAATTCTAAGTTACATACATTTCCCTGTGTGAAATCCAGCCTGATTATAGTGGCTGATGCCTTGTGAACTGCTGAAGCCAGAAACCCCTGCTTTATAGTCTCTGAATGCAGCTCTGAAATACCAGCTTTCAAACAGTATAAGACATTAGTCTCCAATCGTAACAATTCACCAGGTGTTTGCTAGAATCCTGATCTGCTTGAACTATGGAGCAGAAAGGGAACAAGATGCTTTGTGACATGTCCTCATTTTAAGATCTGATGTCTTTTTGTCATTACCTGGAGCACTGTAAATGATCCTGAAGAGCACTGCTACCTTTCTAAGTGTTTGTCTTACATGTCTGAGGAGACCTCTCTAGACAACCTATTAACTTGCTCCTCTTTTCTGTTGGAAGAGCTCCTGTGGGAGGGTATGCATGGAAGGGCCACTTTCAAACTGTTGTGCCTGCTTGCTATGCGTTTTGGTCTTCAGTGAATTAGAAGAATGTTGGATAGTTGATTGTAGAGCGTGTGATTATTATGTGTGGGACTTGTAGGAATATTTTTGCTCTACTAATGCACATTTACAGTTTGCGGAGAGAGCTTTTAGCATTTCTGACTGTAGCCAAAAATGGTTGACACTGAGGCTATGGTATCTGGAAGACCTCAAACCAAAAAGCCATACTAATACTCTCAGGGATCTCTTCCATCTATTTTATCTCCTTTGGAGTGTTGGTTTGCAGATTTGGGGTGTTTGGGGTTAGAATAACGTGTTTTAACTGAAGCCCTTGTAGCACAGTGATTTCACAAGAGTTGTTGTATATGTAGAACCCTGTTTCTCCTCAGTAGACACTGAACAAAGGATGCTGCTTGGTAGGAGGCCAGTAAGGACTTTGCACTCATATTTGTTGTTCTGAACTTGTGTGTCAGAAACCTAGGAGCTCTTTCGTTGCTCTTTCTCTGCTGTCTCTCCATTCAAGACAAAAAGAAATGAATTGCCCAGTGGCAAAGTATAAGTGCTGTTCTTTCCTGGTGAGACCCAAAGCGATGTGCCTGTGGGCTCAAGTCTTCTTCCTATATCTTTTTTTTCTGCAGGCTGTCAGACTCATAGTGCTCTGCTTTGTAACGGAGCAGGAATGTGTAGGAGTGGGTCACTGCCTCCCAGATGAGGAGCAGGGGACTTCCAGCTCTGGGAACATAGCTTTCTTAGCCACTGTAGCATGGAGCTTTGTAATCATCTGATTAAACTCAGTGAGAGAAAGTACATGGTGGGATTTTGACATGTAAGACTGATGTAACAAAATAGATAAATAAGCACCCATTCCTGTGGTCAGTCGTGTATTTAACCAGACAAAGGTTATTCTATTCTGTTGGCAGGAAAAAAAATGGGTTTGGAACTATAACATTGTTTCAAAGCTCTTTTGTAATGTCAGGGCTTCAGATGAAATTGTTTTACTGATCCCACACTATAATTTTTTTTGTTTTGCTAAAATGACTACATGAAAAACATTGTCTGGGTTTGTGGGAAGTGCTTCTGCAGTTTCAAACATATACCTGAATGGTGAGTACAGCAACTTTTGGGCAAAAATGGTCCCATGCTTATATTTTATTTTTAGTGAAACAAAGGCTGGTAAATGAAAGACCCGGGAACACCTTCCATGATTGAAGACTGCACGGAAAACTATGCTGATAAAGACTGCTTACTGCTGAAAGCCTACATTGTAGCACAGGATTAGTTTGTCACTGATATCCCTGTTTAGGTGTTTTGGAAGTGCTGCACAAGGAATAACTCTAAAATAATTCAGTGATGAAAACCTTTTTTTCCATTTCACAGAAAAATCTGCATCTCTAAACCACAGCCTTTCAGTTTAAATCTTCTATTTATCTGGAATAAATAGGGAGGAAAGTGGAAGGCAACTTCTTGTAGAGGTTCCCAAAAATTCTTTACTATTCCCCAGATGTATGAAAATGACGGATCCCATCAGTGGAATGAAAACACTCGCCAATAAAATTGGATTAAAGTTAATTTAAAACAAGATCCTGTAATTAGGAAATTCCTGCAAAGTTGCACAAACTTGTCGTTGTAACATCTTCAGGCTACAAGCAGGGTTTGACAGCCCTGCTGGGACCAAATTTGGAGTTGTTAAGCTTCACTAAAACACTTGTTTTTCTGACAGCTCAACAAATTACATCTATAAAAGGGAGTGTGTAAAGATAAACATTCTGGATCATCCATGCCTGTTGTTCTGCTTGGCACCGTTTTGTGAACCACCTGTTATATGAGCCCTATTTGAAACTCCTTTCCCTCTAGGGATGGAAGGAGGTGGAGGGTAGTGCTTTTGTATTTCAAGGTGCCCTTTTGGACCCAAGGAGACAAATCATTCGGTGAGCAAAACCACCTGTCAGTTGGGAAGGACTGTTAGACTGTTGTCCATTTTTTTTTTCTCTAGATGGTGTTGAAAGGAAATCAAAAGAAAAGAAAAAACTCAGGAGACACAAACATCCTTCAGCAAATCTATTTTCATAAGCCTGCTGCAGCTGGAATTAGAATGTACTCACCCATAAATCCTTTTAGCAGACATAGTGCCATTAATTTATTCTTCCTCTCAATATTATTAAAAGAGGTCTTACAAAGAAATAAAAAGCCCAAGGTTAGTAACGATAAATTTGTCATTTAAAAAAAGAAAAGGAAAGAAACTTCAGTGATGTAAAGTTATTTTTCAGAGCTACTGTAGAGCCCCTACTGTTAAAATGAAGGTCTTAATGCAGCTTTAGCAGAGCAGAAAGCATTCTGTAAGAGTGCTTTTGAGTAAGAAGATCAATGCCAGATGCATTATTGGACTTTATGAGCTGCTTGAATCTTTTAAGGCGTTCTGGAAGGGAAAAGCATAATGCAAGGTTAGTCAAAATTATTTCAGAAAGTGTTGCCTTGCTGAAATGTGTTCGTTATGTTCCTCAGCCTTCCTTTAAAACACTTGGTGCTTTATATTCTAAGGTATGCGTTGGCCTGCATGCGTTTCTTTTTATGGGGTGTACTGGGAAGGTGTACTGAAAGTTACAACATGATTTATAATAGTTTCAAGCAAGTACATTTTGAATGTCTATACAAAAATATATCCTGTAATGGTGCTGCCAGCCTTTGGCACAGGAGGTCAGAATGTGAGGCCGATGTGCAGAGTCAACAGGCAAATAACTGTAGTGAGAATGGATTGGAGAGAAAGCAACTCTAACCCCACAGAGGTCCCTCTGTCTAGACTTTTTTGGGAACTAAAAGTTCTGTTTACAGCCTACTCACCTACTGTTGGTGTAATCAACTGTGACCCAAGTTTTTTTGCTCGGATTCTAGAGATCTTACCAGCGTCTGTTGTCAAGACACCTTTCTCAATGGCAAGAGAAACACAAGAAGCCCACGCCAGTAACCTGTATGTCTATCTGCTAAGTTGTGCCAGTATCACTGTCTGTAGGGCTGTACCGTGAACTGAACTAGAGAGTGCAACTGGATTAAAGCAGAGTCCACCTCTAATGGTTATTTTTAAGTGTGATTTCTTCTCCGTGTCTCCCCACAGTCCTCTGTACCAGTACAGCAATGGGGGCCATGCAAAGGCAAGCACCTGTGGCAAGGGGCTCCCAGGGGGAGGCCACCATGAAGGGACATCTCTACAACTGCCATCTCAGCCCCCCTTGCCATGAAAGCTGATGTACAGAGCACATTTCCTTAAATGACACAGCCTCTGATACCTGTCACTGTACAAATCTTCAGTTTTGAATCTTAAAGCATTGATCCTTGCTGTCGGAGCTAAAAGATGAGGACTGTTGGGTCAACAACAGGAGCAAACTCTTACAGCCCTATGGGATACAATGCAGCTGTCAGTGTGTGTCTCACTTGGTCTTCAGTACTGGGATGTCACTCTGGACATCTTGGAAGAGCTGGAT
The DNA here is from genome assembly GCA_013401255.1 of Urocolius indicus. Classification (NCBI taxonomy): domain Eukaryota; kingdom Metazoa; phylum Chordata; class Aves; order Coliiformes; family Coliidae; genus Urocolius; species Urocolius indicus. The sequence continues at coordinate 121,403 of WBNH01011483.1, read as the reverse complement.
TGGTGTGTCACGGGGTGGTGGCTCATGGACATATGCCATTCCCTGGTCCAGGCTCTCGGAAGTGATGATTTCTTAGCCCTATAGCTTCTTTTCCTTAAGTAACTTTCTTAAGGGGGAATATGCAGTGTAAGAGTTACCCTGAAGGCAGTTGTGAGAGCGGCTGTGACATGCCGAGGAAGGTGGAAGTGGCAGCAAGGACAGGGCACACAGAGTAACAGCAGATATGTTACCCAGTGCTAACTAAATGGGGTAGGGAAGATACCACACTGGGACATGATTCTGAAAACTCTAAAATCCTTGTCACATAAGAGACTAAAGACTGCACTGGTTGGAGCTATTGATCTGTGTTAGGGAGGCTTCACAGAGCTTTTGTGAAGGAAAATGGTGTCTTACAAACATCAAGTTAGTAGTAGTAAATGGCAGTGGGATAAAAAGGATTCCTTATATGGCTACTTAACTAGTTGAAGAATTGAAGGTATAGATGAAATTATTGGTTTCCTCAGTGAAGAGGAGTTAATAGTGAAGATTCCTGTTTGCTTGAGCTGATAATATTGCTCTAATCAAGAACAGTAAAACCCATGATCTAACAGAGGTGACTAAGAGCTTTGCGATAGTGGGTGATAAAACAACAGGTTATATTCACTGAGGAAAGATCCAGAGTAACGTGGTGAAGGGCTCTGAGTCCTCTCTCATCCTACAGGAATACAACATGGTGATAATAGCACATTTCAGTTTGTGGCTTTCCCATTTCATCCAGCCACAGCAGAGTGGTCAGAAAGCAAACATATGTGGAATCAAAGTGCAGTGATACATTAGAGCTGAGAGAGTTGAACTCGGAAGTTACTAGAAAGGTAGGTACATTATTGGGTTGAGAGGGAATTAGAGTTGCGACACAGTACATACTTAGAGAAATCTCAGACACAGCTCAGTTTCTGAGGAGAGTTTAGGCTTAAACCTGTAGTGGTGCTGCTGATCAGCAAATCCCAATGCCAGCTGCAAAGGGGTATAGAGGGGCACATACTTTTTTTTTTTTTTGCATAAACTGAAATAACTTGGATTTAGGATTTGATAGTTTCTAGGAAGCATCTTCCAGGATCTGGTGAGGGAATCTAGAGTGCTACCCAGCTCTATCACTCCAGGAATCTGTTACTGACCCATGATTCAGAGTGATCCTGCTTTCCTCTGCTGGATTCCCAGCGTGACTGTGGGAATAGAGAGAGAATCTCATCTGAAGGAATGGTAAAAGCTTACCTTGTTTAGTCCAGCTATATATTTATTGTCTGAAATGAATACAAGTAAACCTAAGGGAAAAGGGTAAAGGACAGTATTAGAGCAAAACATAGTTAGTGTATAAAGGCTATGGATGTGTATCTTCTGGAATTGAGGGAAAAGTTCCTTCACTGTTACAGCAGTCAGATACAGAATGGCACATCAGTCAGTCACAGTAACAAGATCACAGCAAGATAGTGCTTGATGGTGCTTGTAAAAGGGGATATAAAACAGTTTTGTCTGTAGCAAATGCCATGCAATAGCCTTTCTAGTCACACTGCTATGTGAGAAGGTAAGATAAAAATTGTGAACAAATCCATCTTTAGAGCCATGTTATCACCTTAGAAAATGGGGAGTAGGAAATTAATTCTATTTACTTAAGGGATGAGCTGCATACCCAGTTAAACCTCCTAAACAAACACAACCTCATTAGAGCTCTGCTAATTCATTTGTGGCATTTGTGATTAAAAGCCTAGGACGATGAGGCTCATTTAGTATTCCCTGGTGGGCAGTTGGTTCAGGCGTTACAATTTTGATTGAAAAGCAGTTGTTGACCAACATTGAATTTAGCTGCATTGGAAAAGGAAGAGCTGATCACAAGCAGTGAGTAATTGCAGACTGAAGAAAGAGGGTAAGGTCCTATCACTCACCAAGGAGGAGCTGGGAAATGCTTTTGCTTACTCCTTTATTACCTGCTCGTAAGTTCCTAGATAGGAGCAAGCTCATATTTTTAGCAGAAGCTCAGAGTCTTGACTAGGTGAATAGCCTCTGATCTGCAATTACCACTTCAAACCCTTCCAAGATGTATGCAAGAGCCAAGTGAAAGTTACAGGTACAACTACCCGCTCCTTTCACTACACTGATCACAATAATAAGTAATAAATAAATCTGTGAAATGTTGAGCTCTTGAATTACTGTTTGAATTATTGCTGTCTAACATTACTGGATATTCTGCTTGGACAGATGAACATCCATCCTTTTCCTTCAATCATGATAAAGCTTTGTTCTCGAAGAGCTGTATGCAGTGGATTTCATGATAGAACTGTTCATTATCTAGAAAAAAATGTTGGCCTGATTTATATTTGCCTGATTTCTTCAGTCTGATTTCCTGGAGAAAGGCACTTTGTTGCTCTCATCTTCTCTCTCACCTGTTATCACCTTCTGTCCAATAACTTTTGAAGCTATATTTTATCAAATTTGGTAGCTGAAAAAAGATGTCCAAATTAAAAAACCCCTCATATTTCCCTGGAGTGAAGGTAGCATCATCAACCTTGTCATGCATCTATTCACTCTGTTCAGATTATCTTACTGACTGTGCCCACATTACTGAGACAGGCATGGCATGTGCTGTTCCTTTACTGACTTCAGAGGATTTATGAAGAACTTGAAGATACTGGTTTGAGATGTAGATCAGAAGGTATTTGAAGGGAGAAGAGGCTGAGTGTGAAATCGAAAATACCAGTGGTAAGCAGTGAGGGAAGGGGGAAACATGCGTGGTTTTCTATAGAGTTCCATTTCACTAGGTTTAATAGTTCTAGAGGGGAATGGCTGTCATTATGAGGGAGATGTAGGATATACGTAGTATTTTGAAAAAGGGCTAAGTTCTCTTTTGGCTGGTAAGATCTGTTCCTTTCTATGAAAAAGATATGTAATTAAGATAAAGACAATGTTTTGGTGTTTTGTTTTGTGTTTATTTGGTTTGGGGTTTTAGGGTGTTTTTTGTTTTGTTTTTCATAGAATTATACAATATTTCGGGTTGGAAGAGACCTCCCAAGGTCATCTAGTCCAACCTCCCTGTAGTGGGCAGGGACATCTTCACTAGCTCAGGTTGCTCAGGCCTTGAATGTTTCCAGGATTGGGGCATCCACAACCTCTCTAGACAACCTGCTCCTGTGTTTCACCACCCATACTGTAAAAAAAAAAATCTTCCCAGTCTGAATCTTTTAGTTCAAAACCATTATCCCTTTTTATTTGAGTGTTTTGGATTTGTTTTCTTTTGAGGTTCTTGTGGTTGGTTTTGTTTACAATGATGCGGATTAGACTGCTGTGTAGGCATAAAACCATATCACATTGCATTTACATTGATCTCTAAGGAACCAGCATGAAATTTGGGCAAACTGAGGCTGATGAGATATAACTTAACTGGGTACGGTAGCCAGGTGCTGCAAAATATCCTATTACAAAGCCTATTGTGAATTTAATTTGAAATGGATTTTTGTATTTCATAAAGCAAGTGTAATATTGCTTAATTAAGTGCAGTGGCTAGATGGCCACTGACCTGTGTTGCCAGAGCCTCTTGAAAGCAGTGGTAGGCTGTGATGTTACTACCAAGATACCCATGAATGTAAAATCAAGGTCACGATGTCTTTAGATTTTTAAAACTGAACAGGGTTATTTCTGATCAAGAGTAATCTCAGAGCTATGGAGATAGAGGGGACATTTTCCTCTTACTCTAAGTACAGAATCAGAAGTTTAGGCAGAGCTGATAATGCAGACACAATGATGATACAGGTGGTCTTTCCTGGTGAATGAAACTGAATTCCTGACCATAATTTTTAGACATAATCCTTACCATTTACTAATATAATTTTAATCCTAATTTTCTTCTATAGTTTCAGCATATAACATTCTTATTTCTATTTCACAATAACCTGTTACACAGCCTAGACAGACACTGTTCAGGAAACTGCTGCCTTTTATGCAAGATACTCAGAGCAATACTAGCAGCAAGAGTATTTACGTGCCTGTGATGCTCTGATACTCAATGAGAGACAGATATCTCTAAGGGTCCCTCTAGTATTTTCTGAAATACACTCTTCTTTAAAGGTCTCTAACTCAACACTTTAAAGCCCTAGCCATAATTTTTTTTGTTTGGAAAGTTGCAGAAATTGTGTATGTGCATGTAAGGACAGAGTTTAACTCTTGACTAATAAGAATAGCAAATCACAATCAAAAAGATTTCAGTAGTTATAGGATGCTATGATGAAATGCTCACCATATAAATCTGTGCAGCTGAGAGGCAATGAAATTAAGAAGCAGCTGGTAAAGTGTGCCATAGATTGAATTTGCTGCTAATAATTATGAGCCTGCTTGAGCCAAGCTCTTTTCTCCTTCACGCATGCCTTGGGAAGTGCCAAACCAATGAATTATTCTTCTTACCAAGAGCAAAGGGTAACATCTACTACTGTATTTTCTATTCAGTGTGTTTTTATTGGATGTAAAACAGTCACAGAGAAAGTAATAGAAATACCACGCATGACTGAGGAAAAGGAATCTGCAGATTTTGTTGCATTCATCCAATTACTGACATTGTAGCCCTGATTGTAAATCTTTAGACATACACTGGCTTCTTGTGAGGTTTCTCAGTTGCCTCCCATAGGAATTGCCAGAGAAGGTCATAGCTGAGGTCTGCCTAACCCAGCATCCCATCTTCAACTGTGGCAAGGGCCAAATGCTTCAGGGAAACATGGTGCAAGGATTTGTATGTACTAGAACCCGTTTTCCCATTAGATCCCATCCTGGTCTGCAGTGGAGAAGGCTGGATGTTACAGAGCCTTATGCTGTCTCACTGATGCTGCTGTACTTACTTAGAAAGCCTTCTGGGTGAGAAAGAAGGAACCTTGCTGGTCTCTTAGCTCTTCTTTGGTGGCCCAGCATGAATCTGAGGTTGCTTTAAGCTTGTGTTTTCCTGAAGGGGTATTTTGGATAGTGGTACAGTGCCATCTGTAGGGAAGCAGTTAAAGAAGCACAGAAAGGCATGAACTAGAGTGACCACGTAGGTATAGGGATGGTAAAGGGTATGTCCTGCTGCTTCCCACTCAGGCATTGTATTACATCCACGCTTGGATTTTAGTGGGAATAAACGTACTGGGATCCTCTAGCAGTGCTCATTTGGCTCAGTGCTGCTTATTGGCCCCAGAGTACTCTGTAAATGAATGTCCAACAGCCAACCTGACCTAAAACAAAAAGTGATCAAGAGCTAGAGACTTAATAAATTAGGCTGAAAGTCTTAAGTACTTAAAAGTTTCACTATCAAATTATTTGTGCAGGTGACTGAAGTGACATGCTGGCGCAGCAAACGTTTAACTTCTCTGCTTGGGTTCTGTTGTGAGCTTAGTAAAAGCATGCAAGTCCTCTGGAAAACCCCACATGTGTGCTAGGCACAGACTGGCAAACAGAGTTATGTACTTTATGTTCCCTTGAATGTCCCTGCAGCACTGGTAATACTGACTGCAGCATCACTCCTACAGCTGAGCCTCAACACAGCCTACATATTACTTGGATTCACCTTGCAGGTCCACACCAAGTAGGCATCCGAAGGTTGTTTGTAAATGTTCAAAGGCTATAATAACCCAGGGAAGAAAGTTTCCACCTGATGCTGCTGAGACAAATATAGAAGTTGCTAAATATAGAAGAATTTAAGCTGAGATCATCTGCAACACGGGAAATAAAAATTGCTTTGCAACTATGAGTGACTGTTGTAGAGTTTCTCTTTCAAGAATACCGACCAGATGAAGAACTTCTCTTCCCCTCAAATATATAGATATGTAGGAAGGTTAAGACAGCATTTCCCAAACAGCATGCCTGATTTTTTCACTTGCCCAGATGCCAGCTTTCTGTCTTTTCCAATATTACCTGTATTTCACAGATTTATTGCTATCAAGAAGCATACAGCTTTTCAGGCAAGCCCTCCACACTCCTCATTGGCACGAGTGAAGTGTTGATACACAGACATGCTAGCTTTAAGTTTGAAGAGTTCTGTTGGTCCCAGTGTGCTAAGCAGTGAGTTAAATGCCCTCTCCACTAGAAGAGGTAGGACTCTTAGTAAGGCCTGGGAAATGACTGTTTCTTTTGTAGTTTTCGTCTCACTGGGAATTTGCAATCTTAATTTATATACAGTGCACAGCTGTAAAGAAAGCTGCAGAGTAGCCTTTGTGGTCTACAGTTAGAACCAAGGCATTTCAGGTTGTGTGGCTGCCAATTAAATGCAGGTGCTCCGAGTAGTGAAATGACCTTTCTCATGCTGAGGATGAAGTTAAGCACCTGACATGGGTGGTGTCTGGACCCCAGGTTTCCTGGCTCTAATGTTTGATGTGTTGAAGGAGGCAATCCTTCTCCCTTGATTGACTCCTGCCTCTGCCCTTGTGGCATGCACTAAGCTGTCACATTTTGTCATCATTAAATGAGATGTTCTTGTGCCTGGTGTTCCTGGAGAGTTGGAGTTGGCTTCAGACAAGTTCCTCTCGGAGCTCTTAAAGACTTTGGTCTGATCTCTCTGAAGTAACTGAGCATTTGTTGACATCTGCAGGACCAACTGAAGGTGATAGCTCTGGACCCCCTGTTTTTCCCTTTCAGCTCTTTCAAGGTCTCTGCTAGCAGATGCTTCTAAGGCAGGAGTTTTGCACCTTGTATAGCACTGTTAACCCTTGTGCAGAGTTGTGTTCTGAAAGACTGAGGTCATGTGGACATCAGAAAACTGTGGAAGGAGAAGCAGAAGCAGTTGGGGGAAATCCTCTACTCCCTAAGTAAAGGCAACTAAATGTTAGGAGGGAGCTCTTTGGTGGGAATGGAGGGCTTTTTTGTTTATGCCTTGATTGAACTTCTGCAGGAGAAAAAGGACAACTGTCAGCTTCCAAGGATATAACATAAAAATAATTTTCTAGCTGTTCTTTTGACACTTGAGATTACCAAAAAGTCACTGCTCTGGAAAGGGTACCTGTGTACAGTTAACTAAAAACTGGGCCTTAGTGAAATCTTGGTATTGAGCAGTCCGTGGTAAGCAAGCCTTGCCACAGTGTTTTGTTTTCCATCTTAGTTAAAAACAGGCTTAGAAATACCAGTTTAAAACATCACTGATTCTGTGATTTAATGATATATTTTACAAAGTTGAGTCCAAATCCACAATTAGATATTTGAGCATGCAGACTCTGGGTTTTTTTTTTGAAAGCCACTTTCAAGTTAACTTGGGATCTGCACGGGAAAGGACTTTTTCTCCCTCATTACCAAATCAGACCTACCAATTTCCCTGTTGATGGATGTTTTATAAATTAGTGCATTTTGGAAGAAGGGTCAATTTAGGTTTATGATGGAAACTCAGTGACAGCTGAGCCCTGAGGTGACCGTTGTTCCTCCATAGTGAGACTTGAGAAGTGTAGATTCTCGAGTGGGTCAGGGAGTGTGGTCTCCTGTGCCTTCAGGCACAACATCTCTCACTGGACTGTCAACATAGGTAAGGTGACCACGTGGATGCCATGGATGGGGTGAAGTCCTCTGTCTGGAAAGTCACTGACTTCTTCTCAGAGCCTCTGTGACCCCTGGGAGCAGAATGGCCTTGAGGTCTGAAGCCTCACTGCCTAAGGAGACAGGGAAAACAGGTAGCACACCATGACGTAAGCAGTGCAAGACTAAATGGCTGTGAATGGAACAACTTCCCAGCAACATTTTCCATTTGTGGCTCCATGTTGAGGTAATTAGCCCAAATGAGCTCAAACTGCTGGAAAACTGCAAGAGCAGTGGAAAATAAAAAGGTCACTGTGCGTTGCAGGGGTTAAACAGCCGGGCTTAAAAACCTGCAGCTCTCTGAATTAAAGGGAAAACTGCAGTTGTTCAATAGGTCTGATACCTCTCAAAGGGACGTTCAAGATGCTTATAACTTTTGTTTCTCTCTGTTTCATTGCTTGAATCACAATTGTTTAAAAGTTTCCCTTTAGCTTCATGGTTGATGAAAATTCGTCAGGGAAGAGTTCAGTCTAACCTCATAATTGTGCATGTTAAGGCCTGGTTTAAACATCCATGCCAAAAGTAACAAACAGCACAGCATCACCTCTTCAACACCCCTTTCCCACCAGCCTCATGACAAATAACTTCAGTTTTAATATAGTTTAAAATACTTTTTAAAAAAAAAAAAAGACAAAGCAGTATGTGTCTCATGCCAAGTTAAGATTTACCATCTGTTTTCTGCTTGGAGCTGGCATCTTTAAAATACCAAAACTATGAGTTTTGGCCTTGAAAATTTGGTTTGCCTCTGTTATAAGATTTGATATTTAGTACTGGTAAGGTGAACAGGGGAGCTGGCATAGATGGGTATGTCTTGAGGTTTCTCTGCCATAAACACTGTAGAGTATTTCCCATGGAGGAGGCTAAGCTCACAAGTATCAGTTGATGCTGTTACTTTCTGAGGCTAATAAGAGGATTAGAGTAAAGAGGCTTTCAGTAACTGAGCATAATTGCACTAGAGCCCTTCATGGTAGAAATATAAAACTGCTGATGAGAAGCTATGAGGGAATCAGAAGGGAAACTGCATTTGGAAAGCCAACTTACACGCACACATACTATTGCTTAAAATCTTTGTTACTCTCTAGTTCTCCTAAAGGAAACGTGTGAGCATTTGTGTTAGGTGATCTACTGTGCTATGGCTCTCAGGCAGACTAGAATCTCTTTTGCCATCTCAATTTACTTGGGAGTTGCATTATTTTTGGAGAAGAGGAGCTAGCTGAAAGAGCTCCTGGTTTTGTTTTTTGATCATTCTCAGTTGTTTAATTTAATTCTCTTTTCCTTTCCCTTTAATCCAATGTAACTGATTTTATCACTTTAGATGTGTCTTTACCATGAGCAGCTCTACAGTTTTTAGCCTAGCTATTGCCATCAACAACAGTGACCTGCAGGCCCTCAAGTAGAGACCCATTTTCCTTTGTATCTTCTCAGCCTTTTGCAGTGAGTGCTGTTGTTGCTGGGAGGTAGAGTTCGTACCTCTTCCATGCCTGCTTTTTTTTCCCCCATGTGATAGGCTTGTGGCAAGCAGTACTGATTATTTCAATAGAAGAATTATAAGGAGAAAGTAATGTGCAGGTCAAATTCTGCAAAATGAGGAAAATAATCAGGAGCTGTATGTACAGTCTTGTTAGAGACAAGTGTGTGACGATAGCTCATCAGCTTTTGAATATTCTTAGAGCCCCAAGTGGAGATTGAAAAGTTAGGAAAAAAACCAAGCCAAAACCAATAGTGATAGAAGCAGAAAAGATAAATGTTGTAAAACTTAAAAAAACAAAAGGCATTTGTCTGCATCATTTGGGTTACACTGTCTGGTAAAAATTACTTGCCTCAATGAGATTTTCTAGTGTTTTCTGTTTTGCCTGGTTTCAGTGTATGTGCCAGAATTTGGCTACTCTTAATGTGGATAAGAGAGAGGATCTATTCCTCTTCCTTAGTAATCTCAGTTAGTGACATTTGAGTTGTTTGGTTTGCTAACCTAGTGATGTTAGGACTTGTATTTCATAAATGCGGTGATTTAGTCCTTGTGCACCATGTGCCCAGCAAAGCTGTTCTTCTGAGGTTGTGGAGTCTTCTTCTCTGGAGATTTCCAAACCCTCCTGGATGTGTTCCTGTGTGACCTGATTGAGGTGAACCTGCTTTAGCAGGGGGTTGGACTGGATGATCTCTAGAGGTCCCTTCCAACCCCAGACATTCTGTCATGCCATGATCATTCAACAGTTGGTCATGGGCAAAACAAACTGAACTTGGGAAGAATTGGTTTCATTCATTAACAATCAAAGCTGAATAGGGAAAATGAGAACAGCTCTCCCCACCTCTCCCTTCTTCCTGGGTTTCTGCCTCATACCTCCAGTGGTGCAGGGGTTAGGGGATGGTGAGTTCGTCACAGATGGACTTCGCTGCTGCTTCCTCTCAGGGAGAGGCCTCCTCACACTTCCCACTGCTACAGTGTGGGGTCCCAGGGAGATAGTCCCTCACAAACTTCTCCAACATGGGTCCATGCCGTGGGCTTCAGTTCTTCACTAACTGCCCCAGCGTGGGTCTCATCCACGAGGGAAACAGTCCTTCAGGAATGAACTCCAGTGTTGGTCCCTCACGGGGTCACAAGTCCTGACAGCAAACCTGGTCCAGTGTGGGCTGCCTTCTCCACGGGTTCCCAGGTCCTGCCTGGAACTTGCTCCGGCTCAGGCTTCCCACACAGTGACAACCTTCTTCAGGTACCTACTCGCTCCAGTGTGGGTCTTCCCCAGGCTGCAGGTGGGTCTCTGCTTCCCCATGGCCTCTTCATGGCTGCAGGTGCAGAGCCTCACTAGGGGCTGCAGGGGAATCTCTGCTCCAGTGCCTGGGCACCTCCTATGTTCCTTCTCCACTGACCTTGGTGTCTGCAGAGGTGTTGTTCTCACATTCTCGCTCCCTTCTGCTGCAGTTTTAACACCAGCACAATAACTTCTTCCCCTTCTCAAACACGTTATTCAGAGAGGTTTTGCCTCCATCAGTAACTGACTCAGCCTTGATCAGCAGCAGGTCCATCTCAGAGCCGACTGGCACTGGCCCCATCAGAGACAGGAAGCTTCTGGCAGCTTCTCGCAGAAGCCCACCCCTGTAGCCCCCAATTACCAAAACTTGCCCACACAATCCCTCCATAGTAGAGGAAAAGCTGAATAGAGGGATTGACAAGGTAGAAGGGTCCCAGGGCTGGCCAATTGTAATGCCCTCTCTCTTTGCCTGGAGAACTTAGCACAGGCTTTCACTCCATGTATGAGTAATGTCTAAGAGCATGTTGAAGTGGGGACCAAAGCAAAAGTGTCTCGCATGCCTTTCTTTTTAGGCCTTTGAGTTCTCTTCTGCATTGTCTTCATCAGAGGTTGCAGGACAAATCCTTAGGCTCGAGATGTTGTTTGACAAAACCATCAAACATAATTCCTCTTTCCTGCAAGTTCAGCTGTCTGGAGAGATAATCCGTTATCATAGTATCATAAAATAGTTTGTGTTGGAAAGGACCTTTGAAGTTCATCTAGTTTGTGTATCTGAAGAGCACACCAACCACCAAATCTCAGTGCCCGGTGCCCTACCTGCCAAGCAGTGATCTCATACATGGAATCAGGACAGTTCACTGGAGAGCCCCACGTGCTGAGGCTTGTGGAGCTGTCATCCTGGTACTCCATGTTTCTCCCATCAAGGGTCACATTCCTCCTCAGCTCTTAATCTAAATCAGGGTGCTTTGGTTGCCAAATAAGTCTTTTCAGGCAGGAAAGAATGTTTTGTGGAGAGGATTTACCTGTTAGTAGATTAGTCTCTATCAGAGTCAGCAGCACTGCCAGCTCCACAAGAACCTGCCCGCTGCTGCCTATTTGGAAAGCTGTTCCCTCTTGCAGCTCTTGCGACCGAGTCTGCCTGACCCTGCTGCTTGTTGGCAACTTGCTCATTTCTGTCAAGTGTTGAACAGTCAAGCCTAGGAAGGAGGCTGGTCAGGGTGCCGTTCTTTTAGGTAGGAGATAGAAGCCTAACTTCAACAAGACTTTATAGCATGTTGTTGATTCTTAAGTTGGCCCAAGACCTCTGAATGACCAACTATCAATTACCTCTGATCTCTTGTGGTTTCAAAATCTGGATCCAAGTGCTGAGGCTTGACTCTCTCTGTCTCAAAATCCTGACCGCAGTTCCTATTTTTAAGCATGAATGGAAGACTGATCTTCTGGAACTCATTAGCTTTACCTCCCCGCCACGCTCCCCAGCTCCTTCCCTATCTATCAGATATTGCTGTGTTAGTGCAGTTGGCTTGTCTTGTTTGCTGCTGCAGTGGTACATCACGGATGCAACTGGAGATAGCTGCGTTAACTCTGTGTTGTGCCGAAGCATCTCAGTATAGAAGTGGGCTTTGTTGACTTAGAAGCAACTTCCAAGCCTGAACTGCCTGGCCTTGGCAATTTCTTCTTTTGCCGTGGGTTGCCCTTCCTCTTCTGTTCATGTGTTTGTTTTTCTTGGGAACATGCAGTGGTGTGGTTGACCTCCTGTGGGTCAGGGTAGGGCTACAGGCATTCCTGCAGCTCCTTGCTCAGCTCTCTATCTGCCCACATCACACTTGTTTTCCCATGGCAGCCAGACCACCTGCTGATGTCCAGCTCAGCCTCTCCACCGGCCACTCGGCAGAATCCCCAGGGGCTTCAGCTCTCCTCACAAAGTGCTAACTTGATTATTGGACTTTGGATTAAAGTAAAGACTCTGGGAGCAGAGCACAGAGCACAGTGTTAGTCCACTGAGACGTGTGCTTAGCAGCAGGGGTGTGTTTCCTTTGGGTTTCATATTTAGGTTAGAAATGCTTTCTTTTGGGGGCCAAACTGTCATTCTCAGACACTATAGTCAGTCTTACTGTCAGCCCCATGAAGACTACATGTCTAAAGGAAGTGACAGAAATAGATACGTTTGTTTCCAAAACAAAACCCTTTGGTCCAGAGAAAAGATACCTGCCTCTTGGGAAAGAAGGCTCCCATCTCTCCTACTTGTCTGAGCTCAAGGTCTCTTGTCCTTTGTCTTTGACTTGTTTCCCATTGCTTATCATTTACTAGAAAAACATTCCAGCGTGTGTGCAATGCTAGACCACCAAAAAAGATGAAGAAGAGATGGATACACTGCTGCTTCTCTATTTATAGGAAGAGAGACAAGAACCAAAAATGATATGGGAAAATTCAAATCTTTAAATACTCTGGGAGCGATGGATGGAAAAAGGGCTGCTTTCATTGTTCACAGAGTTCAAGCGACTTTCTCACGAACAGCTTGGTGTAACCCCCCTGGGCAACTCGCTCATATGACTGGGGGGATTTCTGTGCACAAACCCCCTTCTTGTTTCTGGAGTCTCTTAATTGCTTCATCAAATGACTGCTACAGCAATTGTAACTTTTTGCCTCAGCATGCCCTTGCTTTTAGTAACTTTCTATGCTCATCTCTTGGTATAATTCACACACCAATATTAGCACTTCTTATCCTTTCACTTGTATTCATGCTATCCTCTGTACCTTAAGTTTGCCACACTTTCAACCCAGTCACCATTTCTTAATCCCTTAAACATTTGAACATCTTCCTTCTCTCCTTTGAGATAGTAGGTTGCTCTAAGAATGCTTTTTCTCCCATCAGATCAGTGAAATATCTTTCTCAAGCTACTTTCTTTTTGTCTGTGTTTTCCCATGCTATTTTTTTAACCTATTTCAAGAAGCACCACCATCTTCTCTCAGACCTCAAATAATCAAGTTTCAATAGCCCTAGTGTTTAGAAAGCACATCTTCCCTTGTCTTTGATGTAGAAATGCTACAATATTTGCTTGCAAGTCAATGGGTGTTCTTGATTAAAGGTTTGGACTTTGTGCTCGTTGCTCTCACCTCACAGATTGGCTCAGACCCATTGCAAGGGGAGGGGAAACTGTTTTCCTTTGTTCATTTTCAAAATGATGTTCCGTAGCAAGGTGTTAAAGTAGGTAGCTGAAGGCAAAGTGGGATGCCACCTCAAAGGCAGTAAGAAATTTAAGGCACACAACTGAGAGTAGGACCTGAGGTCTTGCTGTTGCAGGTAGGATGGATGCAGGGTGGGCAAGAGCTTCCTATTTATTCTTGTACTGTTTTAAATGTTTCTCCCCTGCATATCTACATGAGTGTTGACCTCAGCAGCAGATTTTGACACAAGCTCTTTTGCACTACTTCTTTTGCCCATAAAATATTTCCTAGCATTATCTGCAAAGTGTTTTCCTCAGATCACCTCTGTTGTGACACCTGCAGGAAACAGCCATATGCAATGACCAGACCACCAGACCAACTTGCTGATATATCTGCTGAAACAGTACCTCTGATGAAACGCATCATGAGATGCTTGAGACAGTCATCCTGTCCCTGCCATCATCTCCTCAACCCTTCCAGCTCCTCCTTCTTCCCCACCAGTGAGGCTGGGGTGCATTGACCTCTCTCATCCCTGCATTGTCATGACTCCCACTGTGGATTACATAAGAAGACCAGGCAAATTACTAGGTAATCTAGTTGAGCTGGGGCAGAGATGGTGGTTTGAACACTGATGTAAGTGCCACCAGAGTAGAAGTAATGTGAATCTCATTTGCGGTTCCCAGAGTTCCTCTCTTTCCTTCTCTTCCCACTTCTCTATATTTTGTTTCTGTTGATAAGACTCTAAATGCTGCCTTTAAAAAACCCACTGTCACCAACCACTAATTTCAGCTTTCCTCAGAAATGTGGGATCCAGCGCTCGGGGTCTCTCCCAGGGTTTGCAGAGCACTCTGGCAACAGACCACTCTGTGCCTTTCCTAGCCTGATGGCTCTTCTGCATTTGAGTTCTGTCATTTGACCTCTCAACGTGGCAGTTGGTCTCCATATTTGTCATGTAACCTCTTGTTAATGTCACTAGGAAGAATATCTTTATTTTGCAGGAACGTATAACTATTTGATTGTAAGCTTTTAAGTCTTGGTTCTTGTTTACACTAAGGAAGATTTCAGGAAGTTTTTCATCCAAATATTAAGCAGATATTGCGGTCTGGTGATTTTTTGTTTTTCAACTTCCATCCAAAAACTATTTCTGACATCTCAATAAAAGGTATTTTAGAAACAATAATCCTCTTGTCAGTAGAGAGCTCAGCTGTACAGAGTTCTGCATTCCCTCTGAGCATTTTTAGCAGTCCACAAATTGAGAAAAGGTTGAAGACTATTGTTGCAGTCAATTTGGCAAATCATTTCCTTTGAGTTGTTACACTGCATAAATATTTTGCTGTCCTGCCAAGAGCTGTTGTTCTGCCAGACATGTCATCATCTTAATGAATAATAGATCTGAGCTTCTGATCACTTGTGGTCCTAAAAGAACTTTGTGTTCCTATGAAACTGAGTAGATTTGGAGTTCTGAGTCCCAGGATATAGAACTAGTCTTGTTCTGTGGTCACAACACTGTGATCTAGTCTTGTTCTAGATCAGAGGGTGGTAGGTACTGTTCCCTTGTACCACACAGCTGAAGCTATTATGTAGTTGCTAATTTTCAGCCAGCAAGAAGATGATGATGTTGTGGAGTGGGAGATCTTTAAAGTTTTTGTAATAAAATATTGACATTTTACTGCTTCGGTTGCACAATTGAATCTTCATTCTCACTTGCTTCTCTGGGTATTTGATGCAGCAGGAGTTACAGGGCAAGAGAGAAGACAGAGCTTAGCATCAACAGCTTTTCGATAAGAAGGGAATTGTAGTTGCCATGGTAGTAAACAGGTGAAATGACAACAGCCTTTAAAGATTGAGAGGTGGCAAATTCCGTTCCTGAGAAAAAACCTTGAGCTATTCATTGCCCAGGTCATCCAAACATTGTTTTTAGTGTTAGTAATTGTCAGGAAACTGATTCAAAATACCTGGACTTTATTGCAGAAAATTCTCTTTTTCATGAAAACCAGGGTTCTGCATTCGCCAGGGAAGGCATTGAAGCAGGAGTGTTTGGCTGAATGTTCAAACAGGGTCCTGTGACAGTTTTTAGTACTCTAGTATTAAGTGCTGTGAGTGGAGACTCCTAGTTTAGAATAGTGCTTGAACAGATGTGCTGAGATGGGATTGGGAGTTGTTTAAAGAAAAGGGGAATATTCTTTGTCTAATTTACTGATTCCCCATTGAGCATGGAAAAAGCTTTCAAAATTTATCTGTTAACCCCAAATCTCACATATTCTGCTTATTTTGTCTCCTGTAGTGTTTGAACACTGAAATAGGTTAGTCAATTTTACATTTATCTTTTATGTTTCTTTGGTTAAATGCAAGAAGTGTGGTGCTTGGGACATCAAACCATGGAGGAGTAATTAGAGAGTAAGAGTCAAACCTCTCAGACTTCTGCAAATGGATCTTATGAAGAACTTTTATCACCTTCATGTACCTATTGAAGTATATTTTTTGTTATATAAAGGGGCACTGTAGTGTGGAGCACTCTCACAACGGTAGCAGTTGAGATAGTAATTTGAAGTGTGTATACAAAAGAGCTTTAAATGCCTAGGACCTTGGTGAAACTGACTTTTGTTCCTCAAAAGGTGATCTTTAGGCCCAAAGAAGACATATTTGTGCCTCTCTTGTGGTTCATGACAGAAACTTTGCTGGAGTGAGGGAGAAAAAAATGTGGACTAGATGTCTCATCAGTGAGCATTTTGGACTCATCTCCTAGTTTTATTTATTTTGTTATGTATTTCTTCTGTCAGAGAAGTTCTCAAGGGAATTTACCATTCAGCATTTCATACAGAGATTATCATAAATCTAAGAGGGTTTTTTCTGCTTTGTCTATTTTATGGCAAAGCTCCCTGGAACTTGAATTAAGGTTTTTTTTGGTGTGTGTGTGACTTCAGTTCCATGAACTAATATTAGTTATACTGTGAGGAGACATCTATATATAAACACAGAGTTTTGTGTGTTTCCATATATACTCATGTTTCTATATATAAGCAAAATGCTTTCATAGGAATATTTTGAAGTATTTGTCACATTTTGTTGTGTATTTTATGGTGGGAAAGTGTAATCGGAAAAAATGCATTTAGATCTTGTGGGACAGTAAGGTAAAATAGCTACTTGTGTGAACTGGATCTTTTTTTAGATGCAGGCATTACAGAAATAGCCAAATGATAGCCCCACTGTGAACTCAAAATGCATTTCCTTTTTGCCAGAGTTTACTGATCTGTTTGTCTAACCCTTGTAAGGACAGCCATGCAGTGTGCGTAGCCGGACTCCCGGCTCCACAAGGCCTGGAAGGACCGGGGACATTTGCGTGTGGTAACCTGGTGTGTGTGAGGATGCAGAGCAGCAGATCATATGTTGTCCATCTTATTTAGACTAAGTGTGTGTTTGAGCTCGACTCGGAAATAGATGGCATTTCATCTAAATAAATTGTATGCAGTATAAACTAGGTTTTTATATCATCACTTCAATTCATGGCTTTCTAGTGAATTTCAGGGTTTTTTACATTACTTTTTTGTGAAGAAATAAACCCTCTTTCCTGCAAGTGGAAATTATATCAGTATTTTGAAGTTTCTTGACTCCTGTCATTTGGGGAACTGGTGTAGGATCTGCACTATTATTGCTGTGGGAGAGATTGCTTGGGGGGAGGTGTGGTTTTTTTTCTGCTTGGGTTTTTTTTTTGTTGTTTTGGGTTTTGTCAGACGCTGTTTATGTTTTTGCTTACCAATCATCAATAGCTTTGAAAGTCACCAAATTAGGAAAGTCAGAAATACCATGTTTGTATAAGTTTCGTGAAAATGTAGTGTGTGGATAAGAGGGAATTTCTTCCAATTGCTCCCTCTGAGGTACAGATGAGAACTCAGCCCTGACCTGTTCTATGACAGCACCATCACCTGGCCAGTAACTACTTTTGTGGAGAGACCTTTCCTAAACAAGCAGAACATACAGGAAAAAGCCCAAGAAAAGGTCTGGAGAGAGGAAAGGTGTGGATGTGTTGCTATTGTAGGAGGAGGTCAACAGGGCAATGTAAAGGTATTGCAGTGAGGAAAAATACAAAATGTTAGATCCAGCTGTTTAAAACAACAACCCTAACAACAAAATCCATGCATTTGGGATTGTTTGTGTTTGTATATATGTGTGTATATATATTTTTATATATATTTATTTATTTGCAGCTGTGAATCTTTAACTTTTCCAAACTCTCTCATGCCTTGGTCCTTGGATATTCTCTTGTGAACCACATACAGCATCACACATCTGTTCTGCTATTGTTAATATGCTACATAAATACTGTTGTTTATTCCATAGATTTATGGGAAAATCCTCAGAGCCTAGTAGACTGGCTGTCTGGTTGGGGTGCATGTTGATATTTTTGCATGGGCATAGCCAAAATGCTTGGATTTACAAGCAGTCACGGAAAAATAACAGCATATGCATGTTGCGTGACCTAGTTGCCTGTGCCTTTTCTAGCAGAAGTTAGAACTGGTTTACTTTAATGTTTATTGGGATGTAGAAGAATTCAGACTAATCCTAGCTAAAAGTAAACAAGTGCAAAGAAGAAATCACAATAGGACACAGTTGCTCTGAGGCCATTTCCGAGGTCAGAGGCTTTTAGGGGTGCAGGGATGCTGATATTGTGCACTGTCTTAGTGCTTTTAGTGTGGGCACAGATTTGTGGGCAAAGTGATGTGGGTGGGTAGTTTGAGTTTTAATTCACCCTCTGTCCTCACAAGGGAAGCTATTTTGACCTGTGCAGTAGATTCAACTGTGGTAACTGAGGTTGTTTCCCTAGCTGGTAGAGTTGTGTTTACCATAACTCCCATCAAAGTATTGCAGAAGGAGTTGGGTGCATCAGATCAGTGGATCCTAGCTGTATGTAGCAAGTTATTCAAATGGACCCTTGTGAGCTCTTCCTGTCCTGAGATACCTTGATGCAATGCTATTATATGGTGTTAGTAGAAAAGTACAGGAATCTAGGCTTAGGGAAAATCACAGAAGTGCTCTTAAAGAGATGATAGAGATCTGTCCCTTGCCAGAGATCAACTGAGAAAGTGTTCTGCTTAGATCAAAAGCATTGTTCCTTATGAGAAGCTATACCACAACCCTTATTCTGGAGTAAAATTGTTAAAATAAATGAAGTCCCAGTAGCCAGTGATATTAAAACTAAGTAGTTTATTTGGAACCAAATGCGTTCAGATTAATTTTGAATGGAGCTAAAATAAGGATAGAGACTTCTAGAGAGTGGCAAAGAAACAGGAGTTGGGTCCACTACACTTTGTCTGAGATTTCACAGGCAGATTGTGAAAGAAATACCATCCTGGCAGAATTCCTGTTACATCACTAAAATATCACATCTCTTCACAGTATGGTGAAAATCTAGTGACAGGAAGAATTAGAATAATATTGTAGTGTAGGTGTGATTTGCGTGTCATCCCCTATCATCCACAGCCAGCAGCTGGAAAGCTGTTGAGCTACCCTGATTTATGTGCCATGTTTGAGATAATTTTGGCCTTAATTTTAAAATAAAACAATAAGCAGCCATTCCACTAATTCTTTTTATTGTTGTCTTTCTTCCTCAAGTGCCATGCTTAATGTTTCTGTCACTAGGTTAGAAAAAATGTTATAAATACTGTAGCAAAATATTTTTGTAAAATTGGAGGACAGGTTCACCTGGAATAAATCAAGGAGTTGCTTCAAAGGAGAGTGAAGTAGACCTATGAAAGGCAACTGCTGTTGGTTACTCATTATAGACCATGGTCTCAGTTACAAACTGATTTTCTTCACGATGTGCGTAGATCCTGCTGAACCATAGTTTTCTGGAGGAAAGGAGCCCTTCATTTCAGCAAAACCAGTGGTGGCAACTTAACAAATTCACAGTCTCCTGCTTTAGATTCCTTTTGTCATCTTCAGATTATATTGTAATACTAGTTCATTTGAAACTCTTATATGTATGAGTAATTGAAAACTCCTAGGAACACAGACAGCCATTCTACATTTGTTCTTCAATAATATTAAGAATGCATTTAAATGTACCATCAATGTTATTGTTCTTTCAAACAAGGCAGTTTACTGTAATCTTCCCTTTTCCTGGAGCTGCCGAGTTAGTATTCTTTTGGCCTATTTGCATGATAGGCTTTTACAGTAACATGTCAGCAAGATAAAATCGACTTAAATCCTTAGCAAAATACAAATTCATGGAATTTTTCCCCTTTATACATTATTGTATTTGTATTTTTAAAAAAAAAAACAACAAAAAAACCCAAAAAACCCTGCAGTTTGCAGGCAGTTAGGTATCTGTGATGCCCATTTGGAATCACAGGTGTTCTTCTCTCTGCTGTTGTGTCAGACAGTTTCAACATGTCTTTGGGTGGTTTGAATGACTTTTTTCCCCCTTACGTATCTGTCACTGTTGATCTGTACATGTTCTTGATGAAGAGGCATGGGTCCAGGATTCAGCGGTGCTCTGTGCCCGTAGCTAAAATTGCACCAAAGCAAAGTGAAGATGTTGCTGGTGGCTTCAGTGTTGGAAGTATTCGTTCCAGTTGAGATTCTCTGATCTGTGGCTTTGGGTCTGTCTTGTCACTTGGCTATACCATACCTTTAAGTCAGCCAGAGGCTATTCCTCCCTTCCCAGTGAATTTGCTGGTAGTGTGAAACACAGTTCTGTGGCATTCATTCTTGCATCGTTACACCTCATGGGACCTCACTGAAATAAAAAGCCGGTGTGAGAAGGCAGCTGTGTTTCTCATGCCTTCAGATTGCTGTGGTATCCTTCTCGTTCTCTGCTGAAGTGCTTGGAAGTTGGTCTGTAACAGCAGCTGCCCCAGCTCAGAGTGTGCATGAATCAGAGCATCAATCTGTGTGTGGATCGGTGCACCCCGTGTTACGTTTCAGAGAAGCAAATGTGCAGCGTCAGAGTGTGAGTGCTTGCGTGGATCCGATCCTACACCCATGTGAAGGTCACCAGCGCTGGTTGTGTTTACAGACATGTGTTTATCCTGCAGCTTTGCTCTCTGTGAAAGCACACACACGTAAGTGGTTCTGGGCTTGTAGAAGTCCTGCTGGGTGAAGAGCATTGTCACCAATTCAGAAAGTTAACAGAGTGGCTTTTCTTTGAGCTTCCACTGGCTCCTGCTGCAATATAAATTAGAGAGCTTTGTGCTGAGCTTGAAAAATCGAGACGATGCCATCGACCAGCGAGGATTTCAGCTGCTGGAATTGCAAACTGCATGTGATATAAATGGCCTGAAGTAAAACAGGTCATTAAAATAGAATACTAATGATCTAAGATGCTGGTAATGCAAGAACGTTTTTAAATTTGTGTCCTAAATAGTGAGCTAAAAGTAAACTACAGGAGCTGATGATGGTAATGAAAAAAAAACCCCATAATATATCCAGCCTCCAGTTTCTGTCACGACCCACAGTCCCAAGATGCTGCTCTTCTTTTTCAGCTCATACACTTTGCTCTCAGCATGGTTTAGGTCCTTATGTAAGCATGCTGGCCTCAGCTAACCCCTTCCTAACGTCCAAACACGTTTCTGTTGTGCCTTCTAGTACTTCACCTTTGTCAGATTTTAAATCTCATGGTGTAGATGCCAAAATCTAGAAGCTCCCCAAATTAAACTCAGTTTGTTCTAAGAACTGAGGAAGGTGGGATTAGAAGGAGGATTAGATCAGTAGCATTTTTATCTGTGATGACACAGAACAAGGCTGTTGTGTCTGTTGGAGTCATGTTTTAGTTACCTGAAAGTCAAAGTCATTTGAATTCATTGTTGTTTTGGGTTGATTTCTATTTTTGTTCCTCATAAACATCTCTTGATGTTCTTTCTTTTATTTAGTGTTTGTTTATTAACTGTTAGTGGAAGCAGCCTGTTGGACAGGTGGGAATGATGGAGACTAATTAAATGATAGTTTTTGTCATGCATCCTTGTGAACGGCTCAAGAAATTGTCTCCCCTGGGACAGAGGAGATGGAGGAAGATGGGGTGGCAACAGGAAACACTGAACAGGCCATGGCAGATGTTGCTCATTGCTGTGGAGTCCCAGGCTGAAGCACACATCTCTTAAGGGAGATAGGCCCAGATTCAGCAGCAGGCCAGCATCCAATACCCATGGATGCCAGAAGCTGGGACTGCTTCTCTCCAGCTGCTGGCTTCTGAACTGAGGCCTGGGGAGGACCTGGCGCTGAGCTGAGCAAGCCCAAGGATCTGCACTCCCTCTGCTGGCTGCGTTTCTGCTGGCTGATGCCCACTTTTCATCCCTGAAGGAATGCTGGAATCAACCAAGATGATCTTGAACAAACAGAAGCATAAAACTAGCATGGCTCCTTTTTAGGGTCTTTGAACACTAAGAAAAATTCTTTGTTGACCATGCTATGGACGTGCAAGTCAGTAAGGAGATGCATTTCTAACGCTTCTTTCCAAAAGGTCATTACTTGTCTTGGGAAGAGGAGGCATGGGGGAAATCACATCAGCACAAAGTCACACTTCAGTATCTTTTGAATCTAGCGTGGAAGACTTGAACAATGACCAAGAATGACTGAATATTCTGTTTGCCTGTCTTAAATTTTATCTAAAATTTTTGTTCCAGATGCGATATTTTCTCTTCTTATTGTTGCCAGCTCTTCTCTTAGCTTTAGTTTGCTGAACTCCCTGAAGTGCTTCCTTGATTTATTTTTTAATCTTCCAGCTCATTTCTCATTTCAAGCCCCCAGTGTCCTGATACCATGACTTTGTACTCAGGTTAGAGCCTCAGAGGGGTATCAATAAGCAATTTACTTTCGGGAGAAGTTTCTTTCTCTGCCATTATGTTTTCTATCTCTTCCTCTCCTACTTTGAATCCAGCGAATACTTCTCATAGGCATTACCTTCCAGTTTTGGGAAGCAGCTTGTGTTTGTCCATTCACTAGGCTGAAATCAGATGTTCTGGCCAACACTGAGAGCACTCCAGCTATAATGTGCATTTTGTACCCCCATGGACCTTAGTTATTGTCAGTCCCAGTCATACATATCCAGCCCAAATTCCAAACTGGGTAAAGACTGCATGACTGGGAAACACAGGCATCATTAACTAACATTGAAGGAGTTTCTAAAGCTTTTTTCTCTCTGCTCTTTAATTTCACTCTTGCTGCCTGCCTACAGCTAGTAGTAGCTTTCTCAACACATTCTCACTTCTCTGAGATTCTTCTCTAAGATTTTCGCTTTGATAGCAGAACTCTTGAGCTGAAATGACCTTTTTGCTTACTCTCAAGTTATTTCTGTTTCCCCACCTCATTTCATTTACTCATGGACCTGTAGTGATTTCTCAGCTTGTGATCTGAATTTCTTTCCAGGTTCAGTTCAGCTGCATGTAAAGCAGCCACAGGTAGCAGCTTTCTAGAGCTACTGAAAGAGCAAAGTAAATTTTTCTAGGGCAAAGTAAATAAAGTTTGATACCATACTTCTCACCAAGGTCTGACCAGAATGAAGAGTTAGGCAGCAGCAGTTGAGTTTGAGCACCTACACCAAGTGACAGGCTGCTACAGATGGAAAATGTTAGCTCATTGCTTCTCTTCCATCTGCCACAGGGCAGCAGAGAATTATTGAGTCCTGAAAAGGAGCTTCATCTAGTTGAGTTTTCAAAGTTGCAAGTAACTGAGCTTCTGCCATTTCCCTTGGGAAACTATTCCTTACAAATACAATTCACTGTCAGGAAGTCATTCTGAAACTCTCCCTAGTTTTTCCTTTTTTTGGTGTCCTCCCACTAAAATGGGCTTTAACACAAAGAATCTATTTAAAGCATTACTTTTTTATTTTCCTGTGAAAGCTGATGTGGTTTCTAGTTAATGTTTGTATGAGACTGTAAGGTCTCTGGGTTAAAGGCAAAGAATCACCGTATTCCTTTTGATCGTGCTGATACTTCCACTCTTTTCCTTGAGGGTCTGGATGAGTTAAATGAATGTTAGTTATTGGGTTCCCTTCCCAAATATATATAAAAAATTTCATGTTTTGCTGCTGAAAAGGGCAGATTCTAAAGGGTTCAGTCTAGATCTAGGTTATGTTTGTGCAGAAGTTTTAGGTTTCCCTTGGTTCTGTGAATGGTGTGCTGTGAACCCAAGGGGGTACACCGGTTGGGGAGGGCAGGGAGAGAATGTAGTGATCTGCTTTCCCCATTGAAAATAATAAAGGTGAAAAAGCAAACAGTGTGAATGCAAATTCCTGCTAATAGAAGAGAGGTTTAATGTCCTTGAACTGTGCTGCAGGAAAGAAATTTAGGAAAACACTTGTTACTTAGGTGTAATTGCTTGCAAGCCAGGGCTATTCTAGAGGGATTTGTTTTTAATGGTTACATTATACAAGACATTTTAAAATTGATTGTTTTGAATAATGAATGCATTGTGAATCTTTGAATCTCACTGACAGAAATCAGTCAAAACCAAAACAGTCTCATAAGAATAAACCAGGAGATTTTTCAGAAGCATAGATCATTAGTTAGCAAATCCAAGGGCAGCTAAACATCTCCTGGGATTTTTCTCCATGTCATTGTAGGCATATTAAACAGGTTATAGCTTAACGTTCTAGAGCACTCACTGGCAGCAAATGGACTCAGATTACTGGTTTTAACAAAAATGAACTAGCCTGATTCAAGGTTTACCACAAAATGAATGAACAGGAATCTTCTGTTTTACAAATGTCTACCATAGCTTTGATTTAGCACTGATTTTTGTGTCATTGTTAATGAAAGGAAACTGAGAGCCTTTAGTGATATCTGCGTGTTGCATAGGGGAAATAACACATATAAATCTTCCTGATTACAAAGTTCATAAATCTCCTTCTCCAGAAACAGAGGCATCTCTAGTTGCTTACTCATTATATAAGCTTGTACATGTCACATATAAACCTTTGCTCATGGCTCAGAGCCCCAGATTTACACCTTTGCCTTTGGACCGTTTACTTTGAGATCTCTCTTTTGCTTCAAAGCTATGCCAACAGCATTATAATCTTCTGCAGTGCATTGTGGCTGGTGGTGTCATGTTGCTGTTACTTTTGGTCACATTCACATACGAAGCCATGTTGTGGCATTCCAGATGAGTACAGCTTAAAAGCTGCCTTTACATATCATCCTTAGGTACTTAAAATTTTGCAGGTTTTGTTTAGGTTGCTAAATAGAAATTTGTTAATGAAAAGACAGAAATGAAGTTTGGGCTGGGATTTCAGTCATGCCTTGCTTCACAGTCTCATAGAATCACAGGATCATTTAGGAAGACTTGCAGAGACGTAAGAAATGTAATTTTTTGATCCGATCTGTCCCATCAAGTGACTTGCATGAGCATTAGAGCCAATGCAAAAGAAGGAGAAGACTGTCAGCAAAAGGCAGCCCAATTATATTGTCTTAAATTCATCTGACCCCAGCAAGTGATGAGTTTGTGAAAGTCAGGAGCAGGCAAACTTGACAGTCCAGGAGGAAGAAGAGTTAGTGTCAGCTTGTATTTGGATAGCTTATCTGTTTTCAGTAGATAATCTCCCTGTAAGGTGTGGTTTTCATAGTGAAGGTAGAGCTGAACATCAGTGTTGCCCACCAAAAAATGCAATAACATTTGATACTATGACAGGTTTCAATTTTCTTGACACATCGAGTGATAAATAAAAGCAAAAATAAGAGATTATGGCAGACCTGGAAAAAGTGTTTGTAGCCTTCTTTTTCATTGTAGGAAGTGCAAAATGTCCCATACCCATTCCTAACTAATTCCTTATCAGATTACTTTGCATAAGAAAGCAGTATCTGGGATAGATTTTAGTCACTTGTCTCACCTGTTGTTCAGATCAGAGGGCTGCAACTGCTAACACATTCTACTGATCCCAAATTCTTGGTAGGGACCACCTCAATGGAAAGGGCATGTAACTGGTTTTATGAATTAAAGTCATGCAAAACTTCCCATGGTGTTACAGCCCCCTCAGGTCCTTCCCCACTCCCATTGCCATGAAACTCTCATTCCCTGTGACTGTGTGCAGGCCTGCACTGTTAGAAAGACTCTCTTTTATCACCTAGTTCATCTGTATTAAAGGCAGTACAGAAGTGGAGAAAGCTATAGTTGGTGGTTTTGATCAAAGCTGAAACACTGAGTTGATAGCATTGTTCGTTGATTGATGTTTTGGGTTTGTTTGTTGTTTTTTTTACCTGCTTTTACAGATCTGAGCACTCACCGCTTACTTATTTGTGATTTTTGTATTAGCATCTGAATGAGCATGTGAAAATGAGCTGCTCTGGTCTGTGATAGAAATGGTGCATGAAGGAGCCCTGCCTTTTGACTTGAAAGCAAATATATTGATATCTGAGCAAGCCCTGGGGAAATAAATTATATTGGCTTTGTCCATGTGACATTTTTTTGTGACACACTTGTTGAACATCATTATATCGAAAGGATAAAATTGGAGTAATATATTACAAGGGAACAGCAATGCTAATAGTACTGAAAACTTTCATGTTTTTGTGATTTTTGTTTTCTTTTTTAAACATTGTTCATTCAGCAGTAAAAAGAGCTGGAAGTGTTGCAAGGAATGCAAAGAAATAAAACCTGGCACGGTGAAAGACTTTCAGTACAATATGAGTGTCCATCCCTTAAAATCACACATCGTCTTTCTATTAATTCACTGCAGAATAAGGGCTCCTCAAGATAAGACTCAGCAGTGCTGTGGAGTTGGTATTTAAAGTATGTCCATCTGCATCTAAACGAGTAGCTCCAAGACAATCAGATTATGCAGTAGTTACTTTGGTGAGAATATCGCCTAAGTGGAATGGAAACTTCATTTTGAGTCTAATATTAGACCCTGCTTTGGAAAATTCCTTTTAAATGATCACAAGCTGGGAATAGCAAAAGAATTTAACTTTCGACAGACAGCATTCACCAAGAATTTGTTTTTAACTGCTTATGTTGGGTCCCTGGGAAAGCAGATGTGAAAAACTTACCAAAGTGAATTGGCTTGACCTGATGCAGTGTTTATATCAGTAGTTGATAAGTTTTCCTTCCTTGTCTAATTTGTTCAGGATATTTTCATTCTTTAAGCATGAGTAAATCTGAGTTGGAATAGTTTGAATGCTTGCTAGTCTAATAATCTGGATCTTAAAACATGCAGACATTATTGCCTATAAAGGGGTCTAAACAAAGTTGAACTATTTTGGTTGCCGTCCACGGATGGTGATAAGAATCGTTCTTGAGACTAGCAAAGAAGAACGTGAGACAGTTGCTTACCTCCTGAGAGTTCAGAAAGCATATGGATATCTGCTGTGTTTATACTTCAAAATGCCACTTGTGTTCGGGGAATCCTTTGAATACAGCTTACTTTCTGTGCAGTTTTATTAAGGAGCAGGTTTCAGTGGCAACTGGGGGATCTGGCAACCAAGGGTATCAAAGCAAGTTGATTGAGGGTATTATTATTATTATTATTCCTGTGACAGAAAGGGCTTTAGGAATACAGGATACACTGTGAATTATGCACAACTCAGAGCCACTAGTGTATCTCAGATTTTCTCTTCATTGATCAGACACTGTCACTTTGAATATTTTAATAATTAATTAATTAATAAGCACACCCACACACACCTTTTGTATGGAACATGTCTAAATTATTTTGGAGAGGAGAAAAAAAGAAACTCATAGATTGGGCTGACCTCTATAGCTTTATCCTGTCCACATACTCATGTGGTTTGGCCATCGTTGCTGTTGTTTCCAAGCTTGAGGAGAACATCCATGGGAACTCACTGCAAAGGAAGGCTCCAGCCTAGCTTTCCTCTTGCCAGTGCTTGAGGCTTCAAAGTGGAACAACCATCAACAAGATAATCTAATTAATTCAATGCCAGGGTGACAGTTTCACTGGGAAAGACATTAGAAAGAGAACACTGATCTCTTTGTTAGTTTGGTTTATGTGACCCAGGAATGCCTTTCTCAGACAAAAATCAGATTATGATTTTACGTATCTGTTAAACTTTGTCTTTTTGTTCATGAACAGGACACCAACCCGTCACCAACCTTTTTGTCTTTTTATTTATACCTGTGTGTCCACAGTTCTGCTGTAACTTCTGATCTTTCAGGAATTTTTAAAGTGTCTAAATTGCTCCTCTGTCTCCTTGCAGGCAAGTCTCACCTGGCTATAGTACAAAGAGTAAACAATGAAGGAGAAGGGGATCCTTTTTACGAAGTCTTGGGAATTGTCACTTTAGAAGATGTGATTGAAGAGATCATCAAGTCTGAAATTCTGGATGAAACAGATCTATACAGTGAGTAGAAATATTTGCATTTTGTTTATAGAGGAGAGGGAAGACTCCATCCAGCAGTGATTTTGTTTAATTGCTGTGTTTTGAGAGCTGTAAAGCTGCTGATTTAAAATCCCTGTGGTCAAAGAACCTGTAGATGGTCAGGTGGTCAAAGTGATTTAATTTTTTTCACAGCATACCTCACTCCTTTGTGCTGTATTAATTCAGAAACAAGACAGGTTTTCAACCCTTCCATCAAGAAGGTTGACATCTGCAGCAATCTAGTCTCTCCTGATTGCTGTTCTCCTCCATAATACCCTTGTTAAACTTTTTTGTTACAGTACTCCTGACCTCCCACATTTCCCCTAACCCTCTCTGCCTTAAGGGCCAGTTTAGAAAGAAGGCAGACCATGCCTCACCATGCCTCAAGGAAGGTGAATGGAGTGTCTTTAGAGTCTTTCTCTATCACTCATTCAGAAAACTTGAGAATGGAGAGTTTTAAAACTAGCATGTCCTAAATGACTCCTCTTTTTATCACTTAGTGTGGCTTCTTCCTTTGTCATAACATGTTGAGAGAAATTGCTGCAGGTCAACCATTTCCTGGGGCTTGAGAGGTCTTTTCTTTCCCAGTTTAGAGTTTCTCTGGTCATTGTCCAGTTACTTAAAGGGTTTTTGCTTCTCTTCCTATCTGCACAATCTTTCCTGTGCATACAGGACTTCATTTTGGTCATTTTTCATCTGTCTTATCTGTGCTCTGATCACTTGCTGGCAGAGATTATTTTTTACTGTGTGTTCGCTTGTAGCACAAAGATGTCTCTAGATTCTCTTGTAATAGAAAGGATATCTTCAACACTGTTCAGTTGGCCTTTGCTTTCTTTTTCTTTCCTCATGAAAGAGATCTGAATGTTTCTACAGCATCTTTTGCAGGCCAGTGCAAGCATTTTCTATCCTCCCTCCAAGTCAACTGAACTCTTTACACTGTGGGAAAGATGTACTTCTACTTTTCATAATAGATTGTTATTGCCTGAACTACTTTCTGTAGCTGGTCAGTATTTTACCAGTGCCCAAAGGTTCCCAGTTGTGGTTTGTGATATGCTAAATGGTCTAATTGCTATGCAAATAGTCCAGAAGTCCAGTTAGTATCGATTTCTTTTCCTACCTTCACAAATGAATTGCTTGGCTAATCAGTTACAACTTGGTGCTTTTACAGGGTGAATTCAGGCTTCCTTTTATACAAAAAAAAAAATAATCCTATCTTTGTCTCATCACCTTGAAGATATTTTCATGCTTCTACAAGTGGAAAGACATGGTAAATGATTTTCAGTGCTTTGTCCCTCCCCTTGTTTGTTAAGAGAAATGACATAGATTGTGCTGTGTTGTTCTTTAGGACAAAAAAAAAGCTTTGACCATTACTAGCATGTTAGAGAGCAAGGAAACAAGGATTTAATTTTGCTATCTGAAGACTTCCTAGATGAATGAAATATAGCTGATGAACATGAGATCGTTTAAACTCTCCTTCTTGGGAAGATCTTGATATTAATAATTTCTGCTTCAGAATAGGAGGGAAACTTTGCTTCCTAGGCTTGCTGGAGGATTAAGGAAATTTTTGGGGATGGCTCCTGGTATGTATCATGAAAATGAACTTCTAGTTTCTTTATGAAGCACTGACATTCATTCCACTGTTTAGGTTAAAGCAATCTTTGGCAGTAAGGGAGAGAGCAAGAATCTGGGGAAGCAGTGAGGATCACAGAAGTAGTGATGGGAACATGCTTTGGGCTTAGCTCAGTTTTTATGTTGTGTGCCAGTAACCTCATCTAATACTAGAGTTCTCTGGTATCCTTTGTAAGACTCTGCTTACTTGCTTAGCTCAGACCAAGCCAACTTGAAACCTTTGGGCTGATATGCTGTATGATAGGTGTTTACTTAAAAATAGACCTTATGGGAAAAGTTGACAGCGTTGTTTCATCTTTGTTCTGCAGTTTTAAAAATGTTTTGGTTTGCTTTGATGGAAACTTGAAATTTGATTAAATGGATGACCTTGGTGTTGGAGCTGTGCCTTTCTACTCATTTCATGAAAAACCCATTTTAACTGTGTTAGGGTATATTTACAGTGTTTTGCTGCAAGCTGCTCTCAGTGCTGAAGCTCTGCAGCTGAATTTCTTGAGGGTTGCTTGCTCAATAAATGTGTGGTGTTTCTTCATATTTCTCTAGACTGC
Source organism: Urocolius indicus (assembly GCA_013401255.1). NCBI lineage: Eukaryota > Metazoa > Chordata > Aves > Coliiformes > Coliidae > Urocolius > Urocolius indicus. Next base: position 91,466 of record WBNH01011483.1, on the reverse strand, counting down.
TATGTCTCATGGTTTGCAGAGATGTTGGGAACCAGGAGAAGAAGATGGGAGCAAGGGAAATTGTTAAATATATCTGACCTATCAACATCTGGATAGATTTGGATACTTATGAGCATGAGACTTTGTACTGGGGTTGCTGATGGGGTGGAAAGAAGTTTATGTCATGACACAGATGGGCCCTGACTATATCTCAGCCAGTGTCATAATGGCAATCTGTCAGTGTGCTTGGCTATTAGTATTGGAAAATTGAAACAATTTTTCATGGTTGACCAGCTACAGGAATCTCTGCTGTACTTCCCTGGCTCTAGCCATGGTGGGAGAGCACTTCCTTCTGAAGAGTCCAAAGAGAGAAAGCTGTATGTTGTGCATTGGCCCCAGAACACAGAGTTCGCTTGAGGAACATGGAGTTCTCTGTTCTGACCCAGGTTTGACTGGAGGCCTCCTAACTGAAGATGAGTCTAATTATCCCCTTAGTGCAACTGGAATGCTGCTGTTTCTCATGCATATAGGTTCAGAGAGGGTTTGCCCCACATGAAATCTGGACTGTTTCTACAAATGTTTCTCCTTTAACACACCCTTGTGCACATGTTCTGTATTCTGCAGATAAATAGTGTGGTTGTAAGCATCAGCTTACATTTCCTTTTCACATCCTTTCCTGATGCTGTTCAGCAGCCTGGCTCAGCCAATGCGGCCCCTGGCAAGCCCATGCTGCAGGGGCATTCAGTGCTGGGCCTTGGGGCATGCTTGATGCAAAGTTGTTTTTTTTCCTTAGCCTTAGTAACTCACTTCCCTGAAGTGAACACCAAGTCTTACCCAAACTTACCTGTTTGGACTGATGTTTCAAAATAGAAACGCTAAATATATGTGCTAGTAAACTCTGAATCACTTCTTCCATTTAAATCATAGAGCTATGGGAATAAAATTTGTTTGCCTTAGTAAGTATTTTCAAAGTCATCCAGTGAAAAGTGTAGCAACATAGGAAAGGTGGTGAAACACTGATTTGTCTGGGAAGGCCTCAAGACATTGGCATGATGTGCAAGTATCCTGTGCCAGGAGATCAGAGCTTTGTGTAGATGGACTCTTATCTTTAGATATATCAAAGTTATTGCTACCTGTTAGAAAATTATGTTTCTACTTTGTTGACCATGTGGACTGTGTCCTTGCTAACTTTCTACTGTCTAGCACCAGTAGGCTGCAGGAGCTGCATCCTTATGGGAAGCTCTTTTATGCTGTTTAAGAGTTTTAGTTGTAGTCCTGCTGACATTTTGTCAGCTGATACATGGAGCAACCTGGTATTCCCAGACAGGGACAAAAGGAACTGGGAAAACTAACTTAGTTAATACCTGAACCTTTCCTTTGAGATGGAACAAACTCACAGGCTTAAAAAGACCTGTGCAGCATGTGGGGGATAGGTAGTCAGCCTGAGTGTGTGCATCCCTGGAGAGTGAGGAAGACATACGGGGCATGTGCTGAGTGAGACTCTAGTATCCACTTCTGACTGCCTTGGACTGGCCATCCTGAGTATGGGCACAGGATCGGTGAGCCTAGTCTTCTGAGAATTGTACTTTGTTTTCCTGGAGTATCTGACAGATGTATATTTCAAGCAGTTGCTTGTCTCTGTCCTTGTACAGTTCCTGTGTGCCAGACAGAGCCACACTTCCATTTGATAAAATATTGTTTGTTCTCATTCTCTTGTCTGGGGCTTAATGCAGCTGTCTACTCTGTCCTAAAGACAAAGGGACAGAAAGGAGCCCAGGAAGAGAATATGAACCCTCTCAGAGCTACCTGCCTGTCCAACTGAATGAGTCATCTGAGGTTTCAGCTCCCTGTTCTGTAGCTGTCTCCAGTCCAAGTTGGCTCCTTCAAGGAAATTCATGCAATCATTTGTGGTATTCTGCATCAGGCCTGAAAGTTCAGGAATATTACAGGAGAGATCACAACCTTACTTGTATTTGGAACCCTTTTCTTAACTTCTCTCCCTCGGCCCAGGAGCTCACAGTCAGTCTTTGATTTTAAAGGAAAGTCTAAATATTCCCAGAACGTACTGAAGATAGTTGCAATATTTGTTGATACCTCACCAAAAGTTAGACTGAGGGTATCCGCCTCATGCATCTTGTTCGTGCTGCAGAATCAAACAGTGTCATAGCTCTCTGTAAGCAGAGATCGCTTCAGCATGCCAAGATAACTTCAGTCTCCATCTTACTTACTGTAGAAAGGACTGGCAGGAAATACCTGGTCCAGATTAAATTACTTCTGTCCCATCCAATCCTTAGTTCCTATGTATTACAAGAAGGTCAGAAGTTGTTTGGATAGTGAAGAACAATTAAGACCATCCCTTAGAAAAACAAGCCAAGATAATGGCTTTAAGCCATATGGCTCCATTATCACTATGTAAAGTTTTTCTTGGGGAAAAGTTCCTGGATGAGCTGCCAAGGAAGCAATAGGAGGAGCTGAAATCACCCATAATTTGATTAGGAGTCGGGATCTATAACCTTGATGACTGATGCAGACAGATTCAAGGCATTATCCCTTGGTGTGGTGCTGGCCCTGTTTTCAGGTACCAGAGTGCAGTGTGGAGCCTTTGATGGTTCAGCTCATTCACAGCAGAGGTACAGTGATGCTTTACTGCCCCATTGAAGAGGCATTTCACTGTCCCAGGGACAAACCTTCTAGTCAGGGTGATTTTTGCCTCCTTGAAGAGAGGAATTACAGAGGCCCTTATGAGAAAGCATCTCAGCCACAGCATTGTAAAAAATAACATTCTCTGAGCTTTTCAGAAAAAGCAGTTTCTATTCTTACCTCTTGTAAGAGGTAGGGGCTAGGGAGAGCTTCTGGGGAACTGTTTTCCCATTCATTTTCTATTGCTTTGGTATCCATCTTTCCTTTAACTGCAAGTACAGCTGAGGTTTGTCTCAGATTGTGTTCCTAAGGTGGGGATTGTTTTTAGTCAGTAACCACTCCTTTGACTTGTTTCTGTTACTGCTTTTGGAAGAGAAACCACAGTCCCTGATGTAGTCCAAGTTCTGGGTAAAGTATTGCTGAAGTAAGAGGCTACCGGTGTCAAAGAAGAAAAGGGACTTGGGTCATTATCAGCCTTCTCCATGTGCTTGGGAACAAGAATCTCAAATTGTCTGCTTTGTACAGCTCGCAAAATGAGCTTTAGATATCTGGAATAGATATGTTACTATCAGTACAGTATTGCTGTTGAGTCTGTCTGGGAAGTTCATCTAAATGCATTTATACCTAAAAGGCTAAGTGTATTGAGAAAATCTTTCCAGAAGTCTGTCAATTACCATTGTTGTGCATATCCAAACCCCAACTCAACTGCTGTGAGCCTTATGTGGTCTGTAGCATATAGCTGGACGCCTACAGGATTCAGCATCTCAGTGGTTTCCTTGCTATAGAATATCCCTTTTAATCATCTTTGTGTGCAATAACCCAAATGTGGCAAGAGCTGCCTGGGAGTATGCATGAGGTTTCACAGTGTTAGCTTCACCTACACCCCTCTGTGTGCTTACCTGAATTCTCTGCATGGAATCTATGTACCAGATCTACCTGTCATCTTTCAGAAGTCCAGACATTTTAAACCATTGCCTAGGGGGCTGATAGGCAAGTAGCTATAGTGTTTTCAGTGTCTTTCTCCACTAAGGCCCTAGAACCTGAGCTATGCCTCAGGTCTCAGGGGCTCACAGTAACTGCCTGAAGATGGCTCCTGCAGTGGCTGGAGCTCAGAGCCAATGCCACCTTAAGTGCTGTGTCAGCAGAGAAGAGTAAGACCCTGTCATCAAAGCCGAGATCTCCCTGGAACTGATGTACACTGTACCCCAACATGTCTATAGCTCTCTGCTTCCCTGGTTTCCTAGACGTTTTGGCAGATTAGCTCAGCAGGTGGATGATAATACTTGGCTTGTTTGTGCCTCTGCAACTTCATCTTTCGTGTTGGCTTTCACAAATGAGGATTCCACACCACAGAGCCTGTGAACCAAGGGGCAAGTATTTAGCTGAATAAAAGACAGGAGTCCAGGATTAATAGCAGGTGAACACATCTGAACTCCTGAGGCTACTCTGGCTTCAGTGGCCTGTAAAGCAGCCAGAGATTCCCGCCTCCAGGCTCTACACCTTGCCAGCCTTTGCTGGAGTTTGGATAGGACAATAGAAACGGCATATGCTAGACACCGGGTGTTACTTGGACCAAAGACATGTGGGTTTTGCCAGAGCTGTGAAGAGTCAGTGAAGCTGTTCGTACAGCGTAAGAAATAAGTCATTGTATATTTAGCCTGTACCCTTGCTGGAACTTTTCTAAGGAATGTATATGAAAGGTAACAAAAAAAGATATTTTTGTAGAACACCACCTTTTGATCATTAGTAACACTGAGCAGGACTCCTCCTCCCAACCTAGAAATGCACAGGCAGCTTACATGTGATAATGCAGAGTTGCTCTGCAGTTAAACACTTGCCAGCAGAGCTTTCCCCTCCATTGAAGTTACAGAAAAGTGACAGAGACTGAGTGTCCAGCTCTGCAGGACAAGGCCTCGAGGCCAGGTGAGCTGGCAGCACAGCTCCGCTACGTGCCGATGAGCAGGGCTTTGCGTGTGCCACAGAGGGGTCTGGCTGCACCGTGTGCTCCAGGTGGCCCTCCTGGCTGACTCCATTCAGCGTTGTTCGTGTTGGACCCAGTTCTAACAGAAATCACTTCCTTCCTTTCTTTTCCCACCCTCCCTTCCCCAGCTGATAACAAGACGAAAAAGAAAGTAGCTCATCGGGACAGGAAGCAGGACTTCTCTGCCTTCAAGCAGACAGACAGCGAGATGAAGGTTAAAATCTCACCACAGCTGCTCCTGGCAATGCACCGGTTCCTGGCAACAGGCAAGTGCGGGTTATCTGTTTCTGTGATCCTACCAGAGCCTCGGAGGCAGTTTGTCAGCAAAGGCCGGTGAGGTGGGCGGGACAGTGCAGGCGGGAAGGGAGGCTGGATTGTGGGGTGACAAATAATGCCACTGTTGTGTTTTTCTTTTTAAATTCTCTCCTCTCCTGTGTTCAGTGTCGGCATGAACCCTCTGAGACATTTACCAGGGGTGGACCAGTAACTTTAAATTGGTCTGAAAGGTAAGGATGAATGCCAAGTGCCGCACTGCATGTCTAGAGTCCGTCAGATTAACGACTAGCAAGTACACCCCATTAGGAAGAGCTCAGGGAACAAACCAAAGAGGACTCGATACCACTGGCCAGCTGACTGTAATTGCACTCTGGCGCCTTCTCCAGAAAGAGATGCTGGACTTTTTGCAGAAAGGTTTAAACTTGTTCCGTGAGCCTTTTTGACTCCAAGTGAAAAACTCTCCCGACACATTAAATGCAGACTGCGCAGGCGGTTGAACTATACTTTTAAAAATGGATTTCTGTCTGGCTTGTGTGACCTCCGTTGATGACATCAGGTTTCAGAGGACAGTTGTCTCCATCCCAGAACACCTTGATATTTTTGGCCCTTGAGCGGGCAGTGTGGCAGAGAGACCAGGGCCTTGAATGGTTTCTTGCAGCTGATACTGCCTTTCGTCAGAAAGTTGGTCCCTTCACTTCAGAGATGAGACCTGTTAACAGGAGAGCTTGGGGAAAACATACCTTCCTATTGCTCATGCTGTCTATCTTTGACATATAAAGACTTCTCTCACACAGGCCTTTCAGACGGGCATCTCGCTGCTGTGTTCAACATACATTCGTGGGTTGAAAACAATACAGTTGTTTTGTCTCAAGTTTGCCAGCTCCAGTTGGAAATTAGTACTTTCCCTCCTGTAAGATGCAGTAACTACCTGCCTAGATGCTCCCAGTCCACCTTCATGTTTATTTTGCCTCTGTGACTTGAAACAAACTTGTACCATGATCAGTTACCACATCTCAGCTTAGGGGCAGTAATTCCTTAAAAGGCTTGGACTCCTCCGGCTCATGTGCATGTGAGCATGTCCTTGGTGAAAGGAAGCAGTTCAACAGGAAGATGCGGATTTAACAGCAAGCAAAGCATTGTTCATGTAGTGGTGCAAGACTTGATGGAGTTCCCTGAATACCTGCTCGACAGACACTGTCTTACAGTGCTGCTTCCCTGCTTGTTTTGTGGATGAAAGGATTGCTGTAGCTTAAATCCAGGTCTGTCTGTGAAGCTGCTGCTAAATAAGATGAAAGCTACAGTTTTGGTTTCTCTGTTCTAAGTTGAGAATAGTATCTTTAGCAGATGAAAGGTGCTGGGTCGTTAACAGTGCTGTTCTGAAATGAAGTGTTAAGAAAGCGTATCAATTTGCATGTGTAAATCAAGATGTCTCTGGCTTAACTCTCCCACACAAGGATGAGCTTTTCTGCTTCAAACAGCTCCTTTGGGAACACTGAAGAGCAAGTGGATAGGGAATCTGTGTGTCAGGCATTAATCCCACATGGTTTGAACTGACCCGCACTGTCTCTCACTTTGGGTAACTCTTCCCAAACAAACTGTGGCAGCCCTGATTGTATCTTTAATTTATGTAGAGCACCGATCTAGAGCCACTTTCTAGGCCTCAAACACTGTTGTGCTGATTTGGCTTTGTTTGCCTTTTTTTTTTTTTTTTTAAAAGTGCAATAAATACAATAACTTTAACACCTTCTGAGGAAGTCAAAAACAAATCCAAAGATTCTCTGTGCCCCAACTGTAAAGCTCTTCCGTTTAAACAACTCTCCAATGAGCCTATACAGCTGTGACTCTGAACTCTCAAGAGGGCAAGACTGCCTTTTTCTTTTCCCTTTCAGATGAAGACGTGTTTTTGGTTGTTTTGAAAAATACTTCAGTAATGAAAGTTGGGGTGTTCCTGTTTGATTTTTTTCCCACCCTAACTTGCAAATCTAACGGTCTCAAAAGACAGGAAGCCTGCAATTCCATAATGGATCTCTGCCTCTGTGTGTCTTTTATAGACAAGTGCTTATTAACGAGTATTGCTAACTTCTTGCCAGCATATGAAATGTAATGCCAAGTTATATCTTGTGTTATAGAAGTAGAAGCATTTGGTCCATCCCAGATGTCAGAGAAGATCCTTCTCCGGCTGCTAAAACATCCCAACGTCATCCAGGAGCTGAAGTATGATGAGAAGAACAAGAAAGCCCCAGAACACTACCTCTACCAGCGAAACAAGCCTGTCGACTACTTTGTCCTCATTTTACAGGTCAGACGTGGGATTTTTTGTAGCTATATGCAAAATCCTTTGTCTCCTGATGTACCCCTTTTGATACCTTTTCCACTTGAAGTTTGTCTGCTTTCAAAGATGAGAAGAGCTATGGCTCTTGGGAATTATTGCTCCTGCCTGCCCTATGACCTTGCCAACCCTGAAGAGCTTGCTCAACTGCTTTTGGCCTCAGTTAAACCAGTTGTGAAGGGTAGAGAGCACTTCCCACTTCCAGTCATCTGCTGAAAGCCACTTCTGCTTTAGGTTTCACTAGGGCAGGCAATGCAAAGGACTCCCTGCATACAACAGGCATTGCTTGGAAAATAAGGCTGCAAAAAATAGCATGTCATAGGAGTTTGGCAAGGGCACTTTGCCTAATGAACTTTTTTTCTTTTGCAAAAGGAGACTTGGGGAGTTTGACTGCTCAGAGAATTTTTCTATGCAAATTTGAGGTCTGTACCTTTGATGTTGTGAGAAGTGCTGCTGCGCCATCTCCTGAGCTGCTGGCACCTCCTGCCACAGCCCCTGCAGTTCCTGGGCACCCTGCCATCTGAGCCCTACCCTGACAGCATTGCATTTGGGTGGGTTTTAGATGGGAGCCCTAGGTGGTGTGGAAGGACCGTTTTCTGCTTGTTCTGCGCAGAGCTGCTTCCGGTGCTACTGTCCCCCAGGTTTTGTAACTTGTCAGGATCTCTTGCCTGGCTAGGTGAAGCCTCACACAGAAATGTAGCTTCCATCTGGCACTGTTTGAGCATGAACAGTCCTTTAAAAGAGCTTGTGCTGCATAACAGAAATCAGTTTTGGCTGTAAAAACAGAAACATCATAGCTAAAGTAGCATGGGGCTTGATATCTTCATTAACATAGCCTAAAAATCAGAAAGGAAGTGGGGTTTAAACCCTGTCAGAGAGAAACTGTTAAGAAAGCCCCAGAATGTAATATTGTGGACTCAATGTGATTCTCTTTTTAAAAAAGAGTGGGTTTTTTTTTTCAAGGGTTCCAGGATCCACTGGTAGCTCTTTAATCATTCTTTCTTATGTGTTGAGTTGTTGCAATCTAAAATATCCCAAAGGCAAAATAATGCTCCTGGATGAGGTAATGCTGCAAAGATGTAGATGGAGGACATGGGCGACGCAAAAGAACAATCAGTTCTTTCTGAGCTATTCTTCGATCAATAAATATTTAGCAAACATAATGTACCAGCTCTATAATGCATTTGGAAAAGTAAATCTTGCAGTAGGTACATACAATAAAAATGGCAACAAGGTTGGTTCTGCAAGGATCAGGAGGGGATAAACACTCTGCTGTTGTAACTTAGATGGGCTTGGATTTATTCTCATGTTGAGAGACCATAGATATCTTCATAATAAATACAGAGCAGAACACATCCCAGAGCGTGCATGGGGAATTCTCAAGGGCCTTTCAGCCCCTGTGACCAGGCCAGGGAGCCTGGAGGTGCTGTGTGTGCTGACAGAGCAATGGTCTCGGAACCGAAACTCAGCTCTCACTAATAATTACTGGTTTGTATTTAGCTACTAACTCCAGACTGTATGTGAAGATCCAAGCCCAGCTGTGTATGTATTTTGGAGACCTGATCTTGGCTGGTGAATAACTACCAGCAGTAAGTAGGTTGAGAGCTCTGTTTACAACCAGTCTTTGCCTGAGTGACAAAATCGTACCTTTTGGAAGGCTTATAATGAACAAATAAGCTACTTATTTATGTTGTGGAGTGAAATCGGTTTTAAAAGGGATTATATGAAGTCGTTGCTTGTGATAGCAGGGAATTGGATTTGTGAGCTAGGCACTGTTTTCCTGCTAGGTAGATTTAACAGTTTTTCCTCACCTGGGACAGTTAGACACTCTGGTTTGGGATCAGGGCTCAGGCAGGTTGAGACTGTTTACATGTTTTTCTGCCCCAGTACAGTACTGTAACGTTAAAGGCATGATTGTTTATTTTAAATGGTGCTTAATAAAGTAAACACATAGAAATAAAATCTACCCTTTGGACTCATTTTGACCCAATTGTGTCCAGCTGATGTTCAGTCTAGGTAGTACACATGGGACAGGCAGTCTGCCTGCCCTTTCCAGCCAAGCCAGAGGGAAAGCATTGCAAGTAATTATGTTGTTTGCCTGAAATGCCAGCCTTTGTGTAGTTCAGCCTGAAAGCTGCATGAGATTTCTTCTGTCTGCAGTGACATGCTGTAACCCTCAGTGCAGGACCAGGAAGGATGGATAGACATGAAAACCAGGCCCCACTACAAAGCCAGTTATTTTTGCCTACTTGTATACCAAAGTAACTGGGATGTTTGCAACTGTGTTTGTTGTGGTGGGTTCTGTTCTAGAGACCTTTGTAAGATGTGATGATAAACATTTCATTCAACCCACATTAGACACGGTGACATTTGCCACGATAGCGTGGGTTTGAAGCACTGAGGGTCCTTCTAGCCAAGACCCCGTGAAAGAGCAGGATTCTAAGTTCGCGGTGCTAGGATAGTAAAACTGCTAGACACTGAGAAAACCAGAGTACCCCCAAGACAGCTCCTGTTTCTGTGAGAATCTCATTGGTGAAGGCAGACAGCCTCCTTGTGTGTTTTGTCCCATCTCCCTGAGCTATGTTTCTGTTAGAGATGACAGTTTGTGTGAAAGTCAGCTGTGGTCCAACATGTCTCAAGACCTCAGATGCTTCATATAAGCTTGTTGTGATACTGGGGAGTATGTTTTTTCATTCTGCGTCAAGGGAAAGCAGCCTGGCAGCACTTTGAGCAGGGCAATACTATCACCTTGAAACTCTGGGGTGATCCCACTCCACTGTGGGAACTTACACTTGGCCACAGGGCACCAGAGACCAGAGTAGCTCAGGGCACAAACAAGAGCATGTTGCTCTGCAGGGTCTGTCCCTGTCCAGGCACCGTTATAAACTGCAGGGACCATGCCACTGCTCAGGAATGTCAGGCAGAACTAGCTTTCAGGGCTCAAGTCTGGTCTTGTGCCTCGAGACCTATGGTCCCTTTTAATTGCAGCTCTTTCTCCTTTTCCTTAACAGGGGAAAGTGGAAGTGGAGGCTGGGAAAGAGGGGATGAAGTTTGAAGCTGGTGCTTTTTCCTACTATGGGGTGATGGCCCTCACAGCATCACCAGGTATGTCCTCTTAACTTCTACTTCTGGAATGTGCTCCTGCACAAGCCTGCCTGCCCTGTGAGTGAGAGTGGTGGTAGAGGGCTGTGCAGAGCATTCCCCTGCCATCTCTGTGTCTGTGGGATCCATGTCTGTGGGGCAGACGTGAAGGATACCAAGACAAGGGGTAGTGGGATGAAGTTGGAACACAAAAAGTTCCATTTAAACATAAGTAAAAACTATTTCACTGTGAGGGTGAGGGAGCCCTGGCACAGGCTGCCCAGGGAGGGTGTGGAGCCTCCTTCTTTGGAGGCAGGTCTTCAAGACCTGCCTGGACACGTTCCTATGTGACCTGATGTAGGTGAACCTGCTTCTGCAGGGGGTTTGGACTAGATGATCTCTAGAGGTCCCTTCCAACCCTACCATTCTGTGATTCTATGATACCTCCCTTGCCAGTGAAACAGCCTGCCTGCCACAGCGTCCCTGGAAGAGGCCTGGGTTGGTGGCCAAGGCTCTGAAACCCAGTGGCTGGCAGCTGTTTTCCAGCTCCCGGAGGGTGCCAGTGATGGCCTTAGGGGTGGTGTGTTTGGTACTGGAGGACAGCTTTGTAGTCTCGCTGCAGCTGACAAGGATTGGATTAAGTGAATAAATGATTAGAGGTGGAAGGACACCTAGTGGTGCCCAGCATGAATTTACCGGGCAGCCTGGGGATGGCTCACCTCACAAGCTTCCTTTCAGAGATCCTCTAGATGAAAAGGAGAGCAGAGCTGCAACAAAAGCGATTGCTCCTGTCAGCTTGTGTGGAAGTGTAACCAGGAAACCGGCAAGGGGGGCAGTGCTGGTGTCTGAGGGTGAGGTGTGAGCCAGGTCTCACCAAGGTGGGAGCCAATTCCTGTTATACAAGTGGTACAAGGTGAAGGGTTGTCTTATAATCCACCAAGAGCAGGCTCAAGTGCTGTATTTCAGCACTTGGTGAAATGTTTTGATGCCAGCAGTGTCACCACTGAGATCTTGACCTCAGCTGGGAAGCCACAGCCCTGTTGGGGAGAACTGGAGCACAGTTGCTGGCGTTGGTTGTCTGTTGACCCAAAGCTGCTTGTTCATCTTCAGGAAGAGTTGTTTCTCACACTGAAATCAGATTGTCCTGTCACAATAGGGTTTATGTTCCAATGGAGAGGCAGCTTGTTTCAATTCTGCACTCATGAGCACTCACGTTATGTACGTATATCTCTGTGTATGTGCACTGGCAAAGGATGCTGGAATGAAAATGATTTTGTAAGCTATTAGCATAACCTTATTGAACTCTACAGACCACAGCAGTTCTCTTGGACACGTGAGCTCACTTCTACAGGCAAAACTAATTATTCCTTAATTGTGTGCACTTTAATTTGAGCAGTCTACCTTTTGAGGCTTGACAGATTTGAAAGTGTGCTGGTGGGATTTTATCTGAGCAGCAGCTGGTTCACAAGGAACCGTGACACACATGTATGACTGCATCAAGCCCTCAGAGTCACAGCTCAGCTTTTGCAGCATGGGCCAGGCGCAGAGCTGGGTTGGGTCTGGTCACTTCTCCTTCCCAACCAACACTTGGAAGTCGCTTACAGCACCTCTGCTTTTCTGGCATTGCTCAGTTTGAATGTTTTGATGTGGATTTGTTTTCCTTCGTGTTGCTAACCCTGACCACAACTATGCCAGTTACCTCAGGTTCTGTGAGGTCAAATGATCTCCTGTTGATGTGCTCTGAAATCCATCTCGGATTTTGCTGTCAGATTTAAGAAATACTGTTTGAAATGAATCTTGGCCAACCCTGGATTTGTTTGCCTTTGACTGGATGGATCTTACCAGTAGCAAAGACTTTGTTTTGCTGACTTGCCCTCCAGGTTGTAGAGAATTTGTTTTATGATGTCTTGCAGCATCCTGAGAGCTCATCCTAAGTAAATCCCTGTTGCCTTGCTGATGAGTGGTACAGTACCTATCTTGACAGGGATGAGCTTGGAGAATCGCAATCTCGCTTGACATTTTACTGAAAACTCCAGGAACTATGAAGGGACTTTTGCTTTTATTTCTTTTTTTGTCTGACTCCCACAAGGAACAGCACATGTTAAAGCTTTCTGGCTTCTTTTAACTGTTTTCCTTCCAGGCTGGAATGTGCACCACTGCTCCTTTTGAACTGTTTTAAAACTGAGTATACCTTGATGGACCATTCAAGTTAGCAAATGAAAATTGTTCACTTCACTGGAATTCCTTAGGCTTGGGGTTGATTTTTTTGTTGTTTATTGCTTAATTGTCTTTTTTGTTGTTGTTATTTGATTTTGTTTTAACCTTTTACTTTTTCACAGTTGATTTGCACTTTTGGTTTTAGTTCTTCAGTGTGTGAACTGGGTCCTTCCCCTGTCGAATGTGGATAGCTGCAGCCTTTCTGGTTGTGATCTCATCCTTTTTCTCTCCCTCTTCTAGTTCCCTTGTCCCTGTCTCGTACCTTTGTTGTCAGCAGAACAGAGTTGTTAGCAGCAGGTTCTCCAGGTAAATCCGCATGCTTCTATTTTCACCATTCTTGTGACTGCCCTGATGCCATAAAAAGTCAGCTGCAGTCTGTATTTATCTGACCCCTTTGCTCGTTAGGGAGAAGTCCAGCACAGAGTTTATGCCTCACAGGTAGGTATCCTGGACTTTCAAAATGGGAAGAACTAAAAACACGTTGAAGAGAATGCATTTGGGGATTGTGCTTGTTCTGGTGTCACATCTACATGCTGGTGGAAAATCAAGAAGGGAGACTGTTGAAAACAAGGTATTCTCGCCTAAACTGAGGCTCACAAATTCCTGAAGAAAATGCATTTGGCAGAGGAGAATACCTGCTGCTAAAGTGCCATAAAAGGAAAACTTCTTTGATGAAAGAATTCTTATGTTCTCATGTGGGTAAATTCTATGGTGTGTGTAAAATCTGGCCATCTCAGTTCCTCAAGAGCTCTGAGCTTTCCCTCGGTGAGGTTAAGGCCAGTGGCTGGACCAGCATAGTGTTTTACTGAGTGGACAGATTTGCAGTGGAATGTGCAAGGAGGTTGTGGGACCTCCTGTGGGACTTAACAGTTCCCATTTTGCTTAAGACCTTTTCATGCTGAATAACCAAGTTGACTGACACAGAAATCTCTCTGGAGCACAGGGACCAAGGAGGGAAGAAATTGGGGCAAAAAGAGCCCTGGGATGTGGTTGAGTGCATGGAAATTGGGAAGGGTCAAGAACTGAGCTTTGTAGGTACCACATGCACAGAATAGTTGAGGAGAAAAATGGAAACCCATCAAGAGGTCTGTAGGAAGAGCAGAATACTAAGATAGTTTGGGCCATGGTGGACATATTTCTTCCTTTCCAAGTTTTCTTTTTCAGATGAAATGTGTTCCCCTAGACCCAAAAGCAAACAAGATAATGATATGCATATTGAAGTGAAACATCTCCTAAACATTAGTACATATCATGTGTTTCATAAAGGTTCACCATCTGCTTCCTGTATTTTCCTCCTCTTCTTTTTTTCACTTTTGAAAACGTATTTTCACCATTAGTCCTTAAATGAGTCTCACACACATTCCAAACAAACTACAGGTTGTTGCCCTGCAGGAGATTTTTTTTCCCCTCCCCTGTTAAAGTTTCCTGCTGCTAAACTTCAAAGAAGGGGGATAAATTTAATCTTTCTTTAATTAAAGTACCTGATGGCTTTCTTTTAAGATCGGTGGCTTTGATGATCTTTTTTAGTTTGGTTCTTTTGTTTTGCCAGGTCTTCATTTTTTTTTCCCTTTTTTTCCTTTTCATTGATACAAAGAAGTGTGTGCTTTGCACATGCAAGTTGTTTCTGATATAAATGCCAAGCATATTTTCTTTGCTTCTTCCCTAACTAAAAAAAAAAAGACATTAAAAACTGAATAATGGAAAATAATAATGGGGAGAATCTCCTTTGAAAGGAACAGGTCTGATGAGCCTGATTACTGTGACAATGTGGTACCAGTTTTGATGAAACTCAGAACTTCTGCTGGGCCTTTCTAAAAAGGATCCTGTTGTTTAACCCCAAATTCATAATACAGTTGTATTAATGTTTATCTTGTGGTTTGTGCTCTTTATCCACTGTATGGGAAGGTGAGGACCTGAGTGGAGAGGATCCGTCCAGATCTGAGTTGACCTTGCTAGGGGCTGGTAGGATGCTGTTCTGCAAAGGTGGACCTGTCTGGTATTCTTCTGTCATCTGGCCTTTATGTGGCCTTCCTTCTTCACTAACTTCTCCCTCCCTGACTTGAACGTGCTCCAGCAGTGGTGTCTGTTCCCTCACATTTTTAGTAATCACATTGTTTTGTTCTGTCATTTTGTTTCACCTGTCCCCATTTTTGTGTTTGTTTGTATGTGCTTTGTCATGCTGCTCTCTGTCCTTCTTCAGTTTTATTAGGCCCCTGGTGAAAAGCAAGTGCAGACAAAAGTCACACTAGTGGAAAGCTGTTCTGGGTGGAAACCTTTATCCCGAGCAGCAGTGATGCTGTCCTTGTCACACAGCTGTATTTCGTGTATGCAGGTGGGAAAGAGAGGACAAACTCAGCCTTCACAATTTTTTGTTCTCCAGTGGAAATTAGAGCATCAAGCCCTGTATGCTGACAGAGGTTAATAACTCCTGGCAGCAGTTATTGCAGCCTGCTGTGGCTTTCAAGATGGCACATCGGTATGGAGGAAAACCTTGCAGGGCTCCAGAGTGCTTCCCCCTAAGCCTGTACTTGGTGTTGCCATAGGGACCTGTGCTAATTCCACAGTGCAGAAATGGCAGAACCTTTGCCAAGTTGTCAGAGCCTGTATTTTTCTGTTCCCTTCTCTAAAATTGAGGGAAAGATAACATCAGAGGGATTTTAAGTGGGAAATAAAAAACCAGGGCAACTCCACCACACATCTAGAAGAATCTAAAGTGGGAAAAACTAAATGCAGAGACAGGCTGTGTCATTTGGGCAAGGAGAGATGATGTTTGTAGTGATGAAGGGGCAGAGGTAGAGTTGAATTTTAGGGAGTGTTTTTTTAAATCAATAAATTTGTATATTAAAAAGTCTTCAAAAAAGCATTGGAAAAGCTTGCAAGGATACTGTTGCTGATTTGCTCAAAGAGGCTTTGTGTCTTAAGATTATATGAAAACGATCTTCCAGCTGAGAATGGGGCTCACATGGTGAGTCACAGAGTTCATGTCCAGTCCCAGTGTGGGCTGGCTGAATGAAATGTAACAGCTCTCAGATCTCAGAATTCACCAGTCCCGAAGCCAGTTCTTTGATCAGTGTGTACTGCGTGTGCACCCACGGAGAGGGCTTGGGGTCTGGTCTCTCTTAGGACACATTTCTGCCCTCCCGTCTTCTGGGTCACTGTGTGGGTGGACGCTAAATGTGGGTGGATGCAAAATGTCTGTGGCTTCTCAAAAGCACTTTTGCTTGAGATAAACTGTGGCCAATCACACTAGCAGGGGACAGCTGTGAGGTTTTCAAGTGAAACCCTGCAGTGCTTAAGAGCCTATGATGGAAAAGGATGTCTCTAGTTTACTCCTTTCCTGGGCACAGACTTTCCTCTGAGGCAAAGACTGTTTTCCCTGTTTTGCTGGCTGGCATGTATCACATGGAGTCTCCCTCATTGAGTTTTTGCCCCTTCAAGCACTGAGAGGAACTAGAGGAAATGTTGAAGTAATTGTCATGTGGAGTGCACTCTGGTCCACTGAGGACTCAGTCGCTCTTATGATTTATGCAATGTCTGCTTAACTCAGGGAACAAGACATATGTAGGTACCAGGTGAAATAAAAGCAGGTAAGGGTTAGCTGGGACTGACTGTGGATGAAAGGTCTGGTGTGGAGTTACAAGTCATTAGGAAAAAACCCAAACCTATTAAGCATGGTCTGACTCTCAGGAGCTCCTGTGAAGGGAGCCTTGGGAAGTTACCTTTCTCTAGTGGTTATTGCTTGTCAGCTAACACTGTGACCAGCTGTGTACAGGGCATCTCCATTGCAGCATAAACAAAGCCAGGTTTGTTTAAGGCATACTCAGTGAGATCGGCTACCAGCTCTGGACTCAAAGTGTACTCTTTTCCAGGGTAACCTGGTTGTTTAGCTGCATGTCTAGGTATGAGTGGATGAAGCACTTGCAGCTTTGAAACTGGTGACTTTGTTTTCTGCTTGATTTAAGAAATCTCTCACTTTTGCCCATTTCTCATTCAGCTGAAAACAAGTCTCCACCTCGGCCCTGTGGCTTGAATCACTCAGACTCGTTAAACCGCAGCGATCGCATCGACGCAGTGACACCGACGTTAGGAAGCAGCAACAACCAGCTGAACGCATCCTTCCTCCAGGTGTATGTTCCGGACTACTCAGTGAAAGCACTCTCAGACATTCAGTTTGTCAAGGTAGGAAAACAGCTGGAAAGGCCCCAGTGGAAAGCTGGGCTTGGCTGGTAGGATGGAGAGCCTGGGGAAGGGAGGTAGCTCTAGATTGCTCTGTGAGTGACTGGGATTATGAAAGCGGTTGCTTAAAAATCACTCCAGATTGCTTTCTCCCTATATCTGCTGTCCACTGATTTGTGTTCACCGTTCCTCTCATCTAGGCTCGGAAGTACATTGGTTGCAAGTTTCTGGTTTTCAGGTCTCTCAAGGAAAGATTATAGAAAATAACCTCTCTCTGCTTTTAGTGATAAAAGATGTATCCCTGGAGCCATCCGAAATGGAGACCCTTCGTTATCAGACAGTGTCCTTTCCTAAAGGATGAGACTTTCTGTTGGTTGCAGTTTTTATTCACTTCTGATTTTGGTTTCAGTTTGGGGTTCTTGATCTTACTTTCCGACTTGTCATCCTCCTTCTGCTTGGAGAAGTCTTGGACATTTCTCTTTATCTTAACTTCACATGTTAGGTTCATGTCTCATACTACCAGTGAGTCACTGCATGAGTACAGCTCTGTCCCCCAGCATGGTGCACCCCACGCCAAACTGTGTGCAAGTCCTGGGGGACAGGAAATGTGGCTGAGCTGAGGAACAGCTAATGCTGGCAGCAATTCCAGCCCAGCTGGGAGTCCAGGGAAGCTGATGTCCCATGGCCAGAAGTTGACCTTTGATGCTTTTCTTAAATTAAGTGCACGTTCACGGTTTCTTTGTTTGCAACTCAGATGGTTTGTGAACTCAACTTCTGTCAAAGTTGGTTCAATATTAAGAATATGGAATAGAGTAGAAATACTGGAACACCAAATGGATTAAAGCAGAGTACAGTCTTGCATTCAAAACTTGACAGATGCAAGTGTACTGGTTGATGGTTTGAGCTTCCAAGGTTTAGATCAGTAAATATTTATCACTGGACAAGTGATTCTCGTTACAGATTTCAACAGCTAATCTGCTGTACAGAGCAGCTGTTCATCTTTTGCTGGTTTATGTGGAGTCCTTCCAACTCTCACTGTGTTCAGGGAATGCTGAACTGTCTGGTGTCTCTGCTGTCAGACTTGCACACCTCTTTTTGCATCAGTCTGCTTTACAGAAAATTCAATGTTAGTGTTTTCCCTGTGCCTCGTGGGCATTATGTCAGTTAATATGTTGTAAACCAGGTTTATGACCTGCCCGTGCATGTTTGCATTTTGCTTTTGGATCTGTGACCTGGTCTGTGTGACTCTCACTATTTCCAGCCCCTCTTTTGTGTTGCTATTGAAACTTACTGTTTTCTATAAGTCTTGTTTCACCTCTTCCACCTTCCTGCCTGCCGAGATAAGCCACTGCTGTTGTAGCACACAGGGCTGCCAGTGCATGTGCATCCTGCTGCCTGTCCTGCCTGAGAAAGCTGCTGCAGTGGAGGTTCTGAGGCTGGTTGCTTGTGGCTCCAGGAGGAATTCTCCCCTTACCACTACAGGCAGATACATGAGGCTACAGGCTTCCTTGCCTATAATGGGCAGTAACACTGTGCTCTAGGCCAGCTCCTGTCGTAGCTATTCTGCTGAGTGCAGGCAGCTCTCCCAGAGGCCAGTGGGTTGCAAATTTGGACTCATCTCTATGGAGATCCCAGTCTTTTCTAGAAGCAAATGTCCTCATGTAGCAGAACAGGGCTGTAGCTCCTGCTGCGTTTGCTGGCCTAGACAAGAGCCGGGAGTGCTTGTACCCTCTGGCTCTACAGGGACTCTTGGAGCCTCACCAGGAGCTCGCTGAAGTTGGGAGAAAGACTTCACTGAACTCTGGTTCCAGCCCTGAAAACATGCATGATTAGAAGGAAAACGGGAGATCTGATTTGAAAGTCTGTGCGTAGGAGTAGATCCCTGCCTTGGAACAGCACTGTGATGGCACAGCTCTGTGCTCCCACCCTGCCTGGAAATGTTACCATGCTGTGGTGGTGAGCTGGGATGCTCCAGGCTTGCAGGGATGTTTGGCAGCAATGAGTGACCAGGGGTTGCAGTGTGATCATCTGGAAAGGGAGAGCACTTCACTGTCTCAGTGTGTCCCGTGGGAGACGTGAAAGCATGACTGACTCTTTTTGTTCCTTCCTTCCTTCCTTCTGTTCTCGGAGCAGATCTCAAGACAGCAGTACCAAAATGCCCTAATGGCATCCCGGATGGACAAAACACCTCAGTCCTCGGACAGTGAAAACACTAAAATCGAACTGACTCTTACGGAGCTGCACGACGGTTTGCCGGACGAGACAGCAAACCTGCTGAACGAACAGAACTGTGTGACTCACAGCAAGCCCAACCACAGTATGCACAGTGAAGGAGCCATCTAGGAGCTGACTCCCCACAACCCACCCATCCCATCTCCTCAGCAGGACCAGCCCTCGCTCCTTCCTGCCTCCTCCCCGAGTGTCAACACCGTTAGTACGTGCTTGCAACACTGTGCTGCATCCAGTGTTCTGAGACCAAAGACTTTTGCGTCCGTTCTGGGAGCAGAAGAGGAAGAAACAGGAGGAAAGGAGCAAAGTGCAAAGAGAGACTAAAGCCCCAAGAGTTACTTTGGGAATGGTGAGCCACCCTTGAGAACGATGAAAATACTTCTTGCAAAGTAGAATCGTGTTTATTTTTTATCTGTATTTTTGATCCTTGTTGGGTTTTTCCTCCTCAGACACATGTGGAGAAGTGTAAAAGCTTCTCCAGTTATTTTTTCAAGAGAGATCATGTTTTTAAAAAGTATTTTGCAGAGTTTTAAATTCTTTCTGTGCCTCCCGAACCTCAAATGGGCTCTGTTGTGGTTTTGTGAATTGGCTCCAATGTCCTTAAGGCCTCTTCTCACCCCTCTCTGGTCCTTTTTTTTTTGTTGCCCCGTTGAAGAAGTTAGTAACTATTACTTGTGTGTTGTTTGTGTCCTAAGAATGAGCAAGCTTCAAGGAGCCTCTGGTTTCAGCCACCTTGGAGGGCCAAGGGATGAGTATGATAAGTTTCAGGGAAGGGGTGATTACTTTGGTATTTAATGATTTCTCCGATTTTGGAAGGTTTCTGTGTAAAACAGGCAAAAGCTTTGTTACAGTTTTGTAAGCTCCAAAAACTTTGTGTACCTTGAAGATGAAGCTGGGGAAGGGGAAGGAGTTAATTAGCAAAGCTGCAGCCTGCTGAGACGAGAGCTGGGTGTCACTTTTCACCACCAAGCGAGTGGGTGACTTTTCCTTGGTGTTCCTGCTGCCAGCACAGTGGGTGACAGCACAGCCTGGCCCCACGTGCCGCCCGAGCACGTGTGCAGCCTTTGCTAAATAACAGACAACAGCAGCCCCCGGCCCCCCTTCAGGCTCTAGTCTTAAACAGAAAAGATGCTGCTACAGTTACACCCAAAGTACATCCTCCACAGCTCTGCCAGTGCAAGGGTGGGCTCTGTGAGGGCTCAGGACCATCCTATCCTCTCCTTCCCAAACGCTGACAAGACTTTCCGGACGCAAGTGTATTGCACTTCAGAGATTCGAGGAGGTTCATTTCCAGGCTGTTCCCAGCCACATTCCTTCCTTTGAGTGTATTTAGTGCATTTCCTTCTCTCTTGCCTCTTTTAACAGCCATCTTGGTGACTACCATGGTGGCAGAGCAGAGGGCCTCCCGCCCAGCTGCCACTCGTGCAGGGCACCCAGCGCTGAGCAACGGGAGCCAGTTCCTCCACCCCTAAACCCTGAACACAGCGGGTGCCAGCGAAAGGCACCTCGTGGCAGTTGTGCATCACACATTCCCTAATCCCACAGGTAGAGTCTAAATTCTCAAATGAAACAAAAAAAAAGTCATTCCCCTGCCTTCCAGTGCTGTCAAACACAATGTGAACGTTGCCCTCGGTATCTGGAGTGGTTAATAAATCAGGCGTTGCGGTTCCTCTGTTTCGAGATCCTTCCATGGCCCCTGGCTATGTAGCGTTTCCCTTTCTTTCCAGATAATCTCATCTGATCCTCAGAGAAGCCCCTAGCCCCAAATGCAACTCCCAGAGCTCTCTGTGCCTGCGGGCCTGCCCTGTCTCTGCTGCTTGCAGGCTGGGGAAGGCGCTTGCCACAAGTTCCCACAGCCCATCGGTGCCAAGCGAGGCTGGAAAGGTGCAATGTTTTGCTGCAGAATCTCCCCGCAGGAAACTGGAGCGTGTGGTGTCAGAGGTGGCTGGGCCTGCGTGCCTCTCCTTCTCTCTGTCCTGGCTTCAGCAAGCGGCTCTCATTTTTGCTGTTGTCTCTGATGGGAAAGGTGTCACCTCCCTTCCCTGGAGCAACTCCTGAGGATGCAGTCCCCAGGAGGGGCCATAGAAATTGCAGAGTATCTCACGTGCTCAGTGAGGAGGAGACGGGGCCCCCAAGGCCTTCTGCTCACATTTAGCTTTTGATTAACATTCTTGAGCCCTATCTAAAAGTGTTTCCTTCATCTCCATCCTCTCTCTGATGCTCACCAGCCCCACAGTACTGAGAGCTGCCCTCAACCTCGCTCCTTCCCAGAGAGCTGCTGACGTTGCACCTTTCTCACAAAGCAACATGTTGAGATGTTCACAGCGTTTGGCCTCAGCAAGGGACTCTCCTCGCCAGGTTTCCTCTGGCGTTGCTGAATGTAAAGGTTTGTCAGAAGTGTTTGACACGGTGGTGAACTGGAGATGCAGTATCTGTTTTTGTCAAACTTGCTGAAGGAGGGGAGGCTCAAGCCAAGGCAGCCCGCTCTCCGGGACGAGGCTGCTGGCTGGATCTGACTTCTGCTTTTATGGCAGGTTATGGGTGTGTTTCAGTGTCTGTTTCCCTTAAAAAAAAAAAAAAGGCAAGAAAGCCAATTTTTCCAACCAAAGCCATGTGATCCCAAAGCAAATACCTCCTGCTTCTGCTCATGCTGCACTGCTCCACAGTTTGCAGGCCATTTTTTTGCATGACTGTTTGTCATCGTTTGTACAGATCCAATAATGGAAAGTGAAGTAATTTCCATTAAAATAGTTGATTATAGATGTGTTTCATACGGAAAATATGTACCTGACCCAGAGGGGTTAGGAGCTGCTACTACTAATTAGCTTGAAGAACAAAGCGTGGTCCTCTCCTGGAGGGGAACAAATCCAGTCTCCCTGTTCTCAGGGTATTTAGTTTTACTGTTTAACAAGTGCAAGGTGTTCCCTGCCCTGCCGGGGGGACCCGCCGCAAGCAGAGGAGCCCGGTGCCCAGCTCACGGTCACTCTGAGCCTCCGGATGGCATTTGCCAGCCCCACGACTCGGCTGTCCCCACTGCAATGGAGATGCCGTGGCATCCGTGTCTGTGCCCCGGCAGGTCTGCCGTCGCTGCCTCACTGCGGGCACCTGCTGGGGGCTTTGGGAATCGTTGGGCTTGACCTCGAACCTCGGCAAGGCTTTGACTCACAGAAAGGATACTGCATCTTCCTCTCAGCTGCTCCTGCCGCCTTTGTGCCCCTGGCCTGCCTGCCTCCGGGTGCAGGCAGAGGGCTGTGCCGTGGCGAGGCTGGCAGGGCATCCAGCCATGGTTTCTACTGTCAATACAATTTTGCACAAGAGTTCTTTGAAGTGAGGTTTTTCAACACTAATATCTTAAATGCACAACTGTGAATTATGACTTTAACACTCCTGAGTTTCCTTTCGATGGAATGAACCTGAGTCTGTTGTAACTACCATCTTCATTCCTTTTTTTTTTTAAATTCTGTGTATTGCCAAATCTTTGTAAAGAGTGAAGGAATGTTCTTGCTTTCCAACGAGAATCTTTCTCCAAACGAGACTGACTCTGGTGACGTGGAGATCATACGAAGCATGCTCCTTCTGAGTGGAGAGGGGCCTCAGGGTGGGCTTAACCAACCTCAGCCTCTCCGTAGAGCCCAAGCTCAGACACTCCAGAGTTTACAAAGCCCTTGTTGTTTTATTCCCAGCTTATCCACTCCCTGAAATCCCTGCGCAGCCGACGGCTGCTGCTCCAGAGGAGCTCGGGACAGGGTGTCCTGCTGAGGGATGAGGGGTGCTGGCAGGGTGTGCAGGGAGCAGGACCTCCAGCCCAGCGGGGCAGGATGAGGTGCTTTCCCCAGCAGAGAGAGCTCCCCAGGGCAGATCCTTCCACCTCTCTCTGCTGTAGTCGTGTGTAGTTCCCTCTCAGCCCTGTTTTGCCCCTGTGCGTGCTCCTACTCTGGGCTGAGCGGGAAGGGGGTGATGCCACAGCCCGTGTGAGGCAGCTGGGGCTGGAGGTGGCTGCTCAAGGCTCAGAGGAGGGGCCAGTCACTCATTCACGTTGTGCTCACTGTTCTGTTCCCGCTCTCTTCTTCTAGACTTACCCCCATTTTCCCCACCACAGGGTTATATTGTTGTTTTGTTCTTTTTTGTCTTTAAGTGCCTTTTTGTGTGGGTGGAGCTGGCAAGAGGAGAGTCTCAGGATATGGCCCTTTGCACTCACTTCAGGCCTAAAGAAGGCTCAGGGGAAGCAGGGCAGGTTGCCCATGATGGCCCATGGACATCATCAGTTTGTGCTTCTCAGCTGTCAGGGCCCAGCTCAGATGAGGGTGAGATGTTTTTTGGCCCTGGTGGTGTCAGGCTCCAAATCAGCTCAAAGAAAACCAAAGAGGTACCTTTGTGCGAGGGGCTGCCTTGGGCAGCCGCGGTGCTTCCCGTGATCTCTGCGGAGCTCAGCCAGGGGCCGTGGGGCTGTGGGGATGGCAAAGGGCAGCGCTGCCTCCTCAGAGCATCCTGTGCAAGTGTCCCTCAGGATGGGGAACAGCCACCGTGTTCTCTGGGACCCCTTGGAACACGCATCTTCCTTGTGCTGAAACACACCATTGACACAAGTCGCTCCCATATGAGAGATGGACCATATTTCATATGATATCTAATAACACACCTCTGGTTTTGAAGCTAGTACCTGTGTGCCAGTTGTCAAGTTATCCAGTGTCTGGATTACCAGGAGAAAACTGGGGTTGTGGGGCGGGGAAGGGTGCTGCAGAGTACCTCTTGTGATGCTGACTGGAGCTTCTGTCCCAGAGGCTGTGTTCATCCTCTGTGCTGCTGTGCTTGAAGCAGAAAAGCAGGAGGCTGGAGTGGTGCAGCCCCTGGCTCGCTGCCTGCCCCACTGCTGAGCTCTGCGCTCGGCCTCTAAACACACCCAAAGAAATACCTGCTCTGTGGATACTGAGGGCTGGTTTGGTCCAACAGGGAAAGGATTAGCTTAACTACTAAGATGAAAAGTCAGGCGTGGAGGAGAGGGCAGCCGTCGTCCTGACTTGCCCAGCAGAGAGGACAAGCTCTGTGCTACAGGCTGGGCTGGAAAGCCACCCTCATCCCTGCTCTGTTGTCCATCATCAGTTGCAGGTCTCTGGTTGGCGTGGTCTCTGTGGTGGTCCTGGCCTCGTGCCCTGCAGCCTGGCGTCACGCTGGCTGCTGTTCCTCCTGGTTAGTCTGAGGGGGCCGTGTCCAGGTGTGGGCCCACAGCACACGGTACGGTTGAGCTTTTCGGTCTGATTGTGCGTATTTGCTGTTCTTTAAAAGCTGGATGCTGAAGCTGGGAAGGCCAAAGCAAGTCTGGGATGCCAGGTTATCCCAGCACCCTTGCCTGAGCCGCAGGGATGGGAAGGGAGGGCCAGCAGCTGCCCCAGCCCGTGGCATGATACAGGTGGCAGGGGTAGGCGTCTCACACAGCAGTAGCACTGAACTCAGTCCAAGTCACATCTTCTTGTTCTCACTATCCTGAGGTCAGGCTTTTTAGTTGGTTCTGCACCTTGGAAATACGGTACTCAAAGCTGCTGGTCTCCTGTCTCCAGCTGAAAAACAACTTTCTGCTTTCTCTGAGATTTCTCCTTTGGGCCCTGTTTTCCTTTGAGCAGGGCATATCATTGGGATGGTGCAGAGGATGGTGCCCTGGCTGCTGCCACCCCTCCAGTGCAGGTTTCTGACTAACAAAGTGCTTGATGTTTAATCCTCCATGCAGCAGGAGAGGTTTGGCCTGTCACAGAGCTGGGCTGGAGGTTTGTCATCTGTCGTGAGCCAAACAAGTGCCTGAAATATGCAAAGGCTACAGATGGCTCCAGGGTTCCTGAGGTGGGTTTGATGTCTCTGTTGTCTCCTGCGAGCAGTTGGCTGGTGGCAGGGTTTGTTGGGCAGGAAGAGCTTGTCCCGACATTTAGTGCTTGGCAGAGCAGTCTAGCATCCCATCTCAGCTATTCAGAGACTTCAGAGCTTTAGAAAAGGTGGGGTTTTTTTGTCCTCTGGGCATCACTGTTACACCAAATCCTTCCAAACTGAAGCAAGAAGCTTGTAGGTGTCAGCTGTGTAGCCTGGATCATAGGCCTTGAGTTGGAAGTGCCAATTTTGAATGGATGCCTTCTGGATTTGCCCAAAGATCGCGGTGGGGGTGTGGAGGGGACTCGTGCTGAGCTCCTGTGTTCACAGAGGTGACAGACTGCTCGGGCCCAGATGAGCTCTAGCATCACCCCTGCTTTGAAGTCTCAGGTCCCAGTAGGCTGGGCCGGGCCGGGTTGGGCTTGTTTGGCTGGTGGGTTTTAACCCAGGGTACGTGCTCTGCCCTCCTGCTCCCCGCTGCCCCGGGCCCAGCGCCAGCGCTTTCTGCTGCTCTGGCATTGGCTGCGGCCACTCCTCTGCTCTTCCCACTGGGCTTGGGGTGGTGGTGAGGAGGGTGAGAGAAGGAGGGGCAGCAGTCGGCACCAGGCGGTTCCTCACACTGAGGGTGGGAGATGCTGCTCAAAGGACTCTGCCTTCCTCACAAACCACGTGGGATCCCACCTGGAGCCCAGCACCACTGCTCCAGTCCCGTTTGAGCTGTATTTTCCAAAGCACAAAGTGGGTGCAGGGCCAGGCCCTGCTGAGGGCCCTCAGAGCTCTTGGCATGTGCTTTCCCCAGCGCACGCAGCTGCAGAGCCAACCACCTCCACACCCCACCCACGGGGCAGTTTGGCGCCCGGATGCCAAACACATTGAATCTGAAACCCCCAAATACTTGAGCAGCGTCCCGGGAAGCCACGAGCGGCCGGTGCTCTGTGGCTGGAGCCCTCACACCAATCCTCTGGGGTCCTTCCCGGCTGCCCCGCGGCTCCCTGCACCCGCCCGGCCCCTCCAGACGGCCCTTCCCCAGGTCTCGCCATCCTGACGTGGTCTTTGCGAACTGTATCATATTGTACATGGCTTTCCCGAGTTGTAGTGTTCAGACTACAGTATTTCCCTGTGTGTACATACCCCTGGAGAAGCACAGCTGCAATCCTGAACGGAGTGTATGCGTTTCAGATACTGATTGTCATACGAATGAGTTTTATAATTATTCCGATTTTGTTGTAGATTTCCAATCTTTCCTATTTATTTTGTACCAGATTTATTTGTATATTTTGTGATTTTGTTTAAAAGCATTTTGTTTATTTCTATTCTTTTTAGATAAAGGATGATTTTTCCCCCCTCCCCCGTTGAACATTCCAGTTTATGCATTTTCCACGCTACCCCCCCCTCATTTCCAAGGGACGGATTTTGGCACGCGGGCGGTGGGGGCTGATGGCGGTGATCCCAGACCCAAAGCTCTGGCTCTTGGCACATCAGCAGTCTTTAATCTCAGCCACCAAGAGCCACAGAGAGCCCAGATCCTGTTCCCCTTACAGCCAGGCCTTGCTCTGTGCTTTGGTGGGCCTGGCCCGTAAGGACTGTGCTGGCGCTTGTTCTGGCGGGAGCTGGGAAGCTGGGGGCAACAGCAAGCAGTTGATTTTCTGTTTCTGAAGTTCCTTCAAGGGTGAGGGCCTTTTTCTTCCACTAATAAAAGCCCCTTTATTTACAACCTGCTCTCCATCTATCACGTCTGTTTGTCCGGCAGTGCAGAGGCCGTCTGGCTGTGTCTGTCTGTCTGCCTGTGGCCCTGCGGGGGGGCCGCGGAGACGGGGCTGCATCGCATGGCAGCCGCTGGTGGAGCGGGTCCATCTTGCCCCTGCCTGTGCCCTGGCTGTCAGGGCTTCGGCAGCAGAGCTGGGGGTGTTGCTGTGATTACAGAGCTGTGTTTCTGAGTAGGAGAGTGAGGCTGTGTGTAAGTCCTCTGCCCAGGATGCCTCCCAGCTCCATGCTTGCAGAGGAACAGCCGACCCTTTCCCATGTGCCACACATGGCCCTTCCAGACGACTGTTTCTGTCCTTCCCTCAGCTCATCCACCCAGCTTTCCCTGCACTGGGCTTTCTTCCTAGCTCAGCTCTTGAGCTGCTGGTCACCAGGGTGGGTAGCTGGGCAGCGTCTGCTTGAGCCTCTGTCCTTATTCCTGTGCTGCAGGGTGGCCCCATCCATCCCCCTGGACCTTGCTTCCCATCATTGTACCAGCAGAAAAGGGCAAGGGGCAGATCCTGGGAGGATTCCTGCTCCCCTGTGCCTGGCCCAGCAGGTGCTGGATGGAAGTAGAATTGCTGTGAAGAGACTTGGGGCCTGGCTCTGACAGCAGTGGGAAGGAGCAGGGCAGGAGAGTGCTGGGGCTCCTGGAGGGGTGGGTGAAAGGGGCCATGTCACCACAGGGACACAGGACGGGCAGTGGCTGCCTGGGCTGTTTTACTGGAGCTGAGCACCTCTGTGCAGGGCCAGGGTGGGCTGCTGCCTCTGCACCTGCACACATCCTTTGTCAATGTACAGCTCAGGGGGCAAGGGCTTCAGGCACCGAGGCTGCTCAGGGACTGGCACAGGGCTTTGTGTCTTCAGTCGTGCTGAGATGTGCTCCCATGCTGGGGTTGTGCTTCAGCTGCAGTGGGCCCTCTCTGCTGAGAGGAGGTGGCATAAAGGAAGAGGGGCTGAGAGCATCTCTCATTACTTTGGCCTGGTCAGAAGTTCTTGCTGGCAGTGCCCAACACAAAATGTGCTTGGGGCTGTGGCCAAGGGCAGCGTCAGCCTCCAGCTCCTGTCCCTGGTAGCTTGGTGGGTGCAGCCACTGTGACCCCCCCCTCCATCCATCTCTGCAGAGCACTGAGGGTGGGCGACTGCTGAGGGAGAAATCTGGTCAGCAAGCGCTCAGGGCAGGGACTGAGGCCTGTTCCTGGGGCTCGCCTCACTCCACGGCCAGTGGTGAGCGTGCCTGGGTGCTGGGGACAGGCTGGAGCCTCACAGCAGCTGTGGCTCACGCTGCCTTTGCCTTTGCAGACACAGGTACTGCCAGGCCACCAGCCTGTGAGGGGCATCTGGTGCAGGCTGCTGCCTGCCAGAGGCTTGGGCTCATGCCCTGGGCCAGCCGGGGCAGGAGGCTTCACCCTGGCTCTTGCTCAGTGCTTTCTTGCCGCAGCACCATTGTGGAGCCAGTGCAGGATGGGCAGTGGCACGAGGCTGGGCAGCGAGCAGGGCCTGGGTGTCTGTTAGGCTCTGCTTGCTACTTTCCCACCATCAAGTCAGGGTCAAATACTTTCCATTGCTCCAGCCTTGAAGAGTCTTCTCCCCATCGCAGTCAGAAATAGCCCTGGGCTGGCAGCAAGCTATTTGTGGCCACCAGTGGCAGGAGGAATGCACGGAGCTCCCCAGACCTCCCTTCCCGCAGCCACACGCCCTCCCCAGCTGCTGAGCTAAAGCTTAAAACATCCTAGTGGCTATACTTGGAGAAATGAGGTTTAAACATAGCAGAGCCCAGCATGGCCTGTAGTGCAAGGGCTCGGGAACAGCTCCCTCCAACCCTCCTGCAGCTGACCTCGCTGTGAGGATGCCTCAGCTGCGCTCCAGAGCCCCAGCAATCCTGAGTTGTCAGCTATTGATTGTTGGGCACTACCTGCAGCCACTTGGAGCTGCTTTTCTGTTTGGCAGCTTGGTTCTGGGTACAGAACATCCTTCTGTGGTAGCTCCGATGGGGGGCAAGGGGAGCTCATCTGCCCCAGTTTGGCTAATAGGAGGGGTCTGTTCAGAGGTGAGGGCATACAGCCCTGGTGGCCTCCCACGGGATTCTTCTCTGCTCAGGCAGGTTGGCAGCTCCTGGGGAGCACAGGCTGTGCTGTGCTGCCAGTGCCACCCTGGGCATGGGTCAAACACGGTGGGGAGAGCCCTGTGGGAAGCAGCCCTGGGAAGGGGCAGTGTTGGAGGGAAGAGCAGGGTGGGGGTGTTGCCCTTCCCACCACAGAAAAAAAAAACCCTTTTCACTCTCTGAACCCAGGCCAAAACTGTCTCCCTGTGCCTCCCAGCTGAAGCAGATAGGGATAACCAAAGCCTCACAACCCCTGTTGCTTCCTGCCCACCTTCTCCATGGGGACCAGAGAAGCCCCAGATCCTCAAGAAGGCTTCACCCATCCATTTTCCAGAGATGCTTTCCCTGTCCCTCAGCCACTCATCCCACTGAGACCCACTCCCAACCCGGCCCCAGCTCTCCCTGTCACCTCCAGCGTGGCTCTCCACAAAGCACCAGGCACTTCTTAGAAACATCATCATTTATTGACTTGAACAACTGCCACTACAGCAGCGTTTCCTCGCAGATGTTGGTGGTGTGGGGTTTTTTTTTTCTTGGTTTATTTTCTCCTAAGGTACTTGAAAATGGAAAAAAAAAAGATTAAATGAGTTTATGGTACTCAAACAACAGTCGAATTTATTAGAAGAGGGCCCTTGTAATCCCTTCCCAGCGAACGGCACAGGCTGCAGGAAGGGAGGCTGCACCCATGACACAGGAAAGCACCGGCCCCTGCCCTCTCTGGGATGGCTTTCAGGCATAAAGGCCACTTGCCCGTCTCTGTGGGGCACCCCTAGTCCCCTGCACGGCCGCCTGCAGCCCTCACCCCCTGCCTCCAGGCTCTGCCGCAGGGATGGCCCCGGGACATGTGCTGTTTCCTGGCTTAGGGCAGACACGGGTGTCCTGCAGCACCCTGGAACAGGCCCTTTCACTCTAGGTGGTGGCTGGGTTTGTCTTTGGGATGCTTCACTTTCTTAATGCTGAGCAGACAGAAAGTAACAGGCAGTAGGGAAAACAAACTGACTAACGTAATGCTAAAGCAGCAGCTTCCGACTCCTGGGTTAATATTTACTGCTGGAAGTACAGGAGTCGAGAACACAGTGTGCGGCTCGGCTGTGTGAGAAACACCTTGGGTATCATGCACCACGTGCCCACGATGAAAGGAGCTCTGAAACACTGGGAGAGGAGAGCGAGAGTCTGCAAGCTGGAAGCTGTCTGCAAGCTGCAGCCGTGTGAGCTGCAATCCCACCACCCTCCACCACAGGGGAACTGAACCACTCACACAGAGCGACACTCACACCAAGCAGGGGGGGAACTGAATGCAGGGAGCCACAGCAAGACCTTGGCTAACATTGGGAGGGGGCAGTTCAGAACCCAGAAACGGAAGGTTAAGGGCAGCAACCCAACAGGCAGGAGGGCTTGGATCACTTTGTGTCCTGCAGGGCCCAGCACATCCCTTCCTTCTCCACAGCCAACGTGACAAATGGCAAAAACCGTTCACAGGACACTGTTGAAATGAAAATCGAATGAAACACATCATGGGAAAGGGAGAACCATGCGGCATCCCTCAGTGTAACGGGAGCAGCATGACAGCACAGGTGGGCAGTCCAATCTGAATGCACCACCCTAGCAGAATCCATCAGCTTTCTGAACCGTCTGCAGAACTGAAAACAAGGGTCTCCTCTTAATTAGTGTTAATTTGTGAAAAGTTTCCGGACACTTCCAAAATGTGCCTTTGCAAGAACCACCCCCCCCCCCCATCACCCCAAGGGCCCCCACAAAGGAATCCGCTCCTGATCGCTGCTAGAGTCACGGTTCGTCTTCACAGATGCTCTGCTTTTTCCTTCTTTATTCCTCTTCCTCCTCTTCTTCCTCCTCTTCCTCCTCCTCCTCCTCCTCTTCCTCGTCATCGTCTTCGTCGTGGCAGTGCGTGATCTCCTGGGGCGCCTGGGGGAAGAGGTTGGGCGGTTTGATCTCGCTGATGGAGCGCGTCAGCTGGTGCCGCTTGTAGTCGGAATCTTTGAAATCCACAGAGGTGCGGTTGCGCGTGGCCATCGGCGACTCCTTCTCGTTGATGTCCACGTGCGTGTGCTCCACCGTGGACTCGTGTGGCATCTGCATGTGCAAGAGACAGACAGAGGGGAGCTGCCACGGGCCGGCCCAGTCCCGGGGCACCTCCCTGAGACAGACAGAGAGCAAATCCCTGAAGGTGACCCTCTGGCACACAGTTGCCGGTGCTCGAAGCTTGTGGAAGTGTCAATGAAGGCAAGTGTGGGCACCTCTAGGAGCCTGCCCAGCTGCCCGGGCTCTGCAACTCACCAGGACGTGGGCGGCTCTGAAGAGGTAGCTGAAGGGGTAGTAGAGGAGGTTGATGAAGGAGGCTGCATAGAGATCGGCGTAGCGCATCACCTGGCTGGCAAACAGGGTCTGCCGGGAGCCGCTGCGGAAGAGGCTCCCCATCATCCCGTAGCACATGTCCATGTCGTGGGTCACTTTCTAGGAGCAGAGGGCAGGTGAGATCCTGGGCCAAGTAGGCAACACCGGAGCGTGCCGGGGGCCACGTGAGGCCCGCAAGGACCCGGAGCCAGGCTGCCTCAGAGCACAGCCCGGCCCCAGCTAACGGCGGGCTCAGGGCCAACACCTGCCCCAGGCCGGCACCCCCAGGGCTGGCTGCGGTAGCCAGAGGCTACAGCCCCTCCACGCGTGTGTGCGCAGCAGCCAGGCCCGTTCCAGCCCAGGCTGCTCTTTGGGGGCACCAGGAAGCCGAGAAGCTCCTTTGCTTGTCTCCACAAGGACAGGCCAGCCTTGCCAAGCCCGCCATGCACACCCAAAGGCAGAGCACTGCAGGGCTGAGCAGAGGAGTTGTGTTGTCAGCCCCTTTGGGATCCGAAAGGATGAGAAGGGATCGTGATGACCGGTACCTTAATGCGTCTCTGGATGGAGCTGATGTCGGGGCGTTCGTTGCTGCTGCTGTCCAGATGCCTAGTTACAGGTGAGAAGGTAAATACACGGTGTGAAAAGCCTTTCAGAACCAGGTGCTGTGGGATGGGGGCTCAGGGGAGGGAGGCTGCTCTGGAGGGAAAGGTTGGTGTGGTGGGCAGAGCCCAGCTCGAGGCAAAGCTCCGGCAGCAGTGCCGCTAACCCAGCCCCGAGGCTTCGTCAGACAGTGCTGCTCGGCTGGGAGAGGCGGCAGGAAAGGTGTCACTGTTTGAACACTCACTTGTATAGCTCGGCCAAGAAAATGTCCAGACTCTGCAGCTCTTCAAAAAGGGCTGGAAAATCCAGAAAAGAAAAGGGGGAAAGGTAAGTTTAAACCATTGAAATGAAGAGGGCTGAAAGCAAAGCCCTTCTCCTGCCCACTCCCCCCTTGCACGGTGAGGGGAAACACTGCATCCAGGAGCAGAGCACCCCACGGGCACTGTGCCACTGGCAGAGCTCTGGGATGGGTTTCTGGTTGCCCCTTTTCTTTATGAGGTTGAACTTTCACAGCCCTCAGCAAAACCTTCCAGCCAGTCATGGAGCAACTTGGATAAAGCCCAGACCCATTACACACCGAAGGGCAAAGCTGGGAGGAAGGCAGAGGATGGGAAACACACAGCACTTGGGCAGCAGAGGGAGCAGGAGGGAGAGCACTCATGGCTCAGGCATTACAGGAAGAGTAACTCGGGTGTCTGCTCTGATACTTTTTAGCAGAGAAGCCAGGGCTCCGTAGAGGCAGAGGAAGACGAGTTTTTGGGGCAGGGTTATGGATGAGGAATGTATGAGGAACAGCTCAGCCCCATCCAGCTGCAGCTTTTTCCCCAGCCAAATCAGCACTTGGCCCATCACACACAAGTGGCCAAGGAAAGAGCACAGGAGGCGCTGGGACCCCGAGGCAGCCCACGGAGAGCTGCCCCAGCACCTGCCACCAACACTCAGACAAGAAGGGCTGAAAAGAGATGAGGGGAATCAGGGTGATCTTTCCCTGCCTCCTTATGCCCTGGGGATCACAGGGGTGCAGCATCAGGCATGGAAGAGCGAAGCCTGGCAGGGGTTTGCCTGGCTGCTGACCGCTTTTGTCTGTCCAGACGTGCAGCTCCTGCGCCAGCTCAGGGATCACCAGGAAGGTCCTCCAGCCCTGGCGCTTCTTGGATTTGAGGATGTCTCCAAAGATGTGGTCTCCAATGTACAAGATATCCTTCCCTTTGGCCCCCAGCAGGTCACACACTGTGTCTGAAGAGCCTGAGAGCAGAACAGCACAGCTCAGAACGAGGAGCCGAGTGGAAACGTGTAGCTCATTTCAGAGGGCCATGGTCAGGGACAGAGCAGGTGCATTTTCCTCCTAGAAACCTCCACTGCTAAATATGACAGCCCTGCTTGGCCATGGCAGCACAGAGCACTGACCACCCCTCCTGGGAGCTCACCCAGGGACAGTTTTGCCCACATCCCAGCCACGAATGGCCCCATAGCAGAGGGGCCATGCTGCCTTCCACCCCATGAGAGTGACGGAGCCCCAGGCATCCCAGACAGCCCTGTACATCCACCTGCTGCCCTTCCCTGGCTCAGGGGACCCTCCAAGCCTGGCCACATTGGTGGCAGCTCTGTTAAGCACAGCAGGGAATGCTGCACTGCACCAGCTGCAGCTCCCCCTCCACCACAAACCCTGGAGTGGCACTTCCCAGACCCTCCCTGGCAAGGAAGAAAAGGGTGTTTGAGGAGGAACAGGTCTGTGCATCGGGCAGCAAAGACAATGCAGAGCTTTTGCAGCAGTGTGCAGAGGGCTTGGGAAACACAGCCTTGCCTAGTGCCTGGAACAAGTCTTGTCACAGCTAGAGTGGCTGCCACAGGTGCACATCAGAGCCACTCCCCAGGACAAGAAGGGTTCTTGCCTCACCTCCAGAGTACACAATGCCATGCTGCAGTGGGCCCGTGTAGGTACCGATCTTCAGCTTCCCGGTCACCTGGGGAAGGAGACATTGCTTTGGTACAGATCACCTGATGGTCTGGATCTTCTCTGTCCTATTGGTACTTTACTCTTTGTTCTTCTGTCATTCCCAGGCAGCCCAGAGGTGGCTTTTCACTTTTACCTGTGGTATGTTATCCTTGAGCTCTGCTGTGCCTCAGGTGATGAGGTTGCTCAGGAATCATCGAGAAGCCAGCTCCCCATCTCTAGGGCAGGTCCTGTCTAAACACTGCTGTGCCCATTTCCACTAAGAGATGCCACACAGGAGATGCACAAGCCCTTCCAGCTGTAGAGAGACCCTCGCATGCCACTCACCGTGTCCACCTGCCGCAGCACAGTGCCCTCCCCAAAGAAGAGGGGTTTTCGTGCATCTACCAGGATCAGGTCAAAGTAGGACTGCCATGGCCGGTGGGCACTCCCAGGCTGCAAAGACAAACCCCAGAATCAGGTACAACACAATCAAACAGGCAGTTTCACTGGAGCATCGCTGTCCATACAGCTATAACCTTGTGACACTGCTGGTCCCTCAACATCCTGTACCTTGTGCCTCTTGTGCTACGAGGCTGGGTGCCAGCGCCATCTCCCACAGCACAGCACAGCGCTCCCCTTTTGTGGCAAGCCCACCCCACCCCAGCAGCGAGGGCTGAGGATGTGGTGTGAGACAGAACTGCACCGAGCAGCCACGTCAGCACAGCTGCCACGTAATGAGATGCTGTAACTGACACTGCTGGCCTGTTGGTGAAGGTGACATCTGGCACGGATCCAGACACGGGCAGCTTCGTGCCCTCAGCCGTATGGGGTCACGCCGGTACCTTTGCCAGGAGGGGGAAAACGCCTGGAGCCTGTTCCACAGAGCACAGCTCTGAATCCCAGCCCTGCCCGAAGGACCCTGCGCACTCCTGAGCCTTTTCTGCTCCACACTTCTGCTCTTTCTGAGACCAAGACTACAGCAAGGAGGTTTTTGAGTTATCAGTTGTTGTGATTTTCCATGTTTTGAGAACTTCTCCAGTGGCTGCCTTCTACCTTTTCAGAGCACAGTGTGAGAATGCATCTTTGGAGCACGAGATAATCTCCTACTGTGAGACTGAGAAAGCAGTATAAATCCAGCTCATAAACTCTCCCCAAGTTGCAGGGCTGAATTTTGACCTCAGAAAACCAAAAGAGCAAGACTAAAACTGTTGGAGTTACAACAGTAACAGCCATAAATGCCTCCTTCCTTTCCATCAAAGCAGGTTTATTTAATAACCTCTAAAACGTTGTGCAAGATTTCTAAGCAACTTGGCTGTAAAATGCCACAGTTAAAATGTATTATCACTAAAATAATGTTATCATTAACACAGATTATTGTTTGAGACCAGATGATGCCTCTTTTCTCTTTGTTATACTGTATTTGCTTTGATCCCATTCAAACAGGCACAAACCAGCAAGTGTATTTTAACTAGATTAAAGCAACTAATCCCATGCAGCCGATGAAGCAGGATTAAAATGCTTCCCAGCTACACAGATACTTTGGCACATCAGTTTCTGTTGGAACTGCAGTCTAGAAATCACGTACCTTTGGTCCATGGGGAAAGTCAAACAAGTAAGTCATAATTTTCTGAAAGACAGAAAGAAAAGCACTCAAAGATGCATTTGTAGACATACATTTGTGTGGTTTATAAGGGCATGCTTTTCTCATTTCATCTTTTTGGGTTACAGAACTTTACTTTCAGAATTTACACGAAGGTCAGCTTAAGATTTGGGGACAAAATGAATGGATGGAGTTTAACGTGACAAGAATTAAACCACCCTGCTTCAGGTACATCCTGCAATGCTCTAAAACGGCATGGAAACCTCTGGGTTGGCGGTGGTGGCAACATCCTGACATTTACCTGAAATGGAAGTAACTGCATTTATCCCTACAGCACAGCAGACAGCGCTCCCTGGATCTGAGGGCCATGGCTTTGGTGACCTGTTTGCACTCAGGCTATCTGACTTGAAAGGGAAGTTCTGCATTTTCAAGTATGTTGAAATCCAAAATGAGTATCATGTTCTCTTTCAGCCTTCTAATTGCTGAGGAATTAAGCCAGGCCCATAGTAGGTCAGCAGCAGAACCAGGACTACAAAGGGTGACTCAAGATCTAATCTGCATTCATCATTAAACCATCCTACACCTACCTTAAAAAACAACCTATTCTCCCTCAGCAGAAGTCCTACCAAATCCCATACCAAAGAATGGCTGGCTTTTGCCTATTCTGTTATCTAGCAACACAGCAAAGCAGCAGCACTTACGTCTGTGTATTTATAGTCACTGTTTGTGACTAGAAACACCTTCCCAACTTCATTCATGCGGCTGAGCAGCAGTGGCAGCTTCCCCTGAAAGCCAAGGCACATATGAATCACACACAACAGTTACAGAGATTCCTCATGGGCAAAAGCACTCTCAACTCTGATCCCACCAGACAAAACAGAGTCTATCAAACCATCAAGCAAGCAAACTTGCATGTTTTGTACTGGCTACAGCCAGGAAAGCTGTTGGTCTGTCCATGTAACAGCACTGAGGAGCACAGTCCAGGGAAGGAGGGTGAGGGGGAAGGGCTCAGCAGGGCCTTTGCCAACCACAGTGCCAAGCACCCCATCCTGCTCCCATCCAGCTGCTCTGTGCCAGGCAGGCTGCAGCAGCTCATCCAGCTCTGAGTCCGTTCCTGAAATGGGCCCAGAGGCAGGTGAAATCTGAGCTCACACGAGCCGCGAGTTGGAGCCCATTACGAGTCCAACCTCAAATTAGGGAGAATTTATTCCCAGGGCTATTTTTATTGAACCATAAATCTCAGCCCATTGCCAGAGTAGCTGATCACCTCCCAGAAAGGTTTCCTAAGAATTTCGCAGGCGTGTAACTAGAAACAAGGTTAACTGCTTTAAAGCAACCCTCTGCCACAGAGCTCCTCCAAACTAAAGAATAATGATACTGCAAGTGGTCCAGAGGGGACCAGCAGACTACAGAGCGGGCAGAAGTAAGGGAACCACTGGAACTTGCTCAATTAGATGTGCTCAACACACATTTTGGGGCTGTAAAGAGACTGCACACCAGTGAGTCTTTCAGGGTGTCTCCCTCATGGTTAAACACATCGTTGATATTTTGGTTGGATGGCTAAGGAATACTTCTGCCTTTTAAAAAAAGAGGTCTGCTCAGGCAGGCAACACAGTTGCTTTCACCACCAAAAGACACAACATGAGACTTCCCAGAGTATTCACGTGTGTCCTGTGACAACGTTTCCTCTGGCTTTTACGTTTTATGTCAAAAAGGTGCACGTGAGCGGGAAATCCCCTGGCTCTGCAGCTCAGAATAAAGGCTGCGGCCCAACCTGCCACTTTGTTTTTGTGTAACAGAAATCACAGTGCTATCTGTTTGGTGATTTAGGAAAGCAAACCAGCATGTTAATTTCTTGCCTGCTTACTCAGTACAGAACGTCACGTAGCACAAGTAACTTCACACTTACGTCTTTCACCACATACTTTTCCAGATTCTCAAGGGTCTTTTCCTTGAGCGATCCCTGAAATAGAAACAACAGAAGCCAGTGAGGTAATGGAAACTTATGATGTAAGAGACATCAAAGTAATGCCAACTTTCACACTTTAAAATGCTGTGAAAGTACAAACCAGGGCGAATCTGAACCAGTGACTCTAGAGATGAGAGGCTTTGAGTAGCAGGGACCATCACAAACTCTGTGATCCATCGATTCCCTCACCATGGTAAATAATCCACTTCAACAGCATTTTAACCCTTTCAGAAGGGAATACAATAGAAACAAACAACAAATAGATTTGCCATACCAAACAAGACAGTCAATGACCTGTCTCCAACACTGACCATAATGCTTTTACTCAAAGGCCAACTCCAGCATGTATCTATCACACAACAATGCATAAGGAAAGAAAAGTAGATTCCTGACTTCTGCATGGCTAAAAAGCCCACCACAAGTACAACTGTAAGCAGAGTTCTCCTCTGATGGTTCTCCATCCCAACCCCAACAGACTCCTTGCATGAGGAAGAACAAGCAAATCAGGTATTTAACCAGATATTAATGCTCACAAAATCATATTCTAACTTTGTGTACAAAGTGTGTGAAAAAGATGAATTGCCTCTCCTCTCTAAATAGAGGAGAGTTGATGTATTTCTCTGTTTAATGCAGGTACTGTTCAGGAGAACATCAGATAGTACCAAAGTAAATAATTTTCAGCAAAATGCTGTTTTAATAATTAGGAAAAAGTACAAGTTATGGACTGCAAGCGCAAATCACCTCAAGGCAACACGTTCTAAAACCTGTTCGTTTTGGTACAGAAATGGAATCTGGGCACAATAAGAAGGAACATGGAACAAAGACAGGTATTATCCAGTACTAGGAGGGCAGTTGAGATCTTGACTCACGCACAACTGCAATTTGTTATTTGCTCACTAGGCGGCGAAGCAGGGCTCTTGCCCAAAAGTGGAATAACACTTCTTAACTCAAGAGTTACACACCAGTCCCTCTAACTCAGTTACAACTACAGACGTCCCAAGGAGTTCCTGCAATCACCTTGTAGTGAACCCAGTCAACAGCATCTCTGACATCCTGGAACATACTCCTGAAGGACATGAAGAGGTCTCCATCCTTAAACCCCGTTTCACAGCTGTGAGGAGAAAGAAGAGAGATTGTAGCAGCCAATTGCAGCAGGTGAGAAACACATCAAGGACAGAGACAGCTCAAGATGTTGTTTGCAGATCGTCTTTTCATCTTACTATGATGGTTTCTTATTTGCTACTTTACCATGGCCCAGACTTGAAAGAAGGCTACAACTAGAGTTTAACAAGATCTGCATGTTACCCAAGAACATCTGTTTAAAATTATAGGATACAAGTTCCTAAGTGCTGGCCTGTGCTTCCATAGGAACACTACAGCTTGCTGTGACTGCAACTCTTACTTCTCCTCCACAGGATTACAAGAAGTAAAAAAAGATTGTGATTGTGCAGTTTGCAGTATTTTAGAAGAGCTGAGGGGTACTGAGAAAGTAAGCAGAGCACTGCCCTCTCTCCCTCTTTCCAACGCTAAACAAGGGGGTGCCACTGAAATCAACTAAATGAAATACTGCTGAGAGAAGAAACTCTGTGTTGAGCAGTTAAGGGTTTAAATGATAAATTTCCAGTAAAAGATAACGGTGAAGGTATCTTTGAGATACCCATGAGAGTTTGTATCAGGAGAGATCAAGGAGGATTAAAGAGAGCTGTATTTATTATAGTAGCAATCATCATGAGAAAGAATACTTCACCTGAGGGACTATTGGCGTGTTCCTCTGCTCCCAGGTTAAATCCCATTAAACCTTTGCCTTCCACTCACATAATACATGAAGATGACCCATCACATGAGTCAGCAGCACAGCAGCATTCACGTATGCCAGTTCAAACTGCAGCTTGTTTTTATGCTTACATTTGTTTGAAAGCTAGGTAAATACTCATGCTGCACAAACAGCCTTTTACACCATGCTGTGCCTCAGCATTTCACCTCTAAGTGAGCAAAGTCCTCAATTACAACATCAGGGACTTGTAGTAACTGGATGAGGAAATTTAGCCTTTCAGTTACCAGTTCAAACATGGTTCCAACAGACATGGGTTAAAAATAAGCTCTCTGGTGCCTGCAATCACCTGTAGTAAGTGTGTGGTCTTAGAAGCTGGCTCAAATACCAGCATCTGACAGTACGGTGATATTGATATATCCTGTGAAGGAAAACCTTAAAACCAGTCTCTGCTGTACACACAGATCATCTCGTCACTCCTAAATCCTCTTAACGACAAAAGACTAAAAGGCCTGAACTTTTCCCCACCAAAACCACTTGAGGGGCCTCCACTGATACAACAAAGAGCTCCATCTGTGTTGTACTGCTCTTCATAACAACAACCCCACTCGAACTGGAGGGAACACATACCTAGTGTACCGGTCACAGTTAGTAAAGAAATCCACTAGGCAGGCCAACAGGTAGGTCTCTGCAAAGAAACAAAGCCAGATTTTAAACCAAAGATAACATCATTCAGCCAGCTAACTTTAGGCCCTAAAAGTTCATGTAAAAAAAATACTATCATGTAAGTAGCATTTGACACTAGCAACGCTTTACTGGCTTCTAAGGCACAGAAACAGGCCTGTGTTGGCTCACGTGAGACTCACCTGGTAGATTGAATAATGTGTTCAGAATGTAAAACCTATCTGTGTCATCCCTCTGGATAAACTTATTTGGATATTGATCCCGTGTTTCAGGCCTGAGAAGAGATAAGGTGGAGAAGAATGAAACCACAAAAACTAACGAGGACAGAATGTGCTGACCTGCAAGATACAGTTGTATTAACTAGTGTCTGTTGTGCTTTAATCAACACCCAGATTTGCACGAGGGTGCAAGAGCAAAACTGCATCCACCAGCGTTCCCTTCAACCACAAAGCCCTCAGAGCTGAGTCAGCAAACTGAGCAGAGCCCACACAGACAAACAGGGTGGTTGAGAGTCGACCTTAAGCCCCAAGCTGCTGGCTATGAGGATGCCTTAAATCATCTGCACTTTCATTGTTTGCTTATCTTAAACTTTCCCCCACTTCCTGCGTGTTGCTCTACACTCCCCCAGCAGCTTTGGCCAGGCAGGGCCTGGCTGTGCTGCCAGAGCCTTGCCTGTGGCCCTCTGCAATTCATCAGGCGATGACTAAAGTCATTTAATTACTCTGTATCTCCTTCATTTCTGGAGCTTCTGAAGACCACCTCTAGCTCAAAGAGGAACCTGAGTGCAAACATGAGGGCTTTTTCTAGAGGCAAGGACTCCAGAGGCCTGCAATGACAAGGCATGTCACCTTGGGGACCCTGAGCTGGCAGTGACTGCCTTCCACACATCCACCCTCACGCAGGGACAGGAGGGGATTTGCTGGGACACATCAGGCATGTGGCACCACAGTCCCCTCTGCTTGCTAAAGCACCTTCTTTGCGGCAAGAGAAACACAAGTGGCCAGGAAACGCTACACAATGCCTCACTTCTGACACCTTCAAAGGTCAGAAACACAAAGGGGCAGAGCAAACTTGTTCCTTCCCCAGGCCAGTTCAGGCCCTCAAACTTTCTTAGCAATGGCTGTGGAGCCTTGTGGAGCACAATGGCTCTGCCTTAACTGACGAGATGCTGACGTTAAACTATGCCAGGATAGTGAACAGTCCCTGGATTACCCCATCAACCCCTTCCCACAGCACACTTTTTTCTATTCCCAGCACACTACAGATGTGCCTGTGCTGGCACAGACCTCTCCTCTATAAACACCCTGGGCTGTTGCTGTGTCTGGGACCCTCAGTGCATTCCCAAGCAATTCTGGAACTGGAGGAACACCAGTACAGCACCTGCTGCTGTTAGTGGAGTCTCCATGGCTCCTTACACAATGGGTGTCCTGAGGATCAGTGGCACAAAAGAGTATATTGAGTCAAAAAGAACAGCCAAGAAAGAGTCAGCACTCACCCTCTGAGGAAATTAAAGCCATGTGCACACACTAGGAGGTTCCCATATGCATCAACTTTCAGTAGGTTTCCATAGTGGGTATCAAACACCAAGCCTCTGTTGAGAAAGCAATTTGAGATATGAAGAAGGGAGCACGTTAAGGGATGACCATTTTAATACAGTTCTTTCCAAATCAGCTCTACAACAGCTTGCTCACTTGGCATGGGGCATCAGAACAGAGCTGCTGTTACTATGCAGATGAGTCCCTCCTGTCCCTTTTACCTGGCTGCAGGTAAGCAACAAGAGCCCTGCAGGGCCAGGTGAAAGGTACAGTTGATCTCTCCATAGACTTGAAACTGGAACCGTTTAACCCAGCAGAGTCTTAGCTACGCACACACCAGGAAAGACATTAGCCTCTTCCACAGGGTCACGAATCTGACTCTTGTGGCTGTGGTTCCCTGACAGTCCTGCTGGGCTGCAAGCGAGGTGTGATAAAGGAATTTCTCCCCTCTTTTTCATTGGTCTGTCACAGGCAGAGCCAGGTGGCGCATGTGACTGTTGCACAAAATGCTTTGGTCATTCCTGGTCCCAACTCCAGCAAAACTCTGTTTCACTTATCTAGTAACTTGCACCTGAAGAACACAGCCTTCCCACAGAGACATCCCTTCTGTCCCCTCCCTGGGATGAAGGCAGTGGATTTAATGGAGTCTTGTCACGGGCATGGATGTACCCTGCGACAGTCTCGGTGTCATACGTGCTGAGAGAAGGGAAGGAAGAAGGCTGCCAAGACTGAAAGCTGGAACAACATGCCAACAGATCCTCTGGTCAAGTCTTTTGTAAAGAGGCTCCAAAGGAGTCAAAAAAGCAAAATCCAGCAAAGGCACAAGTGGAAAACAACTTAAAGGCACAGAATTGGGTCATAAGCCTTGTTTAAATGCAGCAATGGCCTTTTCACCTCTGCTACCAAAACACAAAACATAAGAATTTGGTTACTTTGCATTATTAACTTCGCTTTCAGTGTTTGATTTGCCTAGACAAATAA
Source organism: Urocolius indicus (assembly GCA_013401255.1). NCBI lineage: Eukaryota > Metazoa > Chordata > Aves > Coliiformes > Coliidae > Urocolius > Urocolius indicus. The sequence goes on along the minus strand of WBNH01011483.1, from coordinate 49,430 downwards.
ACTAGATTGGTCTCATTTTTATTGTTGTTTATTGTCAGCCTAATTTTCAATAATGTCTTATGCACCAGGACACTGTTAATTAAAATCATTAAAGAAAAATGTTCGGAGACATTCCAGCAGCCTCATGGACAGTAATGGCTCCTCCTCTCCTTGATCTTGATTTAGCTCCCAATCCAGTTGTGCCTCTTCTGTCTTTGCTTTCAATGGTTATTTTTGGACCATGTTTTCAGCAGGCTTCTTTTCTTGCAGCCTCCCTCTTTGCTGGCAGGGATTCAGGTGTGCAAAGGCCCTCCACACGCTGGAGCAGTCTGCTCCCTTCCCCAGGATCTGTGGTCAACCACAGGCTTCACAGGCATAGCTCTGCAAACCTGGCCTCACATGTTGCCTCTGAACTTTACAGAACAAATATTCAAGGCCTTGAGCAGGCTGGGTCGGTATCTGTTAGTCATTTACCTGGTAGGGAATGCAGGATCATACACAAAATTGAGCAGCTCATGAGGGTATCCAATGGAAACTAATCTTTCTACGGTCAGGTCAAATCCAAGAGATTCGTATTCAGGGGATTTATACACTGTACCAAGATGAGATTTCAGTTAGAAAATTTGAAAACAGCTAGGGGGTTAAACAAGAAGGCAGTTAAAAGTAATGTACCCGTTCGCCCTCCTCCCTCCTCCACATCACACGTTCGTTCCCTTCTTCTGTGCTCCTGCCCTTCGGTGCTTCGGGTCCCCCAGCCCGGAGCCACGGTGGAATTAGCTCATGCTCCAGGACTGCAGCAGAGCGGAGCCGCAGTTCAGGTTTCAGCAGCAGAGTGCACCAGATGAAGAAATATCCATTGGACTATCACAGCTCTCTGCATCAGGAAAAATGTATTTCAGACTGCAGCTCCCCTCCCTGCACTCCCATCAGGCAGATGGGTGAACGCCTCCCCCTTCCACCTGCTCGGATCGGGTTTTGGCTGGCTATGTTCTCGCAAAGCTGGTGAAGAAATCAATAAATTTTGGGAACACGTGTGCTCACGGTTAGAAAGACTGAAATTCATCACTGCTGTGCTACTGTTACTGCTCTGAATGCAATCCCAAAGCTTAGCATTGTCTCCAGATTTCATCTCAGGGGAACTGATGTTTGCTGCAGCAGATTATATTAGCTCGAAGGTAGAGCTGTCACAGTTAACATACGATTTGTTTGTTAATAATACCATATGGTACTGTAAAAATCTGCTAGCTATTACCCTTGTGCATCAAAATACTACTCTTTTAAGCAAGCTTACTGTTCTCACGTTTCAGAGGAGCTGCTCCTCTGTGGCACACACCTTAGCCCAATGCAAAAGAAATGCACTAGTTCAACCAAGCTCTTCCTACCATCAGGCCTGTTGTCTTCCTGCAAATGGCCTTCTCATGTACTGGCAATGTTGCTGCTTAATTGGATCATTAAATCAACATTTGAAAGGAAATCACTATGTTTCTATGGCAGATGGAAATCACCGTGTTTCTCTGATGGTGTGTTTACATTTGCTGCGCTTTGCTGTCTTAAATTGGCCCTACGATGTAACAAGGCCTAATATAACCCTTGCCTGCAATGAGGGCTACCATGGGTTTAACAGGCCCCAACTGTCTCAAACACTTCAGTATTTCAAATTTAACTGAGTAAAATACAAAAATGTGCAAGTTATACAACAAGGTAGTCAGAAGCCAGACTGCTTCTCCCGAGAGAGACCTAGCACTTTCGTGGGCATCACAATATATGTGACTGTTTGTTGCCTATACTTCCCTGCTAATCATTACCATATATACAGTGTGGAATACAGAAGCTCAATTTGAGAGGAGAAAATCAATATATAACATACTAAAAAATTCCTAAAAAGGCAAGGACTTTAGAATAAATAAGACTGTCAAAAGACTCAGACCATAGTAACCATGACAGAGGGCTCCTATACCTCTTAATAATCTAAAAAGCATCAGAATCCTATGAGTTAATTTTCCTCATTAAACTAACACCATAAAAAAATGTAATAAGCAAACGTGTAATGTTCTTAAATAATGAAAATCAATAAAACACTTATCAAAATCTTCAAGCATCATTATACTGATGGCAAAGATCAATAACATCATACAACATTCAATGCACGTAGTCTTTTCTGTCCTTCAGGAAAGGAAGGGTTGATCGAGCTTTAGATAGGAATAAGCAATCAAAGACTACAGCTAATGTAGAAAACAGTGACTGACCAGGCAATTCTGGGGAGTGAGCTAGAGTTGGAGGGAGAAAAAGGCAGGTAGGTGATAAACAATGCTGTGAAGGTGACATCAGAGCATGATCTGGAAAAAAGAATTCCTCTGATGCAGGACAGTAAAGGCACCTCCCAGGGAAAATGGTAATAAATTCACGTGCACATACTCTCAGAAGGTGAAAGTGCTGAGAAGCTCCCTGTTATGTGAAGCAGCCTCCAGCCTCCAACCCTGTTAATGAAGCTGCTGCACTCCTCATCAGCTTCCTGGGAATCTGACCATGTTACCAACTTATCCATCAACATCACTCCCAAACATTTCTCCAAAGAAACCCTGCTCTTTCAGGACTCACCAACTATGGTGATGCTGCTCAGACACAAAGAATCTTAAGGAGAATGTTGGCATCTCCTCTGGACAAGCAGAAGAAGTTCATCAACAGCTCGATCAAAACCTTTCCAGAGAAACTGTAGGGCTTTCTGTTAAATAGCCTGTGCATCTCGTTAACACTCCACCACAGAACAGCTGTGGTGGGACATGCAGCCAGCTGTTCACAAAATACTCTCACTCATTTTCTTCCTTTCTATATTTGCCTTTCTGTCTTCAATTTATTGCTACAGACCTCTTTTAACTCTCTCAGTCTAAGGAAATAAACTGAAGCACCAGTAGGAAAAAGGATAAAGAACAGGTATCAGCCTTCATTATCCCAAGTCTCTGTTGAGGCAGTACTGCAACAGGATTCATCTGAATGTTTCTTTTTAGGAGGCAGTTATTCCCCTTACCTCTCAAGCTCTAGATTTTGCTTCCTTGACATCTCTTTGAATAAAACTAAACTTATTCATGCCTCAGGTCACCTTCCCTATTTTCCTACCACTCCATAATATCTGGAAAATGAGAGACTTCTCCTTGAGACATGAACCAAACAGAGACATAGGGAACTGGACTCCTGGAAATGGGAAAGGGACAATGACCATTCTCCAGTTACTGTCATACTTACTGTTCAAGATAAAGACACACAGCTGGGATCAGAATGAGAACGCACCAAGCCCCACCTTGCCAGCACCCTGCACCCCAGCACATGCTGCATCCCTCGGTACGAGCCACAACCCGCTGACGGTTCTGGTAAGCTGTGTGAATGGGTTCACACAGAAAAGTGACACAAGCTTCTGGCAAACAAACAATCCACCTCCTTCAGATCAAGTATGAACAGGTTGACATTGCTGCAACTACAGCAGCATATTTAGGGAATGTATTTCTAGAACAAAGAATGTATGTTGTACTCAGGGCTGGTAGCTCTCTCGTGTATCTTGTTTACTTCAGACATCCGTGGGGAAAAACAGCAGAGAGGACAGATCAGTATTTTTTTTTTCTGCTGCTGTGTGATGAAACAACAATTGTAAACTTTTCTAGAACATCCCTCCCTCAGACCTGGTTGCTGAGACCACACTGGAGACAATCTGTGTGCCATGGCAATGCCATGAATTCAGCTATTTGCCATGCAGTGTCTCCTGTCTCAGCTCTTTCACCCAGCTGAGAAGGGCTCAGTCTTCAAGCATCCACCAGCCTGTGGCAGGTGAGGAGGCAGAGCCATGAAACCATTGTTAGAGCGTCCTTGCCCAGTGCACGCAGGATGGCAGTAAAACCAAAGCACGGGCTATGACTTATTCTGATTTATTTTTTCTCTTTCTTACTACTTGATGGCCATGTCTCTGCCACCACCACAAGTCCCCAGCTCCAGAGGACCACATTATAACAGTTTGTGTTCCAACACAGGCAAACGCTTCAGCAGCGCAGGGCAATCGGCACCCAGTGCTCGTGGATTGTGCAACCAGGGTGGGTAAAAACAACAACCAAAGGTTTAAAAAAAAAGAAAACCAGAAGCCAGTTGACAGCATTTCAGCCTCCCCTTAATACCATCCCTTGGCTTAACATTATACCATGGAAAGGTAAAAAGCAGTACCCCAGGAGTGAACGCTGCAAGCTTTCAGGTCTGTGATGAGTGCGGGCGTCCCTTACAGAGTACGTGCTAGGAGGGAAGCCGATCTGGAATGAGCAGGGTTTGTGCAGTAAGGTATGCAATTCTCATGCATTTGTGTGATTGTTTTTACCTTTGCTGCCAAGACACATACAGTAACAATTTTATAGCCTTCCTGAAAAGGAAAAAAAAAAAAAAAAAAGAAAAAGAAAAAAAAAAAAAATCTCTCCAGAGGCTCCAGCTTATGCAAAATGCTGCTGCCAGGATTTTAACTCACATGAGGCAGATGCAGATTCAGAGTGTCACTCCAGTCTTGACGGAGTTACACTGGGCTCCCCTGTTAAAGAAAAAAATCAGACTGATTTTAAAACTGCAACAGCTCCGTGCCACGTGGGACTGTGTCTGCTGGAGCTCTGTCCTCTGGTAAGCTCAGAAGCCGGCCAGGTTACACTTACAATTGATTTTATAGAGGAGGTATCATTGGTAATTGTGCATCCTGCAGGCAAAATTCTGTCCCCATATCCACAAAGCAGTCTTAGATCACCAGCTCACTGATAATTAGGAGGAAGAGGCTACAAGTGTATTGCCCAAGTGACACAAACCCTTTGACTTTCTCTCAGGTGACGAGCAAACTGGTTCAAGAAAGGCCTCATGCTCTTTTTGAGGCTTTGCCATTATTGTCCATTCCTCAGCCAGTGACAGGGCACTCTCTTTCACATCACAAAACGCCTGCACGTGGAAGCGCAGGAGACTTGGGAGAGTCTCCTGAGTCAGGAGCTACTCTGGGAACCTGAGAATTTTGCCCTAGGTGTGCCAGCAGTGCCAGCAAGAGCCTCGCACGCTGGGCCAGCCTGACGTAGCATGTCTAAATCCAGTGGTACACTTTTAACACCCTTACGCCAGGGCTTCTGCATGCACAGCACTGTGGGATAAACTGGGCCCAAACCTGCACCTAATGCTGCATCATACTGCAGGGCACTGGTTTGCAAGCACATACAATAAGAAGACCAGACCTATTCTGAAACTTTCAGGTATGCAAAAAGTAATCAGGAATAACTTTGGGATCCAATTTGCACTAAACACAAAGCTGAATGAGTTATAACAATGTGGCAAAAAGAACCCACAGATGTGTGCAGACTTCCTGGAAAGATTCTCTGAAAATCAGTGTTTGAAGTCTGTTTTGTTTCAAAGCAAATAGCTGAGGAAAGCTGTAGTCCATGTCATGGCTCTGTTTAAGCTGTGAGGACGAGAAAGAAGGGCTATCCATTTGTTTCCTTGATCCTCCTCCACGCACACAAAACTGGGGCAGGGCAGCTTCTCATTGAAGATGTAACATGGTTTCTTCCAGGGCTTGTCAACCCTTCTTACAAACAAGGCCCAGACCACAGGAGAGCAGTGGGAGGTAAAGTTACAATAACCTCTCCTTTCAGTCCTGTCACTTTTGTGAGATGTATTTGCTGTCTCTAACTGCACACCTGCAAGCCAGTCCTGCCTAGCTATTTTATTGCCATCCACTACGGATTTGGTGTTGGTAAAAGCCCTGAATCAAAAACAGTGACAGCATGCTGATTTCCCACATCACTGCGGGAGCTTTGAGGAAGCAGCTCCTCATTGCCAGCATCCTGCCTTAGGAAGGGAAAGATGAGCTCGAGAGGTTGCTGCAATAACAGAAGCCCATAGAGTGAGCAGCTCCTCTGGGGAGAGAGGCAGGGTGATGACTACTAAATGATGACCTGAAGTCTCATTCAACCCTGCCTCCAGTTTTTCCCCATCTGCCACTTTCTTTTGCCAGTTTGCTTTCCTATGACATCCTGGCACCTCCTGAATGAGTTTCAACCGTTCCATTAGCCAGCTTCGTGTTTGCCTTCCCTCCCAGCTGGAAGCCCAGACCAGCCCAGGGAAAGGTGCTCGCAGTGTTCCCAGAAGCTCCCCCGCATTGACAGGGGTCTTGATGGAAGCAGTTGCTTTCTGCAGCTGGTGCATCGCCTGTTCTGATCCTCTGGGCACATATTGGCTCGACGCCTTCCCCATGCAGGTGCTGATGTGCTATGGGCTTCCACATCTTCAGCCCTGGCCACTGAGGGTCTCTTGGGAACTGAAACATCTTAGTCTACCCCCACTGCTTTGGTTGGCAGACATATCTAATTGGATTTTGACTTTCAGGTGTTCAGATAACATCAGTATTTCTCAAACTAGAGGTGATGACCTCCTCCAAAGGGTTGCAAAAAAACTTCCACAAACATTTTATCTTTAGAAATTTTACTCACTATCTGGGTTCTATAGAGGTCACACAAAGGCAGATAAGCCAAGAGGCAGACAGATAATGCAAGGGGTTTGGCCGTTTCTCTGAAGCACAGGAAATGCAGACCAATTACTTTGTGTTAAGTCTTGAAGAAATGAAAGTAAGTAACTAGAAATGAGTTATTTCAGGTGCTGCTTATTTCCCAGTGTGTAAGGCATGCAAATCAGGCAGTTAGGGACATATATGGACAGGTGGGTAGCTAGTATCCAGATTTATATACATCTCAGGCTCAACATGCATAATTAAGCTTGTGCAAATACATTTCTAAAATTACACAAACCTGACTTAAAGAGCAGGATCAAAGTGATGCTCATTTTAAATGTTGATCCGTATTCAGCATTGCACCAGAAACAAATAATGTAATTATACATCAGAAATACATTTATATCAATGTTGTGCTGGAAAAAAAAAGTGCTTAGTTAAAGCCTCGAGGACTCAGTTCCCCTTTTACAAGCCCATCCACTGTCTCTATGTATCCTGCCTCAACAATGTCTATCTAGTGAGACCCTAGACTAATGTCCCAAAATAGATCTATCCCCAGAGCTCTTCATTCTGTCAACATCTCCTCTGCATGTAGCCCCAAAGCTGGGCACTTAATGCCAGCTCCCACCCGGGATATCTGTGAGTCACCTCTCCATGACCAACCAGACTGCTGACTGTTTCACGCAAGCACCAAATACTCATTCCCTGGCATTTCTGATCACCCAACCTGCAACTCCAGCTGAGAAACCTGAGGGAAACAGTGCCTGACCAGTCCTAGAGGTTCATGGGACAGTTGACTTAATTAAAAAATAAAGTCCACTGAAGCAGCAATATCAATTAAATATACCAGTAAGTGCTGGGCAGGCATTTCACACACTGCCATAGTCAGAAAAGTTTGTCTCAGCTGCAGGGCCAGAGGTCTGAAGATCCCCAGAAGTATATTATCTCACCTCTGTACACTGATCCTCCCTTCAGGGTATCTATTATCTTCATAACCCATTACAGTGCAATGACAATTAGAAAAGAAGAAGATTCATGCTCTAGAATACTAATGACTTTAGCTTTTGTGTTACAGGGCATTTTCTAACCAGGGGAGGTCTTGTCAGGCACTGTCACTGAAATATAACAAAAGGGAAATAGTACATTTTCAACCTACTCTGCTGTTTGTGTTAAAATAATTCATTACTTAGACGGGATGGAATCTGAAATGTCATGTTTAAGTTTCACACTTGGGTGCTAGCTTCTCTTTCGTTTTGACAGCAGAGTCAGACTGCTCTGCTCTGAGAGAGCCCAGACTCACTCCTGGCTTGCACAGTGTGGCAGGGTGCTGCCATTTTGCACTGGAAACACAGCAAGGAATTTTCTTTTCTATAAGGACTGGAAATGCTGCAGAGGTAGCTGTACTGTGGGAGCCTTGGCAATCCCAGGAGCAGGGATAAGAACAAACCTCCAGCTCCCCATGCCCTGCATTTCTATTTTTGAAGACGCATCAAGTGTTGCCTCAACTTCTGCCACAGCTGCTGAAGACATTTCACTTCACAGCATCCTCACTGGACACAAAGGGAAAACCAGACCCTCCTACTTAAAGCTTTTTTTTGCTACAGCACTGGTTTCAGTTCATCTCAGCCCACATCAGCACATCCCTGCTATGTGCCTCCCTGTGGGTAGGGCAATGGAGTCCTGCACGTCTGTGCTGTGCTGACCTGAGAGCTCAGCGCCTGTAAACAAACCGACAGAGCGGTAAACGTGCCTGATTGTAACCGCAAGAAATCCCAAATGAAACCCATGGGACAACTCATATGTTTTCAATTAGGAATGTGGTGAATCACTGACTTGCCATTTGTTTATGGACTCCGTTGAACTGTGACCATAAAGGATTTGTCTACAGTCAAAACAAGTTGAAAAACAGCCAGGAATAGATCCCAGTCCTCTTGACTCTTGGGTTTTGATTTTAACCACTAGACCATTTAAAAAAATGCACTGTATTATGCAAAGCAGGATTGTGGTATTTCAGTCTATATTGAAATTGAGTTTTCGTAATGCCAAACAAACAAAATGGGTAGCAACAGTATGTTTTGCTTCTTTGAATTCACTCAAGTTTTCAATCTGAAACAAGAAGAAACTGCTGCCATATTGATCATAATTTTCATTCACTCAAAGAAATCTTTTCAAACACAAAAGTGTTCTGTACAGTAAGACCAAGCTGAGCTTTAGGCACCCATCAATATTTAATGTACTTTTTCTAGAAATTATGTATTTGTGGTGATCAGTAAACAAGTCTGGACAAAACCTCCAGGTGCATCCCAGGATATTTTCATTTGCTTAACACACATCTGCTGTGTAATAAACAGCCAGATCTTGCACTAAACCTCTTGCAGCCACAGATGTTTTTAACAGTAAATCTGACAACAGGAAGAAAGAGGAGTCACTAATCATCAGAGAGTTGAATCTTTTTGGACTTGAGCTTCAATGGCTCCCCAGCACTGTATTTCTGACAATGTCAAATACAGGGTTCTGGATGGAAACCAGCACACAGGTATAGAGAAGTACAAAGGCTCTGCAGTCCACAACTGCAGCAGTGCCCATAAGGCAGATATGCACCCACTCTGCAGCCTAAAAAGCGATGGAAAATTCCTTACCTCTAATGCTCCTGCAAACATCTCCAAGTGCACAGCACAGCTTTCAGCTCCAAAACCTCTAACCTGGAACTGTATCAGTTCCTATTTTCCTACTCTGCATGCTAAAAGGCTCTGTAAAGACAGGGTTTGTTGTTGCTTCAAGGACTGACACTGTCTTCTATGTTCAGCTTGGCTCTGAACTGCTGGGTCTACTCTTAAAGTTGTTTTTACTGCTGCGTTTCTACTTGTTTTAAAAACAAGCGTTGTCAAGTATCATCAGCTTTAACTCTTCCCAAAGCAGGCTTATTAGTGCTGTCATTGGTAAATTCCAGATATTTTTAGCTTGCTGCTGCTGCACCTTATTTGCCTTCAAATGTAACAAAGATTTGGGCTGTTTGGCTATGCCTCAGAGGCTGGCAAAACAGAGCTTAGTGTTGGAAAGATTTCTTCTGCTTAATAAAAATGCATGTCTTGAGGTAACAACAGCAGCACTGAGGTCCCATTTTGCATGTCAAGAGAAGCAATTCAGACGGACTTTGCATTTCAAGGAGACTTCAGTTTGTCTATTTTAATAGTTGTCATAACAGTCCTTTGCACTGGAATAACATTGTAAAGATGACTACACAGTCACCTGTTCTTTGATGGGATTTTTTTTTTTACAGTTTCCCTGACACAAGAGAATCTTTTTTTGTGCTTTAAGAGTGGCCTTCACAATTTACCTCTCTCAGATACAGCCCACTGGGAGTCATAATCCCACACTGGAAATATCCCTGCATTTCCATGGAAACAAACTACTGTGCCAAAATATGGGCTCAGTTCCTCAATGAAGACTTACGAACAGGAAAGAAATAGTTGCATGGGCTTCATGTTCAAACACAATTTGCAACCATCTACAAATAAAAGAAAATGTGCAGTAGCCATTTATACATTCTAAGACATTATTCAGGTGAAGCAGTGTCCCAACAGGTCCAGCTTCTCATTTCTCTCCATATTCACTTAAGAGAGTGAGCCTCAGAAACGACACATTTGTTTTACAGTGTGCACCTGGGCTTATATGAAGCACAAGTGCCCATGCTGTTGATAAACCACATACATAAGATTTTCTGTAGTGTGCTAAAATAAGGCATTCACAAAGCAAGAGCACACACGTGATCTCAGAGCCAAAGCCTTCTGTACTCTCAGCTTTAGTTCCTCCCACAGAGTAAGCTGTTTGTGTCATCACAAGGGTATTTGCAACTTAATAGTACTTCTGTTGTGGTATTAAGATTACTAGATAAGGCGGTCTATTAGAGTGAAAAATACCTCCATATTTCTATCTGTCTGGCAAAGACAAGAACCGGCCATTGCTACATTAACAGCCTGCTGACCCAGCTTGGTGTTACACTCATGTTTTTAAGAGCAAGAAAACAGAACATAGCAGCTTTTGGAACTTTCCTTACACTGTTCTTTCAGCAGCTTCTGTCTAACACTCTGATTCTTCAAGAATCCACAGACAGCAGATTAGCAGTTTGTCAGTCAGTGATTTACTGGGACAGAGTAAGCAACACTTGGCCTTCTCCACTCCTCATTCCCAATGCCAGCATGTGAGATCCCACAGCTCCAGACCTCAGTCTGCTCATCACACAGCTTTAAATGATCAAACACTGAAGAACAGTAACATAAAAAGAACAGGGACAATAGCCACTCCAGCACTGAACTGGTGTTTGCAAAAGAAAGTCTGTCTCTAAGCATATTAGGAACAATTTAGCTTCTCCATCTGACTTTAGCTTTAAAACACTAATGGCTAAACCAGGCTCTGAAGTCTGCAAAATCTGCACCTGTTAAAGTGGAAGCATGCAAATGTGCAAATGCAGAAAGCATATGTGCAATAGTTAAGGCATCTCTTTTTCTGCTCAGTTTGAAGGCTACCAATTTCTTTCTCTAAGACTATTTCTCTAAGACTTATTTTCTCTAAGACTATCTCTACGACCATACTATTTCTGTATGACATAATGAATTGTATTATCCAAAGAACTAGGAAAGAAGCAAAACTGCTCAGTATCTCCCCAAAGAAGCCTCAAAATCTGTAGTCCTTACATCATCACGTAACTAAATACAAACCTTTAACCTGAGCAGGAAGCTTCATAAGGATACTTATGTCAGACTCCACTACCAATAAAGAGACAATAACAATATCTGAACAGAAGAACAAGTGTTTCTTTGTAGTTGTGTTTACATTACAAGCTGAGCAGTCTTTTAAAGTGTCCAGTACAATCTTTTATGTGTAAAACTCCCATGTTTATACTTTGATTTTATACTTTTTCATCTGTGCAATATAGATTTTTTTAAATACAATTTGTACAATTTTATACAAATTTATTAGTCACATTTCTCAGTGATGAAAACAAAAACACTGAAATCTGCCATAACTCAGCTACAGTAAAAAATACTAATCAATTGATGAACTAGTTTTCAATTCAGCTGCCACCTTTTCTCACAGACCTCAGGCAGAAACAAGTCAATCATACTTTCTGGTTGAGTCTGTCTTTTCCAGAGTCAACAGGTAAACAAAAATATTTCAAAAATAAGGTGTGGGTGTGAAAAAGTTTCCCTCTCCTCCAAATTGCAAGGGTAGCTTAGATACAAACACCTACCTGAGGAAGGGGCAAAACCTGTCTACGCAAGTTACACTTTGGAGCAAGTTGGGAAAGACTTACGCCGTCTTTCCCATGTGTTGAGAAATGAAACTCTACAGCTGAAAGCGTAAGAAATTTTGCAATAAAACCTTCGCAGTGCCTCAGATCTTGGCATTAAGTTGGCAACGTTTCCAGGACACAAGTTATATTCCAATTAGATTATGTTGCATTTGCACACAATTAAAAAAAGTATTTTTCAAGCCTCATCTCCTCTTCTTTTTTATTGAAACAGTTTTCAGCAGCCAGTGATAACTTTATTATTGATTTCTGAAGAACATGGAAGCAGCAGTGACTTAAGTACAGGAAAGGCATTCCAAATGAAAGCATCCTGCCTACTGATGTAAGACCTTATCTATCTCTGCGACAGAAGATAAAACTTTCAACAAGGCCATAACTTTCGGAGAAGAAGGGCAGTCACAGAGGAAGCTTTTCAAGCACAATTGAGTTTGTAATTCATACTAATTCCCTCTCCATCTGCCCATAGCCTGGTGTGAAATTACAGCCAGTTTGAGAACCCCACTGGTTTAGTCCTCCTCCTGTCAAAGGACATCTATCCATCACCTCATTGCGCAACCTGTCCCATTTAAAACCTAAATAATGCCAAGGCCTCCTGCATTACTTGGATCCAGACCTACTAATTACAAGCGTAGCTCACACTGAGAAGGAAGCAGCCAAATAAAATGTTGTGTGAAACCAATTTTGCTCTGCTGCATTTCCAACGGGCCTCACCAACTCCTAGGCTCAGATGTGTGTCGCAGTGAAGAATCTCTACTGATGTATCTTTACCTTTCTTCTTGCAGTTTGCAATAAGCACATAACAGAAACAGCTGTGAATCTTTTGGATTACATGCAACATTTTCGTTTACTAAAGCATGGGCAGTTTTGACAGTACTAGTAAAACAGGAAAGCAGACCAGAATTGTTAATGATTACTGGCCTTCCATCCAGTCAGAATGAATAAGCAGAGATGAGTCATTCAGATAACTAAAGAAACTATTACTTAGCAAACAAAAATACACTACACAAAGACCCTCAAATGTCTCTAACGTAGGGATCTGAACAGGAATTTTTCAAAACTTCTCAGTTCTGGCCTGACAGCACACATAGCCCTCCACAGGTGTTTGCAGATCCAGGTGTAACGTCATCGCTTTCCAAGGAGCAAGGGAACCCTATGGAATCGGCACAGCCCTCACTCCCTGGATGCCAGGCAGCAAGGTCAGCGGCACAGAACGAAAGGCTGCTTGGGTGATGGCTGCATAACATCACAGAAACTTGTCGTAACCTCTGCTAACAGCAAGGCCTGAAATAGCTGATGACTCTTGCTTGCGTCAAGCTCTCCAAGACTTTAAGCAGCAAGTATTTAACAATGGAGAGAAACCACAGTCAAACCCTGCTGTTGTTCCTGCTCCTTTGACTTTCCTCCCAGTAACACCTAGCTTAAAAGAAATGTGTGTTTATGTACTAAATGTGATCCACTAAAAGGAAACCAAATAGAATGAAAAGGAAAGGGACAGTAAGCTTCATATACAACACAGATTTCTGAGCCTCTAGTGTACTCAGTACACAAACCTTAGGAGATTTGGGAGCTTCCACACACATAGAAGATTTTGTTCACCCCATGAGGATGAAACAGCAATCCTTGATGGGAAAACAAGGAATTTGAAAGATGACAGAGTTATTTCAGCTTGCTTTCATTTTATTTTGAACTCCCAGAAGTCAAATTAATTCTAGCTGTAATCACAGTGGCTTCAAATTCAGCAGTTTAATGTCCAGAATTTCTTAGAAGACTAAAATCTTCAGGCTTTATTTTTTTTTTTTTTTTTCAAAACAAAGACTTTGTTTGCCCAACCCACTCATAGCAAATCAATAGGGTTCTCAACCTTATGCCAGGTAAGACACAAACACAGTGACAGAACACAAAAGTTATTAACAAGAATTCAAAGTTTAACCATAATTGTGATTTGAAAGCAAACAAAATCACTGTGGCAATGCTGTATCAGACAGCCTTTTTAGGTTCTGAGTGAAGTGGTTCTTTAATTTAATAAGGCTAAGAAATACTACCCTATAAACCAATGCATGAAATCATATTTTATGTGCAATGTAATATGATGATAGTAAAACTGCTGTCAGCTGGCAAGTTGACATTCTCAGTCATGCTAGTAGTAGAACACATCATCACTGCAGTCTGTGTGTAGTAGCTTTTACAACAGACTGCAAAATGGAAATGCCTCATCTCTACCAAAATCAGATTATTCTAGACAGAAAACAGTCTTATTGTAAGTAGGTTTGTGTCCTTAAACTCATAAAGTACAGAATTGTCTCAAGTTCAAAATAAGACAAGTGATTCTGAGTTCTCTAGTACTGAACCACTTCCTAAGTAAAACTTTTGGTGCTACCAGGTTTGGTGCTATTTTTGGTGCTATCAGTTGGTCACTGATTTGGGAAGAAAGAGAGAAGAGTGATAACGTGCTTTCTTTTACTGACACCACAGCCTCCTATTCACAAGACAGGTAATTCAAAGTGTTACAAAATAATCATTCTTCTTCCGAGATGTCCAAGTGTATGACTGAGCTATGGGATGAATGTCATCAGATTATTTCTGATGTGAAAGTTCACGACAGAGAGTGGGGAAAGGACATGGCATACGATTTTTGGCAGAGTCAATGTCTCTGCCTCTCTTCAGTCCTTGAATCTGAAGATTGGGATTGAGATATTTTTAAACAACTTTACAGAGAAGTGGCTTAGCAGTATCTGAAAGTATAAATGGAGAAAGCTAGATGAGTAGCTGATGACAGTGGAGATGCTTCTGTTCTTCCTGGTCTATTTACATGTCATGAATGGTCTCCAAAAGGCTTCTGCTCAGCATGCTCACTTGGTTTGCAGATACCACTTTCAGATGTTAAATTACCAGTAAACCAGCATTTCCCATTGGTTTTCATCTAGACAGTAGCATATCCACGTGAAAGTGTGTTTAGGGATAACGTGCCCAGACAGAAAACACGACAGAGACTAAGGAACACATTATATCATACCACTGTAATACTTCTCTTGCCTCTCTTCTTCATTATAACTTCCAATTAATTACAATCACACACATATTCTAACACTACACTCTTTAAAGACCTTGCAGTAAGTAAGTAATTTTTTCTTGTGTGCAACAGTTAGATAAGATAAATAATGGTCAGGTAACAAAAGCCCAAAAGAAGAAACGATGACTCTGAGACATAAGAAAGCAAACAGGTAATTTTGTATGTTAATTTCCCAGTTGAGTGAAAAAAAGAGACATAGTACTTACCAGGCATCGTGCTTTTCATCTGCAAAACCTTTTCCGATCTAATTACATTCTCAACTCCTTGTAAAATGATGTGCTACTATCATCTCTGTTGTACCATGGAAGAAGTTACCGGACTGCAGCTTACCCCAGAGCTGTCCACATTTCCAGTTTTCTGCTCAGACCACATCTCATTTCTTTTCTTGTACCATATCCTGTCACTTAGCTTCTCTGAACACACCAACTTTGCCTGCTTAACTGTAGCACTGTGATCTTCCAAGCCTTGGAAGCCCCAGGTTCCCATGTCCCCAAGTACTGTTTCAGGATGCTTCAAACATTCACATTATTTCCAAGCACCATTTTGTGGGTAACAACACATTTGCTGTGTGTTTACAGGAACTAGCAACACTTGAGTAAAATGAACAGTCAGGGATGTGAGGATAGTGCTGAAGCTCTCCTTCTGTTGGGATGAAAGTCAGCAACATGCCTCATGCTCCACGTCAGCCTCACTGCAATACCTGAGTCTTTGGAAAATGCTACCAGTTTGGGAAAGGAACAGAAGTTGGGTTTTTGTTACAGAAGTGAAACCCATAACTTTTTTTTTTTTTAAGCATTTGTTCTTGAACAACTGCTTTATGCTCCTTAAAGGCACCGCCAGAAGGCTGTCACAGCTGGGAACACAAACACTGAAAGGACACGCCTGCAGCCAGATCCACCACAAATTAACAATACGCTTCATGACTTGAAGCAGCAGGAACTTTAAACAGATGTATAAATAAGGTGTTGAACAACGAATCCTTTTATGTAACTACTGCCTCATGGATAACAAAGGCTGGTGATTTAAATATAAACTGCAATTACCTGCCTCAATGTCCAAAACTGCAGCATTGTGCTGAACTGTGAGCACATGGAAATCTTCCTGCTCTTTGCATAGCCACTGACTCCAGCTCCTGTGACCCTCACACTGTCCCTAGCAACATTACTCATCTCTCATTCCTTCTCAGTAGACACAGTAACCAGATGACCATAGCTGACATACTGCATTAATCTATTATTAGGTGACCCTGACACTCTACCTCATATTTTCTCAGTTCATATTCACAACAATTCTAAATTGAAAGATCAAGGGTGATAGGAACTTTTTATCCACAACCTTGGAAGTGGTAATGAGAAGAAGGCAGGATTGTACATGACATCCTCAAGTTACAGCTTGTGTGATACTACAACCTAGGAAAGTGGAAGTGGGCTCTTTATCTCTTCCTTCCTTAAAATACATAATATCAGGCAAATCTGACTATTCAGAAACGGTAACTTTACTCCCCCTTCATCAAAAGTCTCAGAGAACTTGCTTGTGAAGTAACTGAAAGATGAAGAAGTCAAACAAAAAACTGTATGAACCTACAAGGTCTTCTGCCTGAGATAAAGAATGGGCAAAGCTTTCTGAACTGTGAGCTGACACAAGACATCTTCCCTGCCTTGTGTTTTCCAAAATGAGTTACTGATGTGGCCAATCAAGGAGTGGGAAAGAAGAAAACCCTCCCAGTGTTTTTCCCAGAAGAAATTACCCTCCCAGGACACAGAAGAACCTGATAGCCAAAGGTGTAGCCTGCTGTATGCACCAAGGATAAAAGAAATCACCTTGTTATTCAAAGCCAAGCTTGCACCAGGGGCAATATCAAAATATAGTAGAATCTACAGAAGTGATTAGTCTTATTAAGTTTTGGTTTCCTTGACACCCACAATCATTTGAAACTGTAGTGCAGTAACGTGCTTGGGACCAAATTTGTGCAGATCACAAATTTAAGGGAAATACCTAAAATGAAAGTGCAGTGAATAGCAAATGATGTATTTGCTAACAGCAGCAGCACCTGCGAACTGGAGTAGCCCAACCAGTAACTGGTTTTTGCTCAACAAGAGGCCAAGTTCCCAACAAAGTCAATGACAAAAAAATGAAGATACTCACCAGCAAGTGTATAATCCATATCAAAACCAAAACATTTTATCTTTTCCATGGCTAAACTTCTGTTTACAAAGACCCTGTTAAAACAGAAGAGATAAAGTCATGGTTATAAGTATTTTCAAAATAACCATGTTTTAGAAGAAACACGTTCTGCCAGCTCTCAGGATCTGTGGCTCTCTTAGCTCAAAATCAGAAAATCCATCTGAAAACAGAGGCATGTTTCATTTTTTACTGTGAGTTCTCCTTGAGCAAAGCCATGACTTTGCAGGGTTACTCTAATTATTAGAGTGCTGTCTAAAGACATACACGCATGCATGCACACACACACGGCCTTCCATGTGACCTGCAAAAATTCCTAAGAATAGAAGTGCAAAATCTCCTGAAGCAGAATTCAGAGCTCAAGTGAGAGGAAACTGGCAGCAGAGGATGGGATGCAATACAAATTGCTTGATTAAAACTAGTAATTACAAAGAGGTAAGAAGGAAAAGAAAATTACATTTCTCTAAATAAACTCACAGCGTTTGATTCCTCTTTGGAACTATATCCGCAAACTCAAAGCAAATCGAGAGATCCATTTCCACACTTACACCAACAGCATTAAAAACACTTAATAAAGTTCTTACAAACAGTAACTGAGACAGATTTTCATCCACAAGATTATGCTATCTCTGTTGTGATTTTTTTAATTTAGCTGTAACTGCCCTGAAACTCGTTTTTTTAAATTCCATTGTCACTAGTAATCCTTATTGCAATGATAATCTAAGCTGAATATTTCCAGTCCCTTTTTGATGATAACACTTTAACACAACAAATTCAATTTAGTTCAAGTAAATCACAGGGTAAAGAAATAGGTCAGAGAATACAACAAAAGCTTTCATTGCATCCTGTTCCAACAGCTACAGTAACTAAGCGGCTTATGCTTCCCCAGAACATTAAACCATATAGCAGATCTGTAATTCAACAGGACTTCTCTCCCCTGTCTGTCTTATCTGAACTTCAAGAACGAGAGTCAGAACTCAGCTGCAGGATGTAAGCTGAGCTTCTCAATACCAGTCTCAGACAGAAATCCCACAAACTCTCGAGCTATGATGCTGAGACAAAATTCTCCCATATAAGAAAAGTCCCAGTACCTTCACCTGTACTCTCATTTCAGTATGTGAAAATTCTCCAAATATTTAATAAGTGTATTGCCCTCAGCAGAGTAATTACCCTCTTAAAGACTGAGCTCGGCAGCACTGCCGTGCAGGAGGAGTGGCACAGGGACAGCGATACAGCAATGGAGACAGCAAGTGCAAATCCGAGCACTCGTTCATTCCGAAAAGCTGCAAGAAACCACCAGGAGATTCTGTTCAGCAGGCACGTTCCGGGCAGGTGGCTGCAGAACGTGCCTGTTTGACCACCCGTGTCAATCCGTCACAGCCCGGATTTTAACAGCAAACTGCTAACTGCGAAGTGTCGCCGCTGCCCAGCGAGTCGGCTTACCTCATCTCTCACCGATGTACTCCTCGTTTAGTTCGCAGCAGGCTGATTCATCTACTTGTCTGAATCACATTACACAATTCCTTTAAAGCTTCTCTAGTACCGATGCAATTCTGCTTGGATCTGATTTGACTTCAGAAGATCATTATGTCTGAACCAAGCCTTAAAGTACTGTATATCTTCTTGGACAGTGCTCTAGAAAACACATCTGTGGCTAATTTAACCAGTCACTGGATATTGTTGTTCCACACAAATCCACTTGGAATACAGTTTCTCTGGCAATAGTATACTTTCCCCCTAACCTTGCACACTCTCTCTGGGAGTCACAGTTTCCTGGCAAAGTGCCTGCCTTTGACAATGGGTCTTGTCACTTAAGGGGCCTCAGAGGTTATAGATGACGCTCTTTTCTGATAGATTTATGTATTACCTAAACAAGGAAAAGTGATGGGAAAAAAAAACTGGAAACTACTAAAGAAATGTCTTTTGGAAATATGAGATGGGATCATAAATCACTCAAATTCTCTCCTGAAATAGCTGGCTTTTAAGTAGGTGGAGCAAATTATCCAAATCTGCAGTTTGAATCCCTGTTTGTCTTTTAATATCACGGCAGCTCTGATTTACAAGAGGCCAAGACAAAATGCTATTTGGTACTAAACACAGTCTCATACTTTGCATAATGATGATGATTACATTCTGTTGCTGCTGATGCCAGGGAGCATTATTTATTAGCTAATTCAAGTACACAATTTCTGATCTCATGCTTGTGCAGTTCTGAAAGTAGAGGGACTTAAGAAGGAACAACATACCTCCAGAAGATACTAGTAATGCTTTTTGCCCAACCTAGAGAGTCCCAATTTTCTTCTTGCCCTTAGGCTTAGCACCCAGAGCACAGTTTTCCATCCTTCTGAACAGGACAGGAATAAGGAGAGAAATTTAAAGAAGTTCAGAGGAGCATTTCAGCATTGTGACATTCGGGAACAGTTTCCTAAGTGAGGACAGAAAACAAGAAGGAGCTGAATGCGCTTATAACAAGAGTAATACGACAGTGGCTGTGAAAGGCGAAAACAAGGGAGCTGACCCAAGAGATCTCTTCCAGTCCAGCCTGCCTATGTTTAGATGATGACAACACCAAACTGACCAAAACCGTTGAGAGATCTCTAAGCCTCTGACAATTTTTCATCACTTGCTTTCTGAGTATTTACAAAGTGAACCCTGGGACTAAAAAAAATCCAAAAACCTAAACCGGCACACATTGATACTGAAGATCTGCAAAAGTTTACTGGAGGCAATGAAATGAACAACATCTATTAGAGTAGTTTTGTTCCAAAATGAGTCTTATGACTAAAATATGAAAATTATTACACCAGCTCCCTCTTGGTAACAGCTGGTGAACATCTCTTTCTCCATCAACTCGTAAATATTGCCTATGACCTAGAAACTGTACGTGGCAGGGTATGATCTTGCCCCAACAGTGCACAGGACCTGGCAGATTTCAAGGCGTCCTACTGACTGATTTGACGTGGTAATTATTACTTCACCCACTAGTGCTGGACTGAAACAGAGCAAATATTTTTAAAAGCTAAAGAAGGCTATTACACAACATGTTCAGGACAGAAAATGAGAACACTTTAATCAATTTAAGCTTGGATATGCCTTGGCAGATTAAACGGCAGACTAAACAGCAGCAGCAAAAAAAAAAAAAAAGTCTGGAACCAACTTTGTTTCTTTTTTTTTCTTTTCTGAGTTATTTCATAGGCACTCAGGACCTCAGCTTTAAATCCTGATACAGCAAAGGCATCTCCCATACACGGTGCCCTGCTAGACACAAGGGGCTAAGTAGACACAAATACTGCCAGAAGTTGACCAACTTAATTCAGGGGGGCTTACTCAAAGTAGCAAATATCTGCAGCAGCCAAGAAATTAAAGATAAAAGGTGAGATTAAATCACCACGACAGTTTCTAGGCAGAGTCAGGCACTTCTCAGAAGCCGCAGACTTAGCCTGTTTCAACTGTGCTGAGATGCTACTAGGAGGTATGCTCAGTCTGATTTCAACACCACTACTCAAATGTGTCTGTCAGCTACAAAAATGGAATGTCTCCACAGAAGACATGATATGGAGAAAAGACAAGAGTTGGTTTTAACGATTACAAAGCAAATCCAGCACTAAGATTCTAAGAAGCCTAACTACCTCCCAGAAGAGATCCTCTGGTCTCTAAAGGAAAAGACAAGTTTTTTACAGCTCATCTAGATACACAAGTGAAAGAAGCTTCTGCATTACAAATGTCAAGAGAATGTCAGAGCAGAGGAAAACTAAAACCACTCAACACTTTTAGGCAAGAGAATTTTAATCTAGAATAATTTTTCCACTTGCCAGAATCAGAAGAAATCACACTTTCCCTTCCCGTGACTTTGAGGCTTTTTTTTCCCGTTCAGAAAAGAATTGTTTTAACCAGGAGCACTGGAGTTAAAAATTAAAGTGGTTTAAAATCGTAACAGCACTGATCAGTAGAAAAATCAAACTACTGGCATAGCATAAGATCATCCTTTGTTTCCTGTGCTGAGAGGCAGAGTTGGGTATTGCCTAAAACCAACTCCCCGACTCCACACCTGTCTGCAACAGAGCATCTCCTTATATAGGACATTGCTCTTTTTTTTTTGCCTTCATCATTCCTTCCTGATGAACGAACAAGCTTTGTATTTCTGATTTGAGGAGTGCCCCTGTGACTTTCCCACAGTTTTGGACTTCCCGTGCAGTGTGACAGAAAGTCCAAGCTGCTGGGGCTTGTGGAGAAGCCAGTTGAGAGACCATATCCAGCCCTGAGCCAGCATATGGCACAGCTTAGAGGCAAGAGCCTGAACTTGGGACGCTTTAGCCTGGCACAGGTCCACACCCTTAGAAAAACAGACCTGAGGAGCTTTCTAAGAGAAACCATGAAGCACATTTCCTCCCTAATAATTGTTCTTCAAAGATTAAACCCTGCAGCTTGGACACAGCAGAAGGCTCTCAATGATGACAGTATTTATTTTCTTTTTGAGCTCTACAAATTGTGCTGGATAAGAGAAAAATGTGTTGTATTCCAAGGAAGAAGGAACTGCTGAGCATGCATAAAGGGAGTCACAGAGCCCCAGTATCTTCAACATTGCAATTCACAGTCCCTCATATTTTTACAGGAAAATCAATCTTAGTTTTGTTACTGTTCCTGTCAATCAATTCCAAGGCAGGAACTTAAATCCCAACTCTTCTCGAGTAACACAGATGAGGAGTGAATGCAGAGAGGAAGAAATGTTTTTGTTTTATTTGTGCAAAATCTCAAAAGCATTCTGTACTCTGAACGAAATTGCCATGCATGATATTCTTGTAATATGACTGACAAAATAAACAAAATGCACAGAATTATACAACAAAGGAGCAACTTAGCACATGTCTCACAACTCCTCATATTGAGAAAATGAAAGTGAACAATGTGAGGGGAGGTTTCTGGAAGAGAGGACATTTTAATAACTCTTTGTCAGGAGAGTATGCTTCACTGAAAATTAAATAAATACAAAGAAACTTGCAACAGGGCTGACTGGAACAACAAATACAGCATAAGCTGCCTAAGCATGATCTACACATGTATTAAAAAAAAGACTGTGGTAGATAGTTGGGCTCGAACCCATCACAAATCAGGGACTAACTAGTCAAGAGGCTCAGATTCCTGCTTCCTCAAAGTTTAGGCACCTTGGTTAATCTTCACTTTACAGGCAACTTTCGTGTGTTCATAAGCTAGAAGAGTTAAAAAGAAATAAGAGGGAACTAGGTGGATTAGCTTTTAATAGCCTCACATTTCCAGGTTCCTCATGGCCTCTTTAAGGTTAATAATGAAAACAAAAAATCCCACTACTCTTACGACAAATTGATGTTCTCAGTATTACTGGCTACTCCCCAGACATTGCATGGTCAGGGGAGATATCTCACTATATGTCATTATAGTTCTGGTTACAGGTGACTTCCACCAACAGCAATGAACTCAGATGAAACCCCCACTGATTTATCTGGCACAAACCATGTAAGCAACCTCAAGAAGATAGTAACATATATCAAAATGTCTTATGTTAGGGTGCTGGATGCTTTGATGCCTTAGAGGGGATAAGAAATAAACCGCTTTAAAGTACTAAAACTAACGTAATAATTCTTTTGATGAGTCCTGCCTCTTTAGGCAGGTAATGACCATTCAATATATTATTGTTTACCATATCATTTTGGGCCTTTTTGTTTTTTACAATGTTAGATTTTCAAAGTTGCATTTTAATCTGCCTTCAACCAAAGAGGAACATTCTGACAGGCCAGTATGTTTGTATTGTATTTAGAGATAGTGTTTGGGCTCCAGACGACTTCAAGCAGATGAAACACTATCAGAGGAGACAGAAGAAGGACTTCAAAATTTTTGTGTCCACTTCTAGTAACACTTCCAACATAGTGCCCTGCAATTTCACAACCGTTCTTGCACAATTATAGTGACATAAAACTGGAAAAGCAGGATACAACTGGAACTTAAAAGTCTGATGAGGCCATATACAGAAAAACAACTACAAGCACTTCCCTCTGAAATTCAGCAGGAGTCAGATGGAAGGAGATAGCCTTAAGCCATTTCTGTTTCCATTGTTTGGGTTTTCTTCCCAGGCAACAACCAAGTGCCAAGAAGCTCATATATGGATTCCATCCCAAAATAACACTTGTTGGCTCTGCAAAACTATTAAAGCTAGAGACCAGGAAGCATTTTCAATGTAATTTCTTTATTATTAATTTGGCACATGTTCTGCTTTCTCATAAGCTCACTCATTCTACTGCCTTAAGAAGCTCCCCCTCCTTTCTCTCTCGAATGTCCAAAGCACTAAAGAAAAATAACTAGAGAGCCACATGCTGCCCTCCACTACACACACGCCACCACAGGAGACCAAGGAGGTTGCCCAAAGACACGCGAGGACAGACCACAGCCAGCAGTGCCGACAGAGCTACCTCATTTACAGTTACCATGACAACACCACACATCACCTGTCTGAACGTATGTCCAAAGGAAAGAGCACTTTTCAGGCTGGTAAAGATGTTTTTATCATGTGCCATCTCACTGAATTGACTGTTTTCTTGAAGATACTTAAACAGGTTAACAGTTTCAAGCCTCAAAGCCTACTTTATCTAACATTTCCACCTGTTTACCATCATCGATGACCCAGCATCAATAAGAAACAAGATAAGCACTGAATAGTCTAAAGTTTACAAATTCAAACCAACTAAAATATACTTTTAACCCTAGAAATCAAAACAATCAATTGGTAATCCTTTTGCCGCTATTATACTCCCTTTCCTTTACCCAGGATCTCAGTGTACTTTAACAGCTTAAAACAAGTTCTTCACTCACATTACTACCATAAGATGATTTGAAAACAAACTGAAAAACTATTATAAAGAAACTTAATCAATACTTTACGGCTGTCCAGCAGAAGAATTAGGATTAGGACTCACGATGCCACATCCCTTGTGCTAACCAGTAAACAACAGAGCAAGAAAACAAAACTTAAACAACAGAAACTCCATGTTCATGATGAGAAGTCTAAAATTACTCTGATGTAAAATGGTAAAAGCATCCCAAAGTCCATATAGTTAACAAAAAGGCAGTTTCAGCCTTACTGCCCTGTTAAGCCAAAACCACAGAATAAAAGTAAATGCAAATACCTGTTTCCTGGATCTTGATAATTGTCAGTAACAAGAGTGGAGGGAACACCAACTTTTTCCATTATTTGCTTTAACTAGATGTGGTTGCTATTTAAACCCTAACAAGTTATGTGAGATAATCCAGAGGGTGTCTAGAAATGCTCACTCCAAGTTAAAAAATAGACACTAGGGCAATTTGGTGGCTCAGAGT
The DNA here is from genome assembly GCA_013401255.1 of Urocolius indicus. NCBI lineage: Eukaryota > Metazoa > Chordata > Aves > Coliiformes > Coliidae > Urocolius > Urocolius indicus. The sequence goes on along the minus strand of WBNH01011483.1, from coordinate 25,043 downwards.
CAACCTAGTTCTTGCCTAATTACAATCACGTTAAATGACAGTACTCCTCCAGAACAAATGACCTAGTGATTATCCTCTACCCGGAAAAGTCAACAAGCAGTGCATGAGGGAGGTGGCCTCACAACCACACACACCAAGGAAAAGCCACTGAACTGCTACACATCCATTTTATTTCCGAATTAAAATGTGTGTTGCCAGTGGCACAGTAATGCAGTATCCTCTTACCAGTGACCTCTGTTAGAGAATGAATAACATCTAGCTTGTATATTAATTCATCTTTAGACCTCACCTCCAACAGGCGCCAACAATGTTGTATAACAAAGTTTGGGGCTGATGGTAACACTAGCTAAGCGAAAAGTCTTAGCTGAAGTCATTAGAAATCTCCTGAAGGTAAAACCCCACCACTTCTACCCTACAGATTTTTCTGATTCTTGGTGTTGCTTTTACAGCCCTTTAACCCTACAGCATAACACAGATTTTCCTATTTGCAAGCTTTACTTACTTCATCAATAACCTCAATACTCTAATTTCCTAAGAAAGCAGCTCAAACACCAAGCACAATTTTTAGGACAAAAACAGCTATTAATTAATTAATTAATGGAAAACAGATATTAATATTTGATTTTTAACATTCTTGCCTATGGCACTCAGACATGATTATGATATAGTCGCCACACTCTGAGTCAGTCTGCATTACACCAGTTAAACCAGTCTCAACTGGGATTTCTGCCAATAATATTATATGTTGAACATATATCCATCAAGTATGGTACAATAAGAAGTGCAACACCTGAAAAAATACATTCCTAATATGAAAGACCAGAGTAAAATATGACTACATTTTAATATATGACTAAAATATGACAGCATCTTCAGAGTTAATTCTGTTTATGATTTTTTTAAAATAAAGGGTTTTCTTTAACTTAAGTTTCACACCCACGAGAACATTATTTTTCTTTTTTAAGGTAACATATGTTGTTTGGATTAGAAACTTTTCCCCTTATTTTATGCTGCTTCAACATTTACAACTCAAGCATATCCAATCTGCCGTAGTTCATGAGAACCAGAAAGTCAAATCAATTGGTCTGGTATCTCCACTGATATTTAAATAAGCATGAAGTAAACCAATAGAGAAACAAGATTTAAAAATTTCAGACTTTCAGACTTCGAACATTATCAGCAACATTTACAAAATCTCAATGAATCACTTTGAGCTCCAGGCTTCCCACATTGGTATCAAAAGCTGCCCTGGTTATGTTCATCTGTAATGTGTCCCAACTGCTCCAGCTTCCCAGACCGGGCCCATAAAATTACTGGGACCAGTTTTAAGGTAAAAAAAGGTGACAGTTTTAAATTCAACATTCTTTTTCATTGTTTTTGTTTCTGTAACACTTTAGATTCATGTTCTCAAGATTTTGTTCTTTAGTTGCTGAAGTAAGAAGAAAAAGAGACAAAGAGATGGAAAGATAAAGAAAAATGAAGGAAAATAAATAACAGAACCTTGACAATTACTGCTTTATCTTTGATGTCTCTCTCATGAAACTGGCAGTGCTTCAGCAATATTCCAGCGTCAGAGCATACTTGTATCTCACTGAAACAAATCTACATCCTAGGACTGATGACTGTGACCAGCACATACATTCTACATCTGAACCATTATTAAAATATTTTAAAATATAATATAAAACAACAAGAGGAAATAACTTCAGTCCTACTCTGTCATATTAATTCTGCACTTTTAAGTAACATCACATCTGTTAACACTAAGATTACAGAAAAGATCAGAAATAGAAATCTGACAACACTGCCTCTGGAATGAGGTTGTTTCAGATTCTTACAATACTGGATTAGCAAAATAACTCCCATGAAACTGGTACACCAAAGCCATTAATAGCACAGATTTATACTACAGTCCTGGCATCAAGTTCTCTCATTCTCTCCTGTTCCCTCCCTCTCTTTTTAAAAGAGGACAGTAATTTCAAAACACAAATGTGCCTCTCCTGAGTGTATTTCCAGTGTTGCGCTTTCCATGAAAATTTGAAGTGCTAGCAACATTTGCGATCAATATGTTTTCAGTAAGACATTTCTAGATTCTAAAAAGGGGTATGTAAACTGTACCACAGACTAATTTTTGACCACCAGATCCCAGTTGCTAGTAGGAAACCTTCCTTTGGATGAGTGCACTCTCATCCTCTATAAGGAAATTCTTTCTGAAAGTAAAGATTTCTCACGTAAGTGAGAGTAAACATGATGAGGACTTGAATGTGTGAGCTCTTAAGGACAAGTACTGCTTCCTTTGGATGTGATAACAATGCTTAGCAAACTGCCAGCACCCAACCTTCACAAATGCTGAACAACTATTTAGAAAAAAATAAATAAATAGGTCTAATTCTGGCTTCATTTCCATCAGTCCAAATCAGGAGTAACACAACCAAAGTCATAGGTAAAATAAAGGCACAAATGTAAACCTCTCAATGACTTCAACAAGGTGAAGATTTTCTTTGCCAGTGAATGGTTTAAAATCCTTCTCTCTTTACATGCTATATATAGTTACATTCATTAGACAGCTCCATATCTGACAAACCAGCTGACACAGAGAGACTCAAATAATGTCACCACTTAAGACATGTACCCAAACATATTCACTGAAAATTGGAAAGCTTCAGAAACACATCACAGGATCCATTACTTAAACTTAGACATGACAAGTTGAACATCCCGGCCTATCATATGATGCTAAAGTGTTTTCCTCTAATAAGATTCCTTTTGGAGAATCAAAAGATATCTAACACTTACAAAACACTTCCTTAGAAATACCACCGTATATGAATCACAAATGCAACACGGCATTTAAGCGTGAGGTTGGGAAACTTCACTTTTTTTCTGTTTCTACATCAGACATATGTCTCCCCAGTTCCTGCTGAATGTACTCTGATCATCATACTGCATCACTTCTCAAATTAAACAAGCTAAAGTTTGAAGACACACCTCCCACAAACAGAATACTGACAATTACTGCATGCTGTTGTTTTTAACTCTGTAACAGTCCAGGCATCTGATAAGGATAAAAACTGTATCCATCTTTTATGCTCTGTGCTTGGAACCTTGGGAGCTGTGAGCTATATTCTTGGCCCAGTGATCTTGTGAAAACAATCTAATGTCTGTAATTTGATCCCCAAACTATAAAATGAGAGTGATGACAATTCTTTTTTTCCGTACTCTGTCTTGTTTATACTTTAATTGTTCAACAACAAAGACGGTTTTAGCCACACCCAGCACAGGAGACAGATCTTGCCTAGTACTTTTACATGCTCCTGTGGAGCACTAAACTAATCATATTAGATATAAATCTCAAACACTTAATTTCTGATCCCATTTTATTTCCTCCTTATTTGTATTTGTGCATTCCCGTATCTGAGGCTATGTCCTCCTGGTGTGTACTGCAATAATTACCATAACACTTCTATAAACTGACTCCTTCTTGACTTGAAAGTCTTTATCCCAAAACCTAACTCAGATGAATCTGTTGCTTGCATTAAGAAAGCATTCCCTCACTGGGTCCAGCACATGCATCTCAACTCAACTGTTTGGAAATTCCTACAGGCCAATACTGTGCTGTCTTCTAAGTTGCATTCTACTAACACTTCTGAAAGGAAGGTGATAATGACTTTTCTGTTTTACCAACAAGCAAAAAAAACAAGTAATGTGGAATTTATGCTTAGTTTATTTCCCTCTGTCTCAGCACTTTAGTTTTGGGGTTACACAAATGACTTACCGGTGATAGGCTTCCCTGCGGTACTTTTTGAGAGCGTGTCCATCCATGTTTGCAGGGAGATCTGCTGCATTCTGGAGTCGGTCGCTCCATGAAGTTGTCATCTTCAAATGCTTACTTATTTCTGCAAGAAGCAGAAGAGAAAAGCTTGCTTAAGTTCAAGGTTTGTTTAACCAGAAGGTTTGTTTCCTGGTATGAATGAGATGCAATGCCACGCAGGAAGTCTTGCAAAGTATCGGGTGGGATGATCTGAGTTTGCAGGTCAACTGAGATGCTTTCCTCTGAGATGTCTGAGGAGACAAGGTGTTAAAACAGAGAGCTGGGAAAGTTTTTCCACATGGCTGGAACCGCCATGACATTCCTGTTCAGTGTGGTGAAAATGCTTTCAGAGACAGACTTTGTTTTCATTGCTGAAAGGGGTATTTTTTGACCCTAGGGTTACGAACATGTGTTAGCTATAGGTGATGGAAAACTTACCCCTTAATACATGAGATAAATGAGGCCAGGCAAATTCTACAAACCTCCAGTGGGACTGACCTTGTCACTTGTACCACACAGTAAAAATAAGAAGCCTTATCACTGGCCATTTGATCTCTAAGCAAAGACAAAGCTTTGAACTGATGCTAAATTAGCAGAAACAATTGGAAGAAAAGTAGAAACATGATCTTTTGTCCTCTGCAGGTCAGCCACATTCAGGCAGAGCAAGAACACACTGCAAACCTGTGGCACTAGCAATGCAAATATTCAGCAGATCTTCACAAACATCTGCACCTCTTCACAAGTACTGGCTGTCAAAACCAAACTACCAGACACTCTTCCTTGTCAGGAAGGCCCTGCAGTGAGGAAACAGCAGTACCTTTCCCAGCTGTGTTATTAGCATACTGGGGTAATCCAGCTCACTCCCTCCTCCAGCCAGATGTGTGTCCTGCTGCATCACTTGCACCAGGTGGGATGATGAAGCAGTCCCACGGTGAGTCAGCTCAGCTCGCCAGTCCAAGTCCTCACCCATCAAAACTAACTGACCAAAAGCATACAAAAACTGGGTAGCTCTCAACTGGTCATCAGGCTGAACCCTGCTCAACCTGTCACAAGTCTATCATTAGAGCCAGTGTGAAGGACAGGGTGGGAGATGCATCCCACAGTTATACCAAATTAGGTACAACATGAAACCACATTCTTGTGTAAGCCACACAACTGCTGGACCACAGAGCTTGGCTTGTTCGCTCGTCCTTAAAAGAAACAAAACCACCCACAAGCTACAAGGGTAACAACACAGCAACCCTTTCTAGTCATCTTTAAATTATGACTGGTCTAATTTTACAGAAGGGAAAACAGATGATTTCAGTGAAGTAGTGAGTAGAGTTTGTGTCCAAACCAGCATTAGAAGTCACGGTGCTTTTAGCTGTCACACACGTGCTCACTCTCCTAGAGGAAATCTGCATCACTTTTTAAATTTTATTAAAGAGCAACAGTTGCAATTGCCATAGCCTTTGTTGGTCTGTTTACCTACTAGCTGCTGGTCATAAACATCAAACAGATGGCAAACAGCTTGTCTGTAAAAATATGTTCCTCCCTCCCCCAGCATTCTCTGCTTGTGTCCTGTTACTATAACCAAGGTTTACAAATGCATCTTCGGCCACATCCTAAAGGTCACCAAATTTAGGTCTTGGAAGGGAGCCCAAGAGACCACATGCCAGAACTGAGAGCTCTTCCCCTCGAATTCCCTGCAACACACCCAGGAGAGGAGGTCACCACAGCAGGGGGGTGATGGGCCATTCCAGCCAGCCACAACTTCCACAACAGAACACACAGAGAGATGCAGCTTCTAAAATAGTCCAGACTCTGGCCACTAAGGGCTTTTAAGTAATTACCAGCTATTTAAGCTGTGCCCAAAGGCAGATGGAAGGCAGCACAGTAAACAGAAGCATCAACCTACTCCACTTCAAAGGCAGCAAGGGCTCCTTACAGGTAACAAGAGCTGCAGCAGTCCTTGAGAGAGGAGCAGTGCTCATGCCCAGTGACAGCCTTCAGATCAGCAGCTGAGGCAGGCACCACAGGGAGGAATGTTAACCCCAAGACTGCAAGCTACAGGAAGGGCTTGCATCCCTAGAGGGTGGAAAATTATCTACCCCATGGATGTTTCAAGATGATCCAAATCATCACTACCTTGATCTTACTTGGAGCTATTTTAAAGCTACTAACATAGAGATACAGATTCAGATCCAAAAGACATATACATTTAAGGCCTCTAAAAGGCAAGTTAAATAGCTCTGAGAAAACTGCTGCATGGCTATTCTTATGACTCTCATACAGGTCCAGGTTTAGGTCTTCCAGCTGAAACAAGTCCAAATTGAAGCTTCCTGCCATTTAGAAGGGCCACACTACTCTGCTTCCCCAGCCAAACAAACAGCAAGATTTGAAGATTTACACCCACAGTCAATGCCAGAGACTTTCATTCTGCCAGCCTCTTCTTCACACATCTTCAGCTTTCCATCATCATCACACCACAGAGATGCTGACACAGGCAACATCGTAGGACTGCTCCCAGCGGCCATCCACGCTAGACATCTGGTAGTTCACCAACAGTACCCTACAAAATATCCTAAAATCCCAATGGCAGAAGAACTTGAGCAGGTTACCTTCACTGACACAATTTCTACAACGAGGAATCAGTTTAAGCTCTATGTGATAAACTTTCCTCCATAGTAGGACAAACCAGACTGCATCATTCTGTGTGTGCTGGGATTCAAAAACCTGAGACCTGAGGAAACCACAAAAATTGGAGTTTCCACAATTAAGCAAGAAAAGCCTGAAATATTTTAATGTTTCAGCAGTATTTCACCGTAGCTGTGATGAACTGAGTTCACAGGCAGGACAAGGTCTGTAGACAGAGGCACTATCTTTCATTAGCCCAAGTGGTATGTCTGGAAAAAAAATTAGACAAGCTCTTGTCTAAGTTTCCAAACTCTACCAGTTGCACCAATAAAAGATATTACTTCTACCTCCAGGCTTTGCCCCGATTTATTAAAACCTTTCTTTTCATGTTCACACAACATAAAATAAAAAATTCTTATCCTGAAGTTTTGTATTACATGAACTCAAAGGAATTCTTACAGCTTAGCAGGCTCCACTGGCCCTGTGACAATAGCTTACTGATCTGAAATAAAACTGTAACAACTGACAAAAGATATTGTGATGGACGTTCCCCACCCAAAAGTCTTACACAAAAAGTCTCATGGACTTCAATGAAATTGTTCTGATGCCTCAAAAGTGTAAAATCTGCCCACATGCGTGGGCAAGAGATATGGGACCTGATCCGTGAACACAAATTCCTTCTTCAACATACAGAGAGAAAAATAAGAAGGGCTGAATCACTCCATACACTTGTAAGCCACTGGAATAAACATCTAAGAGAGCGGGCAGCCAGCCAGGCAAGATTCTCAACTCTGAGCAACTGAAATACGACGCATCTTTCTATAGTTACAAATCTATTTTTGAAATCAATAATCTGTAAATAGCTTCATATAAAAATAGAAATCTTTACATAGATGAAGCATGTCAGAACACCTCCCCATAAGTTATTGCAAACATGCTCCTTGCTAGTGAAGTCTTAATTAAGCATCTGATAGCATTTATGGAACAGGGTTCATTTTGAAAAAGTATTTAAAATCTCAGCTTCAAAGTTGTGACACAGAGCTACGATTCAGCACAAAGGCCTTGGACCAAAAAACACACACTTTGAAGGAAGTCCATTTGCTACTTTTGGGTAGATTTTGGCTGATTTCAAGTATTATCCACAGTGGTTTGGTGTTTTTTTTTAAGTATTCTTACATATAAAACAACATGTCCAGAAACATCCCCCTTCAAGTCTCACTATTCTTTTTCTTATCTTTTTTTTTAGGCCAACAAATAGTTAGAAATTTCTGCACCTGGCAATATCTGATGTGTTCAGGTTAATACACTGCCTGTATTATTTTGTCATTTTAATACTTTGATGATGCAATTCCAAGTCAAAGGCATAAACACTAAAAGGTCGAGATCAACATAACAGCAGTGACAATCCCACCTTTTCCAGGATATTCTCTGAGAGCTTATATACCAGAAAACAAAAGCATCACTAACCAATCCCAAGGTTGTAGCGTACTCACACTAATTTGCCATGCACTATAATCTGCCTCTTCTCACACGTTCTGCTTCAACAATCGCTAATACCTTGTCAGTACAACCCACACATGTACATGCACAGTGAGAAGCGAACAGAGAGAAACATCATCACATCTAATGCTAGCTACTTCAAAGTTTTGCATCTAGTCAGAGGCTGTGGGTGTACAGACAAGCCTCATGGTGCCCTTGGCAGGCCTGGAGCAGTTCCTGGCTTCTTACTGTAATGCTGCTCCATCCCAAGGGGCTTTGTGAGGTCTCAGCAATAGAGCAGTGAACCACGATAAAACCCCAAGAAAGGTGAAAAGCAGAAGGAGAAGGATTCAGGTTGGCTTGTTCAAGACTCTCATAAAATCCCTGGTCTAGGTCATGGCATGACATCACAAACAGGGTTGTGGATAAGAAAAGTATTTTCTTCTGCAGCTGAGAGATCTATCCATGCAAGGCTGGTTAAGAAAAGCAAGTGACTCACTTTCCAGGAGTGTTCCTCTCCCTCCACCAATGGCAGAAGTAGCTTGCACCTACTTTAGGCTAGACATTTGAGACAGCTAGCATCAGAGGAGGTGAAATCTGCTCAGCATCATATCCTCTGATCCTCTGGAGCATCCAACATCCAGGGATGGACTGCAGAATATAGCCAGGACTGTGGCATCCCCCTCAATAGCATCTGCTACTGCCACTGTGCATTCTGTGGCTGGGCAAGCTTCTGACCTCAACCACAAGGACAGTTCTTATGCCTATGGTCTCAAAGCACCTCACAAACTCTCATTCACATAATACCTTTAGGGCAACAAAAGGTGCAGTCCTCATTTTGTTAACTAAGGATAGCAGGGCTCAGAGAAGGTAATCACACAGAGCAAGTGTGAATCAAATAGAGACGTCCTGATTCCCCAGAGCTAAAAACCAGTCTGAGTTCCTACTGCTGTCAGGATGAATCACAAAGATACATTGCATCTTCCTTGTGCAGTATACTTCAAGACAAACTCAAACGTCAACACTTAGACTATTTCTACTGACAACCACAGAGCAGCTGCACAGTGCCTAGAGCTCCAGTAATAATCCAGGACCCAAATTCCCTAAGAGGCACTAAAAGACACAGATAAATTTGGAGTTACCTCAGATGACCATCCATTTCTATCCAAGGAGTTCTATTCATTCACAAACTCTAAGGAGCAGTAACTATTTAGAATATTTTAATCATTATTTAATTATCATCGCTTTCATGGATGGTTAGAAATTTTGAAAGCTACGAAATCTGCAGTGCAACTCTGTGAGAAGCAAACCTCAGATTTGACCCTCTGAGTATGAGACCATCCACTCTCATTTATAGGTAACTGAGTTTACTGTCTTGCAACGGGAACCACAAATTCTTCAGTGAGCTAATAAGCCTATTTTCTAGCTTCCATATAGTTTGCGCTTCTCAACATTTCCTGCACAATTACCACTTTAATTAATGGTTTCTTACACAAGACCATACTTCAGGAAAGTGAGACTTGATCCAGAGCAAGAGCTATGCCACAGAGAAGAACCTGCTCTCAAAGAAATGCTGCAAGTGCAGGTCAAATATGATCCTTGGATGTACAAGACTACCAAGCAGGACTTCATGGGCCTGCCACCATTAAAAATGCTGCTCTAGCCAGCTGTCCCCATTCAAGAACAATACTGATTATACTGAGGAAGGAATAAAGCTGTGAGAGAGAGTAAGGCTGGAGTGGAAGATTGCCAATTTACAGAGAGTGGCTCTGCAGGTGGTTTGAAAATAGTCTAGAAGCATTTACTCACAGGAAAGCAGTGTGACTGTGGAAGGCTCTCAGTCTAGCAATGACAAAACAATAACCCATGATTGGAAATTAAATAGATCCACACAAAAATATATTATCAGAAAGGACAGTTAATTATGAAACAACAAATTTCTGAAGCAGTTTTCCATCATGAGGGCTCTAAACAGAAGGAGGGGGATATGATGTTTATGTCAGCCTTTTTTCACACAGTCAAGAATGAATGCAGAAGTCAGTCTGGTCAATTCAGTCAAACTGAGTATCATGCCCCAGGTGACTCTTCCTCACCTTGTAAATCAATGCATCCGTGAATAAGAGGCTGAGGCACAAGCAATACTGGAAAGAAAACTCCAAAGAGAGGTTTCACATAAAGAAAAGGGGAATGGACAAACAAAGGCTCTTCTGAGCCAGCATCAGCATGAACTGTGCACCCTAACAGCCCTGGGAAACTTGCCTCCTTGGGAAAAAGCCTCCTGCAGCAACCTCTGCTGAGAGGCTGCCAAACTACTGTCCAGCTGAGCACCTGCCAATAGCAAGCATGGACCTGGCTAAGAAGGTGTTCTCACTGCTTTTTGTTTCCAGCTGTTAAATTCCAGTAAGAAGCATGTAAGACAGTTCAAATATTTAACCTACAGTTTTTCCCATAAGCAACTGCTCTAGCTGCACAGGGTCTTGAAAGATTAAACACTAGAGATGAAATTGATCCCTCTGTTGTAATACAATCCATCCTAAAGAAAATATTTAAGAGTTCCCATGTATTTGCTTTAGCTGAAAACTTGGAGGTAAGCTTTGATGAAAGATAAACTTTTTATATTCTGACTCTGTTTTTTTTACATCAGAACAATCTGAAGCATCTTTAGCAACAAATAAACTTGCCTGCAAGAACAGATGAACACAATGCCTGTCGCTCAGCAGCCAAAGGATTGCTCCCCCTTCTCAAAGGAAATTGCCAGTTTCTTCTGTTCCCTTCAGCTTGTCACCCCTTAGTAACACTCTTGGCGTTCAAACCTGTGCAAGGACCTATTACCAACTCAAGACAGCTGAACATCCCTGTGTGAGTTACAGTTCCCAAAAGAAAAAGAACAAGATGAGACATGCCGTCCCCGGAGAGAGGACTGGAAAGCCATCCTTCCACATACCGATTTCAAACCAAGGAACAACTGCCACTCAAACCTGCTATTAAGGATTATACAACAGTAGCTCTTTTGGCAGCAGATCATGGTGTTTCAAAACAATGACGCTATTCATTAGATTCCACTGTGTTTCAGGAAGCAAATACAGACTTAACGGGCCTTTCCAGAAGTGCTGTAGCAACCGACAAAGTATTAGAGATGCACAACTCCAACCAGTAGCACAGTCACTCTGCAACTGGGTCAGCTTGGATAACACAAACAGCCAGAAATCTTCTTTATCTTCTAAACACTGAAGGGGAGGGAGAACATTTTTATTGGCTTTCCTTACTTACTGTGCTTACTGGTAAAAAACTCTCTTATCTCTAAAGATCATGTCTCTGCTTCATTAATATTTTATAAAAAAGCAAAGAGATTGAAAGCTTATTCTGGCTTTTTGCTAATCTTTGAAAGTAGAAGGAAGAATAAGCATGATTTTTTAGAGATACTTCAACCTTCTTCCATGCTGGATGGGCCCTATCTACATGTTTATGGGCTACATAAACAGATGTGACAGTAGAATCAGCATCTGAGCCACCTCCGCAGGCTGGAAACATGATTTCACATCTCTCTCCAGCCTTGGCTGAAAGCTCAGCCTAGGTGCAGACAGTCAGCTGGCTACTCAGCATGAGTCCCAGGCCTCTGGATGCAACGCTTACCAAGGGGCGTACTGCTGAGTAAAGAAGCTGGCATACTTGAACTGGGGAATACTGGCTCCTCCTTCATTAAAAAAGTTACTGAAAATAAACACTGAGATCAACAGCTGAAGATGATCCAGTAATTCTGAGAGCTGCTCTGTCAAAACCAGGGAGATTTTCTTTTCCTGCCAAGAGTTTTCTTCTTCGGCGCCACTCTCTTATTTTCACACCTTCTTTATGGAAAAAGCTTTACCAACTGCTCCTATACTAACTTGGTCTCTCTTTTCATTGAGAACTTACCCACCAGTAACAGACAGATCACTGACAAATAAACCCATCTTTTCAAAAGAAGGAGGATAAGCTGAAGACCATGGAATTCAGCCAGACACAGGACAGAAAGCCTTCATACCCAGCAAGGCAAAACTCTGCCACTTTTCAACTTGCTGTTTGTCCACAAAACACAAACTCCCCAGCAATAAATACAGAAATCATTAAATAAAGCAGCTCTCAATTCTCAGTTATCTGGGCTCCAGACATTTACTAGCCTACTGCAAGATTTCATGGGTTCCTACTTTCATCTTTAATAATAGTTATCCATCTCTCTTTCAAGAAGTCTTGCCTGAGGCTGATCTAGCCTTTCAGGTGAGAATGCTAAAAGCCTTCTGCATCCAGGCTCAGCACATCAAAACCCCTCCTGGACTGGCTCTAATGCTCCCCTGCAACATTCACAAAGGTCAGAAGTACAACTCCTCTTTCTCTATGTTCCATCTAGTTCAGTAACCACAGGTACTCCTCACCTGAGCCACACAGAAATCAAATCCCCTTTGTCCTCAAACCAGAGGTTGCCCATGTACTTACTACTCATCGTGGAGATCAGAAAGGTGCACCTTTTCCTGCACTCTGTACTTAGCAAGCAGTCCCACACAGCAGTTTCTTGCTGACAAGAAGCAAGCTACAGACTTACCGATCAAGTACAAAGATGAAAACATAGAGAATGTGAAGTCTGTAGGTGTTCTGAAGTGCTCTTGGAGTGTGAAGTTCCTCTCCACGTAAAAAGCACAATTCATTCCTTTCCTGACTTGTTTTTTTAATCAGAGGCAAACATAGTAATTATTGTCTGCCTGATTACAAATGAAATTACAAATCTGTCTTTAGAGTACAATAGTGTCCCCACCTAGATGTTATCAGCCCACAAATCTCATTTAATCTTGACAGATATGTAGTACCAAGGCACCACTGCAGGAAACTCTACAATTAACTTCAGGAATACTTTCTCTGCAGTATTCCCATGCTCTTCCCAAAGACTGCTAATTCATACAGCATTTCTTAGGTAACCTACGTAACTTAATTCATCAGTAAAATAACTGAACATCTGTGATGACTTGGAGCTTTTACTAAGTCTCTGGTTTCCCTTTGATAAGCCCAACTGTCTCAGCTTTATCAAGTGATACCAAAAGCCCACATTATACCGTTTTTTAACTATATCAACTTATTTTCTTCAGAAACTATCCCATCCATGTAAAACACAAACTACTATGTTCATTTGGGGAAAACAAAATCATCTTTCCATGTCCCTTTGGTTCACTGTTTTTTAATATATTAAATCAATCCTTCTGACATAGGAGACTGTTCCCTGGCAGGAGCTGAGCAGGATATATACACAGCATGCTCTGTACTTGTCTCAGCAAAGGTGGTACTCAGAAGGAACATGGATGAAGTGACAGATCTACTCCATCAGCTGTGACCTGGAAGAAACCTGTCAGCTTAAAGTGAACATTAATGACTAAGAAAGCATTGTCAGCAGGTCACTATTTTCCCAAAAATCAGAGCTGAGAGCTCCTGACACTGAACCTTCCCTCTAGCTGAGACTTCTCTCTTAAGGGAACCTCAAGTATCTCATGGGTGTAAACTTGAAGACTTATTCATAGTGTCGTCTCGTGCTCCTGCAGTGGATGAGCAAACAGCTTGAATCCCCTGGGTTCTGAAATGCCTTTAAAAATGTATGCCTCCAGCAGAGTAGTACGACAGCCCTGATTCACTGAGAAGGATTTCTCTTTCAGTACGTTACCTGAGCTATTCTAGCTACTAAAAAAAAACCCAAAAGGCTGACCATGCATCCAGCCAGCACAAAGCCTCCTGAGTGGCCACAGAAATGCCTCCTTCTAATTGCTTTCAAAATAGCAATTGAAAAACATCCCAGCCTGGGTCTGAGCGTCACACCATGGGAAGGCAGTTCTTTACATGTCCTAACCTTTCCAATATTTGTTCTTGACTCCACCAGCACATATCAATTTATGAGGACGGAAAGTGCTTTTTATTACTGTCTTTGTTAATATCTACTCACTACATGTCTGTGAAGAAACAGTGGCAGATGAGTAAAACATTGTTAGTTTTTCATCATCCGTTCCCTCCTGATTGCTCAAGTTTAGCAAGCAGAGTTTTTTGGCCTTGGCTCCTAAAACTGCCAGTTAAGAGGTTAAGAACCTACCATAGTCAAAAAAAAAAAAAAAAAAAAAGGGTTAGATTACAAACGTGTTTGTAACAAACTCTTAGGAAGGTTACAGTGTTATTTCTATGGATTAGAAGTGAAAAAGTGCCCAAATTATTGGAGGCTATAGATGGATAATTAGTTCACAGCAAGTAAAGCTCTTACCAGTTTGTAGAAAATTTGCTCATTAAATATCACATACATGTGCTGATGATGCCAGCAATCACTTTTTTAAACATACTCTCTATAAAGTCATCTTGTTTCAGCGTCTCTACTACAAGGACGATTATTAATAATGAACACTAGAACATGTGAAAGACACTTTCCGCTCACAATGTCTGCAGTCACCAAGTGGTTAACGGTACAGGCAAGCTAATGCCTTCTTGAGGTTAAATTCATATTATTAACCAAAAAAGGACTTAGCAGAAGATCACCTGGTATGACAGCCACTGTAACAGCAACACTTTTGAGTAGAGCGAGCATTTTGAAGATTAGAGAAGAAGGGGCTGTGTCTACTTACTTGAATCACTTAGTGCTTTAGGTATCAAATGTTCATTTTTATCACTTTTACCTAGCAGAGCTCTATCCAGCCCTGTCAGCTGCAGCCCTGCATTTGATTGCAGGTGGAAAATGTCCGCTGTATCCTTTCACAGAGACTATTTTCACATGCTTCTAATTCCTTTAGGCAACATTTTATTTTCCTTCTTTTTTTTTAACAATGGAAAGCAATGAGGGAATGCAGCATCCCACAGCACCAAAAGACTCAAAGCAGGCACTGCCTTGCTGACCTGCTCTTAAACATCACTGGTGCACTGACTGACGCTTGTGACATGAAGCGGAAAATGAAATCTGACTCCTGCCTCAGTTTCCAGACAGCAGAACTAACAGATGATTTACCAGTCTGGCTTGCTTCTATGTTGAATTCCTCTTTGCAGCTTCCCTCGGCCACTTGTATTCAATGATGGGAAAGCTACAAGAACTGGAAGAATTGGAAGAGCCATTTCCAGGGTCAGCCCCAAGCTAACTGCTGCTCAGAGCACCTGCGATTTACGTCCAACTGATGAGATTTTACTTTAGGGAATGAACTTATCTTGACCTAAAAGCATACACAGAGAATAACAATGTAAAAGTGGAACAGAACAAGCAATGAAAAAGAACCAACTATGCAGTTATTATGGGTATCTGCACTTAAAAGGTCTCAGGGAATATTGCACTGAGTGTCAGAAAGGACATGATTTAACCAGGACACTCGGGACCAAATCTTGCAACTCTTTCCCGTGATTTCGAAGGCAATATATGTCTTTGCATAGTCTTGAAATGGAATTGCTTTTTAACATCCAAAAAGGTCATTGAAAACATCAGAAATAAGCATTTGAAATACCTTTGCCAACATCTTCAGCTCTTTCTTTGGGTGAAAAAAAAAGTATCTCAGATGGAGACAGCAAAAGAAAACAACATCTAAAAAGGATGGTTTGGTTTTAATTGTAATGGGTTCTTATTTATTCACTTCCAAAATTACCTAAGCCATCTGTCATTTACTAGCACTTATTCTTCAATGTTATTATTGGTAATTACTGTGTTGTGATTACAAAGCACTGGCATAAATGTCACTCAGCACCTCTTTCTTTGGGTTTCTGAGGGCAGAACATTCACATACTCTTCTCTGACCCCATGATCCTAGTTAGTCACTGTGCATGGCTGTGTGCATCTCAGCACCAACTGAATCAACCTGAAGACCAGGTGCATTCAGCTGGTCTGGAGATTTTGGTATGCTTTATGCTACACCATCTGTCTTCAATCTTCGGCATTTACCTTCTTCTCTAGGTTACTTTAGAAGCTGACTAGAATGTTTCTCACTATCCGCCACGGCCAGATGCACTACCTCTCATGCAAATGCCAAAGGGAGCACAGTCCAAGTAGCAAACTATGAGTTGAGTCCCACTCATAGCTACAACTCTCCAAAGGAGACAAGCAATACTGATTTCAGCAGCAAGCAGTGCTTGAGCAGCCCAAGGCTTCCTCCTGAAGGCAGCTGGGATGCAGCTGTTGCTACCGCAAACAGTGCAGGCAGCAGCTGCTGCCAGGGGAAAGGCAGCAGCTCGCACATGAAAGGGCCAACACACCCAGAAGGTCCCACAGCCCAGATCTGGCCAAAGCTGGGTAATATTTTGGGAAAGTGGACCTTCCAGGAGGGTTCTGCGAGAATTTGCTTCCTGAAAATCTTGTAAAAATGTATCTTAATTGTTTTATGTATTATGCCAATGTTAACAGGGAGAACTACAAGGCCTGGGTCAACGCCAGCTAATCCAAAGGCCTTTTGTTAAGTAAACAGTGGAAAACCACTCTACCTCAGAGCCTGCTGCAGAAACCCATACAGGAAATCTCTGGTTTACTCTTTCCTCTGAACCAATTGTGCCAAGCAAGGTTAAATGATAATCTTGTAGTAAGCAGATACTCAAACCAGTAAGTCTTTGTTTGAAGATATATGGAATGCAGCTGGGCGTTGTGAATACTGTAATCCAGTTTGGATCACGTCATGACTTCAAGGAACCCTTGTTTATAAGTAAAACACTTGTGGTGAGAAGAGCCATACTGGTACTTTTGGAGACCACAACGGTCTTATTTACAGGATGGGTACAACACAAGCAATGCTAGAAGACACTTTCCCCAGACATCTGTTTCTGCTAACTTATTTCACTTTGGAGCCACCTTCAAATCTCAAGAGAATCACACCTCCTTGGGCCTCTCTTTCTGCCTCCATCCACCTGTAGAAGCTTTGCCCACATGGATTTTAACTTCAAAGAGAAACCAACAGATTACTTACATCCCAGCACCATTTCTGTATGTATCTCGTATCACCTGCTCTGCACATTTAATGGGCTCATACTTTTGAAGGATTTAAAGCATTTTCATCTGGTAGGATGCACAGGGTAAGAATCTACTTGTTTTCTTGCTTACATGTTAAGAGAAGGTGGCATGCAGATAATCACAGTGGGGTTCCATCCTCCTCAGTTTAGCCCAAAATTTATCTCCAATGAAACTACAAGAGAAAGGCTGGCTGTGCCAGTAAATCCCACAGCAGATACTCATGCCCAGAGGATGATAAGCTAAGGTCACCAGTAAGCAACAAGTTTAGCTTCCACCATCCTGTACCAACCTTGACAAAGGGACTGGACTGAGAGGGTTGGCACACAGCCACTCACTACTCACACATCTGAGGACCCAACTGGCTGGGAAGTAAGTGCAAAACTGCTTTGGCGTGCACACTGTTCACATTCAGGTAGCAGTTAAGATAATATAGACTGCTGTGGGTTTTTTCAGCAGAATTATCCAGGCTCTCTTCTGGCTGCCATATAAAAATGTATTTTTCCTAATTTGGCTTCACACAGGCAGGTCTCCCAAGCACCTTTTTGGCCCCACAAACACATGAAACTTAATGACTGCATTGGCTTAGGAGGGTAGGTTCAGATTGTCAGTTGCTAACAGTGGCTATCTGAAAAACCTACGCAACTTTTCCAGATGTTGCTTAAGGTCTATTTACTGTACATTAAGTTCTATTTATTGTACAGGCTGGATTCTCTCTGTGCTGGTGTTAAGAAAGCAGACTCATATTATACATTGTCTCTACGTAGAGTACACAGTCCAAGGTTTTAGAAATCATTCCAGTTAAGGAGTCATAATGACTAAAAAGCAAAACACGGTTCACTGCTATGAGCATCACAACCATGACACATCACAGTGATTTCTTCAGTAGCACAAAACAGACATTTTACTATAGGAAATATTTATATGAATGTGTATTTTGAAGATACTCAAAGAGTAAGATATTCTCCAACACAGAATAGCCAACTTCTGAAGACTCAGGTCATGACCATTCCAAATATCATTTCAAATGATATCTGTGTGCTGCTGACACTATGAAGACACTTTTTTAAGTAGATGCAGTACAGACAGCAAGTAAAGAATTCCCATGCGCTGACTTGGTAACATCCCAAACACATCCCTAAGAGCAACACAAGGCTTCCACTCCCAGGCACATTCTGTACAGTTTTCTGTCCTATTCTTCTCACTGCTAAAACCACAGCTGTTTTATATCAGGACATCCAGCATTTGTGAGCCACCCTGAAAGGACATGGTGTAGAGTAGGCACTGCAAACTCACCCCAAGGCACATCACTCAGGCTGTCCTCTGCTGACGTAGACCGCTGGCCTCAGTTTCCCTTGGGGCAGAGCCAAAGTGCCTTGCTCTCTTCACGGGCTTATGCTGGATGGCATACGAGTATGTGTGATCCCAAGCGATTAGTTACCGAGGTGTTCTTTTAAAGGAGTGAAGACAAGGCACAGCCCTGCCAAACAGCCAGCCAGTTCCTATGACAACTTTCCACTGCAGCCTGGCTGGAGACCATTAATCCACCTTCCCTAGGCCAAGCAGCCTCTACACACTCACAGTACTCGAGGCCATCACAGACCTCTGTGGGATTTTCATGAGTGTCTGAGCAACACCCAGTCCCACTGGTTTCAAATTCCTACAAAAGAATGAGTTTGCTGAGTGTGACTGCACGACCCCTCTTCTGCTTCTCTGTCCCTGATTTCCAGTCAGCCCTTCTTCCAGTATTTCCTTGCAAGTCAGCATCTAGGATTTCTGTAGGATTCAAAGGTTGCAGATCACCTCAGTTTGCCCTGGAACCCCACAAACCTGCTCTGCAGTCGGCCTGTGGCCACCCCCAGATAACAGCCCATGCCGCAAGCTAACCACCTATCAGCTTTTAACTGAAGCATTATTTTATTAAGCAGAACTGCAGCTAACAGGTATCAGGTAAGTATCATCAAGTAAACTCTGCTTTTTCAGTTAAAGCATCAGTTAAACACGGTATTTTCACAGTTTGCTTCCCTTTTACCTTGAACACAAAAATCATATACTTATTTTTAAAGGAAACAAACCACTCCTCTCACTGTTTCCCCAAAGAGCACAACACCACGGTGTTTATCAGTAAACACCACAATAAGGCTTCTTGTTCTTCCAAAAACAAACATTCCCCTGGAAGTTCAAAGGAAAAAAAAACCCTCTAGGATAAATATTTCTAGAGATTTT
This sequence comes from Urocolius indicus, assembly GCA_013401255.1. Classification (NCBI taxonomy): domain Eukaryota; kingdom Metazoa; phylum Chordata; class Aves; order Coliiformes; family Coliidae; genus Urocolius; species Urocolius indicus. The sequence continues at coordinate 5,946 of WBNH01011483.1, read as the reverse complement.
AGAAAGGGTCTATCAATTTTTAATTCGATCTACATTAGGAGTCAAACATGAGCAAAAGTAACAATTCCAGGGAGTTTTGTTTATATTATTATTGTTGTTGTTATTAGCCTACAGACTGGAAATCTGCCTGGACAAATTTCAGCTTGCATCTGACTTTTGCTAGCGTATATCCTAGAAACAGCATATAATACTAATGCCACCAATGCAAAGATACTACCAGGCTGGTAATCCCAAACCTCAGCTGAAACCATTTCTCCCATTCTCACAACTTTTCTCCCCATTTGTCTGTGCAATTGTACTTCATTCAATGGAGCATTCTGAACGTAACTCGGCGGTGCATTTTGCCATACAATCTGTTTGAATGACGCTATACAGAGTAAAGGTTGTATTGTGCTATATAATGAAACTACGTCTATGCTTGAACAAACTCCAACTGCTGTTAATCAAACCGGCAAGTTCCTGAACGATCTTTTGGACTCCAGACTAATAGCAATAGATTATTTTAAACAACATTTCTGCTCTAAAATACATGTAAGCTTGACACTGGCTGACAAGGACTGTGACAGACTGCCAGAGCTAAGTTGATCAGTTCATAAGTAAAACACCAGGGTGTTTCCTCACTGCCAGAACTACAAATTGAGCACATGGTCTAAGCGTGGTTTCCAGTTTTGTTTCTGGTTTTCAATAAAACCATGCAGCGCCTGAAAACTCTTCCTATTGTCATCCTTTTTTTTCACTAGTGATGATCAATAGATCAATACAGTATATTTCAGATGTTATTCTAAACTGACACAAGGGATCACTTGGATAGGTAAGAGAGGGGACACTTCTAAGAGACTACTTAGAAACCATTTTGCAATCTTTGAGGTTCAAACATTAAACACTCTAAAAAAAAAAAAATCATCATTCTGAAACATAAGTAATTATGTCTTGGGAAGAATGTTCTCAAGATTACATCAGAGAGGATCCTTAGTATCCGGCTTGGCAGCCTTCAGAAACGCTAGCACGGGAATAAACTTCAGGGTTTCATAATCTCAGTGGTTCCAGGAATTTTTAAAACTGCCTGTGCTACAAGAAACAGTACTGCCCTATTAAGTCATCTGGTCTATCAGAAGCCAGCGTAGGGGTGTTTCCGCCATACATTTTGCAACATTATTTTTGGCACCAAAGGATGGGTTGCTTTTTTTATTTTAAAAAAGAAAAAGGTAAAAGCAAAACCTGAGCAAAGCAGTTTTGCGTTGTCTTGGTTTTTATTTTTCTTGTTTATTTGGCTTTAAGGTTATCGGCTCAAGCCTGATACAGTGGGCTTGCCAAGAGCAGCTCAAAGGAAACCGAGCCATGACAATGAACCCTCGCCCTGATGCAAGGCTGTCCGCGAAGTGTTCCACCCAGAGCCAGGGTCAGCCTCGCTCTACTCAGCGAAGAGCATCGTCCGTACCCACCTCCCCAGCCGGGGTGGGAGCTGCGAGCTGGGAGCTGCCGCCGGGACCCCTCTGGCCCACGTGGGACGCAGGGCGGAAACGAAGGCTCCGGGTGCTGGCCCCAAACCTCACAGACACCTGCCCGGGGGCTCCTTCTCCTCCCGCCGAGCCTCGGCCGGCCGGCGAGCAGCCACCGGTCCCGGGGAGGGAGGGAGGGGGCAGCTCGGGGCGCGCCCGGGGGCTGCCTGCGGCTGACAGGGGGCTGCTCGGGGCTCTGACTGGCGGCACGGAAGGGCTGGGGGGCTCGCCCCGCCGGCAGCGGCAGAAGGGCTGAAGCAGAAGGGCTGGGGGGCTCGCCCCGCCGGGAGAGGAGCTGAAGGAACCGGGGGGGGGGCCGCCCTGCTTGGGGCGGGACGGGAAGGCAACAGGGGCTCCCGGGACACGGCGGCCGGGCAGGGGAGGGGTCCGGCCGGGCCTCGGGGAAGCGGCGGAGCCGGCGAGCGCTGACTCCGAGGGGATCCCCCTTAGCGGCAGAAGGAGAAGTGCCCCGGGGCTGCGCTACCCGCCCCTCCCTCCTCAGCCCCGCCGGACAGACTNCCCTCCGCCCGCGGGGACCGGCGCGACGGTGCGAGCCCGGAGCTCCGCCGCACGGCGGCCGCGCCAGCGAGCGGCGCCAAGGTGCCAACCCGCGGAACGGCCGCCTCTCACAGCCCCCGCCCCGCCTGGCACCGCTCCGCCGCCCTGTACACCCCCTCCCGACCTGCGCTGCCGGCCCGCCCGAGCCTCCGCACCGCTGTCAGCCCGCCTCGGCGCTGCCGCACGCTTGGGAGGCTGAAGGAGCCGGAGCTTTAGTTAAAATCGTGCGATTGATCGTTGTTCCTTTGGGGGGTACGTCTGCAGCACGGACAGGGGCGAGGGGGAATGGGCTGTGCCCCTTCCAGTGAGAGAAGGGTAGCGAGGAGGTCCCAGGAGCAGCTGCGGGTGGCACGGCGGGTGATGGCTGGGGCTTGGGAGGCACGTGGCAGGAGCAGGGTCAGGCTGCCCGTCTGTCCCGAGTAAAGGTCTGCTGCCACCTGAGAGCACCGCCCTGCATCCCTCACCTCTACGGGCACGGTGGTCTGCCGGGAAAGGCTCGGGGGATGGTTGTGCAGAGCAAAAACTATCCATCGGTCTGTTCCCAGTTGTACCACACTGGGCCAGCAATGCCCCAAAAAGTGACAGAAGAAAAGAAACCAAAATGAAAACGCAAAGGCAAAACAAGCTTTCCTTTTTCTGCCAGTTTTCCCTGACCTGGAATAGGCCACAGCTCCAGCGAGGTCCTGGCCACCTCAGGGTTGTCCCTGACAACAATGAGAGAGGTGACGGTCATCTGCCTGGCCCAGCTCACTCCAGGTGCATGAGGCTCTGCCAAACCACCGAGTCTTGTCTCCATGCTTTGGTGGTGGCCAGAGGCTGGGAATGCCTCCCCTCATCCAGCAGCGGCTTTTCTGGCTCCAACACTGCTGTGCTTCCTTTATCTCCCCAAGGACATTTCCCTCTGCTTTCCCTATCACTCTCTGCTTTGCTGGGGTTGATAAGGCACTGCTACCACCCTCCGTGGGCCCTGGGCAGGGTTTTGCAGGCTTGGGCACACTTGGCCCATCATGGCTATTCAGGCTCTGCGAGCCTAACCCGCTCACCTCGCTGCATCCAGCAGCACCAGCCTTTAACACATGTGGTTAGCTCTGGCTAAAGCAAAACCCATTTTTGGCACTGAGCCCATGAGAGGGCAGCGTTACCCACCTAGGAAGCTCAGCCTGCACCTCCCAATGCCCTGGGACATCTCACAGCACCTGTACTGGGCACTCAAGTGAGGTGCTTCTCTTGGAGATGCATTCACCTGTATTTGGGAGATCATTTCCATACATCCTGACGGTGGGGCCTGTCCCGGAGTGTGTGTATTTCTGTCTGTGTGTCTGCACGTCTTTCCAACACATATCCCCTGGAGATACACTGAGGCCAACAGGGATGAGTAAAAGCTTGAAGGGAAATTAAATAGACGAAAATCCTTGAGCCTAGGAAAGAGACTGAGGTCTGCAAAATCCTGCAAGGGAGGTGGATGGGAAGGAAGCGTTTCCAAGCTCTTCCATTGTGTCCCACAAGCCAGGGCATGGAATGAAATCATCTGGCAATGACTGAAGAGCAAACAAAGATGATGTGTTTTTTTTATACAATGCACTATCAAACTGTGGATTACAGAGTACAGTGGCATCCAGGACGTGAACTTGCACTGATTAGATAAGCACTAGCAAACACAGGGATGTAACTGCTGCCTGGAGAGCCCCAGAGCCACACACAGCCAGAACTGGAGAAATTATACCAGGGAAGCATAAATCTTCCACCGTCAGAAACAAACTTGTGAGTTAGAGGGACCCAGTACAGCCATTTTCCTGGGTTTTTTTTGAGTGGCATTGCGTGTGTACAGTTCAGCAAACAGATCTTTCTTACTTGTGTGTTTATCACGTGTTTTCTCCCTGATTTTGCTGCCCTTATCCACTGAGCTCTCCCTCCCACACGGGGCCAAACCCATCTGTACTGCAGGAGGTATGGCAGCAGCCTCCCGAGAGACACTTGGATCTGCCTCTTCCCCACACTGGGAAGCATTTCCCTCTCACACAGCTGACGCAGCAGAGCTGGATGGTGAAACACCTACGCAGACCATTAGTGTAATGGACTGTGGTGGAAACCCTCCAGAAAGCTGTGTGTGCACAGCTCACAGGATGGCTTTTCCTCTGAATCTCAACCCCAGGCAGATCTCAGCCCAGGGGATAAATTGTTTAACAAGCCCCATCAGCAGGCAACTGCTGTGCAGAGAGGATCACCAGGTTTTCAGGAGTTCTCCTGCTGTCTCACAAACAAGACTTGATTTTTTGAAGAAACTGGGAGACATGGAATGGTCCTGGGCAATAGTCCTGAATTTAAACCACGACTGCAATTTAATCCCTAATATAACCCACCAGGTTTCAGCAGTGTGTGGGACCGTCTCTCTTCCATTTTCTGTTCATTTTCTAGGCTTAAGAAGTTCCCCCTGGTGCCATGCATGTGTGTCCCAGCAGGCACTCATGTGTTACTCAGGCATCAAGGTTTTCTGAGGCTGAACAACAGCCCAGGCACTGCCCTGGTTTCAATTTGTGCCCACTTCCAGCTTGCCATCCCATTTCAAGTCTGACACGTTAGTGTTCAGCTTGTCTCCACCCTCCATCCAGAATAGAATAGAATAGAATAGGGTTTGGGCAATTTGAGTAATTTGGGTTATTTGGATCTGAGTCTTTCAAGGATTTTCTTCCAGCCTGTTGGTATATGGCTCCTTCTCCAGGACACAGCCATGCTGCAGCTCTCTCTCTCAGTGGAGGTACTGTACAGCTCCAAGGTTTGTTGACCAAGTCAGCCTCCAAGATCTGGGTCAGGGACTCAAGTGGATCACAAGGGGATTGCATACGTGCACCAGCCATTAGGAATAGGGATCCTACTTCAGCTGCCTGGAACATGGGAGCATCCCCAGAACTCTAAGGTCCAGCCCCTCTTTGCTCCTCTGAAAGAAGTAGCCTTCCCTTCACCTGGAGCCACATCCTTGTTCTGTGGGTCAGCAGCACTTACTATCATTTATTGATTCTAACTCTTGTGCTCATTCAGCTACAAGGTCCTAGCAGTCACACTGGCAACTGGCTCAGGTCCCACCTGTTTAAGGCAGTCTCGTTCCCTCTCTGTAGACAGACTCCAGAACACTTTAACTCATTGGGAGGCAAAGGGATTCACGATCCCAGGGTCTTCACCCATGGACATCAGCAGTCTTTGCAGGGACCTTTGCATTTCTTCTGCTGGAGGACATTCTCAACGCCACTGTTAGATTCCAGATGTATGGCAGTGCTAAAACAGCACAAGCAAGGAGGCCAGGATAAGCTGCACTCTACTTTTCCAAGGCTAAAGAGAAACACGGAAGCTTCTATCATCAGTAATAAGCATCAGAGCAAACTCACCAGAACACCACACACATAACTGAGCAGCGTTGGAAACTTCTCAGTTATCTGATCAGTTTTTTCCAGTAGCAGAAACCCGAGACAGCATTGTAATGCAAAGCAACAGAAGTGGTAAAGGAAGTGGTAAAATGGTGTGAGGAGTATGTGAAAGACCCAAAAAAACCCCAGATGATGCAGAGGATTTCTGCATCAGTGGTGTGAGGCAGGCAGCCTGGGGCCAGCTGTCATGGTGAGGCTGTCTGCCTGGCTGGCTCTGACAACAAAGAATAAGCTACTTGGATGATCCAAGTGTTGTAACTTCATCACTGACCTAAAATGGTCCTCAGGAAGACTGAGTCCTTCTGGGTAAACTATCTGTGAAACGATCTGAGCCCTGGAAAAACAAGGCACAAGCCAGACCTCTCTCACTCAAGTGTGTGCATAGCTCCTGTGTCTTTCATCTCCACTGACTCCTTATTCCTCTTAAGCCCTTTGGGACAGATATATGGGAGGTTCTTCTCCCCCTTTAC
>WBNH01011482.1:0-27101 GCA_013401255.1 Urocolius indicus | reverse complement strand
TGGGCCGAAACCACGACAGTCTGCTTAGACATCCTGTAGAACTTGAAGTATATAGTTAATCTTAAAGCTAAGGGGAATAGTTCTTTTAACTTCAATAAAAGCTTTCTGGAATTTCTTTTCTCCCTCTCACTTCACAAACATATATAACTTTAAGTAAAATTAATGCATCTCTGATAAACCTATATGAAACTTTTCAGTATTATATAGCTTTGACAATATAATCAGAAGTAATTACTTCCAAAGCACAGGTAGTGTTTTCAGTTGTGATAGGTGCAGTATTAACACTATTATGGCATTATTTCAGCAGTCATGAATGTAATAGGATTCTGTGTACAGAAGCATTTTGATATTAGGCATTTTTTTTTCATCGGAAACTTTTTTTAAGCTTATTTAATGATGCACAAAATAGAAATGGCAAATGAAAGTTTTTTTACAGGTATACATGCACATGTATACCTTCCTGCAATGTAATCTAGCAGACTTCAGACAGCTACAGCCCTTAATAATGCAGCAGTATGCCACACAGTTCAATGGCATATCTTTTCAAAGATTTTGTCCCTTTCCAGTATAGAATGACATTTAATTTTTATTCACTCTGCATCATAAAAACTGGCACAGCAAACCTGATTATTTGGCCAATTACTTCATTTTGTGCAACTCTTTTTCATTACATCTGACTGAATCAATTTTAAAATCCCTGACCGCATTGCATATACTGTCTAACTGAATGTTGGATTAATTCTCATCCATTTCTTGAAGGTACATGCATAGAACAGTTATACCAGGCTTTTATAAGAGAAGACTGAGAATTATGGTTTTAATTTGTCACTAAATACTTTGAAGTAAGTTCTCTTTAACTGTATTTACTTGGATATTTACTTGGAGTCAGAATGACTCTATCCATGCCATACCAATGTTACCACAACACACCTATTGCTAGTCTAAACATGAATGTTCAATTTACAAGCATTACCTTCTCTGAGGTCAGTCTGGGTTAGCCGTGTATTATGCAGAGTCAAACATATTTCTTTTGCATTTTATCAGTGTGCTAAAGCAAAGGCTGAATGTCTCAGATTGCTAGGACATAAATCAGTTACAAGTAAACCTGAAGAAGTGAGTAGGCTTATTTCTTTTGGGAAATACACCTGCTATATCTCAGTCTAAATCCAGAGCTTTAGATAGACCAACTTTAGAACTTACGTGTAAGCTAACATAGCGTAATAGAAGTAATATGTTTATTTAATATCCATTTAATATGAATATTTTTCTACAATCTGTAATATTTTATGTAATATTTGATATAAGTAAAAATAAAGTAATAGAACTGTATCATGGGGTAATATAAAAAAAAGAAACACACTTGTAAAAGAAAAGTACAGTCCTTCTCCACTTAAGGAAAAAAACCATCCTATTTGGTTTAGAAATTTCTTATTCATTTATTTTTGTATTTCTTTTCCCTTTCATTTTGATATAAATTCTAGTCTCTTACTTCATCACTACCTAGATTTGTTTAGTCTTAACATTCATCTGTCACTACTTTTAGTGCAGAAAAATAAAAGGAGCAAGATTCATTGGATTTTAACATTTGTTCAGTAGCATATGAGTGAAGGACTCTAAATTGTTGTTTATGTTGATCCAAACTTCTTTCCCTCTGTTTAAAAAAAAAAAAAATCCATTTAACTCAGTCACATGGAACTATATTTTGTTTTTTTACAACTATCACCTCATGTCTGTACAGACTTTTATCCATTTTGCAGCAATTATACTGAAATCATATAGTCTATTATGTCATTTAATCAATTTCTCTTTAATTTAACAGAATCCCAAGATGAAATCCACTTTGTGATGGAAATATCTTGAATTCTTTAGTCAATTCTAGTCAGTCACTTGCTCAATAAAATCAATTTAAATGGGAGATATGCCTATGTGAAAACTAAATGAAGGCTATCTGAGGTATCAAAGTACTTGTTGTGTGGTATGTGGAAAGGTACTTTGCAATTTCTCTGTACAATGAGCCAAGTCTTAAGTATACGGTCAAGTCACCTGTAGGGAGGAATTCTCCATTATGAGATATTCATGTACTTGTAATATAATGCAACCAATAAAGCAAACTACCTTCCTGAAGAGAACAGTTTTCAGTATATTTTTTCTAATAATGGAACCACATCCTGTGCCATCAGGAATCCCTCTTGTTGCAATCAGCAACTGCAAATTTGGCCTGGACAGGATATAATCATAAAGTATTCTATCAGGGCAATATCTGTCTTGGAATCACAACCCTTCTGTGCTATTCAGTGTCAAAAGAGATAAAGGAAAGTAATCTGACATAGTAGTATTTTAACATCTTTAATTTCATATGTATAGGTTTGCTAGTCTAATATTTCCACATATAGGATTAAACAAAGTATTAAATGCTAGATTTTTTTTTCAACACTAGGCAGTTGATAAGCAATTGAATTTTTAGTAAAAGTCATTTTTTGATATTCTTCTACTCTGCCTACAAAAACCATAGCTAGTATCTGTCAGCCTTGACAGGCAAATTTTATACCATGGTGCTGAAAAGCAATCACAAACTTACATCAAGAACTCCAGTAAAAATAGCTGAATTAATATATTTAAAACTTCTTATCAAGTTTAAATGATGAACAAGTTGTAATCCATTTTAGATGGATTAATGTAAATTTTTAAAAATAGAAGTAAATCTATTTTTCTGATTATCATCAGAGGCCATGTGCTAATTTCGGTATCTTCAACTAGAGCAACATTGCATAATTCATTCTGGCATCAATAATATTATCTAGTTAACATTACCTAGTGTCTCAGTTTGATGTGGAGCCATTTCTGGTAATGGGGAAGGGGTTGTAAAGACGGCTCCTGTGAGAAGTTGCTCAAAATTCTCCCCAGCTGTGAGCCAGACCCACTTCTGGGACTGAGCCAATTGGTGCCTCCATGATCACTTTTTAAGAAGAAGCTGGAAGAGGCGAGTTCTTCCCATTCCTTCTTGTTCTGCTCTTCCCTTCCTTTCTGGCTGGTGGTGGTGCAAGAAGTTGGGAGAGAGAGAAAAACAACCATGCAAACTCCTAGGTCAGTGAGATTAGAGAGGACGAGGTGTGCTGGAGCAGACTCCCCTGCATCATGTGGAGAGGACTGGTGAAACAGATTTGTTTGCATTTCATTAAAGATACTGCGCCTGAGGCAGTGACTATGCACAGAGGAAGTCATGTCCTGTGGCAGGGACCCCCTATTCACAGAAGCTGTAACTGTCAGGAAGAACCCACGCCAGAGAAGTTTGTTAAAGACTATAACCCTGGAAGGGACCTTGTGTTTTCAGAAGCTGTAGCTGTTGGGAAGAACCGACACCAGAGAAGTTCATTAAGGACTGTGTCCTGTGGGAGGAACCCTGTATTGGAGCAGGGGAAGAATGTTCTCCTCCTCCGAGAAGAGAGAAGCAGCAGAGGCCATCTTTGAGAGACTGACCACATCCCCCATTCCCTACCCCCAAGCCGTTGAGAGGGGAATGAGGTAGAAATATTGGGAGCAGTGAGCTGAGCCTGGGAAGAAAGGAGGGATGGGAAAGGGAGATTTTAAAATTCTAGTTGTATTTTTCTCATCATTCTTCTCTGGTTTTACTTTCTGTCTGTTCTGTTTCTTGTTGGTAGTAGAATAAACTTTCCTCTATAAGGCGAATAATGGAGTCTGTTTTGCCCAAAACCATAATTGATAGTGAGCCTTCTCGCCCTTGTCTTAATCCACAACATCCTTGGTTATCTTTTTTCCTCCCATTTTACTAGGGCCTCCACCATCCTAATGACAGTGGAAGTGGATGGGGGACAGTGAGCAAGAGACTGTCGTGTTGCTTCATTGCTGGCTGGACAAAACCATAATGATAATATAATTTGTGCCAGTATATTATTTCAAATTCTAAAGCAGAACTAAGAAATATACAAAGAACGAGAATTATATTATCATCAATAATAGATGAAGGATTTAGTCTGATGGAATTGTAACAAGTAAGTGGTTATTGTGTCAGGATGGATGCATTTAGGTAATAAAAAAGTATCTAAATTATATACCCAAGTATTTTCTGGACAAGTCTGATCAGTGTGCAAATGTTGCAAATAACAAGAAGGAGGAGCTGGGAAAGGTGATGGCACAACTTATCCTAGGTGCTGTCACCAGCCATTTAAAGGACAAAAGCGTTACTAGAAGCAGTCAAAATAGTTTTACCAAAGGGAAGTCAGGTTTGATACGAAGACTTAATCAGGCACATAGATGGTGGTAGTGCAGTGTGTGTGGTTTATCTTGATTTCAGTAAAGTATTTGACACCATGTCCCACAGTATCCTGGCAGCAAAACTGAGAAAGTATGGGCTGGATGATCAGATAATGAGGTGGATTGTTAACTGGTTGAAGGGAAGAAGACAGAGAGTTTTGATCAATGGGACAGGGTCTAGTTGGAGGCCTGTATCTAGTGGAGTCCCTCACGGGTCAGTGCTGGGACTAATACTCTTCAATCTATTCATTAATGACCTTAATAAGGAAACAGAGGGCACTGACAGCAAGTTTGCTGATGATACTAAACTAGGGGGAGAGGCTGCCACATCAGAAGGCTGTGCTGTGATTCAGTGAGACCTGGACAGGCTGCAGGGCTAGGTGGGGAGAAATCCAATAAAATTCAACAAGAACAAGTGTAGAGTCTTGCATCTGGGAAATAATAACCAGATGTACCAGTACAGGTTGGACAATGAACTGTTAGAAAGTAGTACAGGGGAAAGGGACCTGGGGACCTGGTGCAAAACAGGATGACCATGAGCCAGCAATGTGCCCTCATGGCCAAGAAGGCCAATGACATCCTGGGGTGTATTAGAAGGGCTGTGGCCAGTAGGTCAAGAGAGATTCTCCTCCCCCTCTACTCTGCCCTCATGAGGCCACATCAGAAATATTGTGTCCAGTTCTGGGCCCCTCGGTTCAGCTGAAGAGAGTTCAGCACAGGGTCACCAAGATAATGGAGTGGAGCATCTCCCTATGATGGAGCTGGGGACGGAGCTGGGGCTCTTTAGCTTAGAGTAGAGGGGACTGAGGAGTGACCTCATTAATGTTTACAAATGCATAAAGGGTGGGTGTCAGGAGGATGGAGCCAGGCTCTTCTCAGTGATATCCAATGATAGGATAAGGGGCAATGGGTATAAGCAGGGACATATGAGGTTCCAAATAAACACAAGGAATGTGTGACCCAATTTCTTCACTGTGAGGGTGATGGAGCAGTGGAACAGGCTGCCCAGATAGGTTGTGGAGTCTCCTTCTCTGAAGTTCCTGTGTGACATCTTCAAGGTGGTCCTGCTCTGGCAGGGAGGTTGGACTAGATGATCTATTGAGGTCTCTTCCAATCCTTAAGATTCTGTGATAGCACAAAATTCAGGGACATAGGCCCACTCATGAGCAAAAAATGCAGGCATGGCAGAAAAATGCTCTTTTCCTAAAAAAAAAAAAATTTGTCTTCTTTGGGTATTTCTTATAAGTCAAAACACCTAAGAAAACTTTTTTTTTTCTGTTTTGCTTTGCCTGCATTTTACATCATCTTTGTACCACTTTATAAAAAAAAGTATTTAGCAAGAAATGAGTAAGTTCAACAAAACAAAATCTGGTAACAAGTGAAAATACTCTTCATTTTCAGAGCAATATTTTAACTTTTCAAGCTCCTTGCAAATAGATTTAAACAAATCACAAAGAGCATACAACTGTTGCTGTTTTTCATGAGTTATTCTAAGAAAAAAATGATAAAGAAAAGTTTTATGTTTGTTGAAACACTTTTTTTCTTTCTACACAATCTTCTTTCAACTAGTTTTTTTCTTTTGAAGGTGCTTCCAATTAGATATTTCTTCAATATTAAAATTAGACATTTCTATCAATATTAAAAATTATTAAATGAAACATATTTTTACTAATTTTCTCCATTAAAACTATTATATCCTCCTTTTCCTCATAGCAAGAAAATGATTCCTACTATGTGCCTATTTATATACATCTCTTGGTATCATTTCTGTTTTATGATCCCATCAGATTTTTAAGTAATTCAGATTTGTTTGTACCCAAACTAAGGAAAAACATATTAGCATTTTGTTATTTACAATTAATAATTTAATAAAATTTTAATATAATAAAAATACATAAATCTACTCAAATTATGCCCTTTGAACACTTTTGAAACATAAGTTTCAACGTTATTTCAAAACCATTGAGAAAAAAATGAATTTCAGAACAAAAATCTGTCCTCAATAAAACGATAGAATATTTGGAAATTTTTTAATAAACACAAAAACCTTGATTAATTTTATATTATTTCACTTTAAATTTCATGAAATAATTGTGACAATACAATATTTCATACATGGAGAAATAATCCTATGAAAAAAAAATCTTTTAACTCACTGTTGAATTTTCTTTTGGGAGCATATGTACCCTTTGATATGCAACCTTTGCCTGTATTTGTAAAATAATCTTCCACCACTTAAAGGTGCATTGCTTCCTACCACTAACTAGCTCAGCCATTTTTGCAGTATCTTCAGATTTATGTCAATTAGCAGCCTGCAGGGACACTGCCTCAACACTTCAACAATCAAATGGAACATCTATATGGTAAATATATGACAAGACTGAAACTATCTAGACAGAGCTTAGTCTCAGATGAGAACAATATATGAAATTATGATGAAATATGTATTGAGCTACCACTGAAAACCTCTGTCGAAAACCTCTGTCGAAAGCTTTGAAGTGTTTTTAACTTTTGGTTCATATTCAAATCTGAGCATATAAGGCCATTTTGTCTATTATTTCTGTACATGAAGTAGAAGAAACTTTTGTCATATAATCATTTGTTTGCCTTTTTTTTTCATTTTTGTCCATGTATTGTTCAGCCTTTAGGTTTTAGCCTGAAGTCACCTTTAGTTTTCCAGCAAAGTCGTCATTCCATATATTTGAAATTCTTTTATGTTCTTTATGCACCTAGGTTTTTACACTTGTATTTTACAGTTGCTACAAAACCCCATTTCAGCAAATCAATCATTTAATAAATCCAGATTGCTCTATTCATTATAGCTGCTGTTCATCCTGTTCAGATTTTTTCATGTCTACTATGAAGCAAATTACTCTTTGATTTGGGCACAGCTGTTTCCTTTTAGGAGTTTGGTTGATGCTGTAAGGTCTTTGCTTCTAGCTCTGCTCAGTGGGCTTCTGAATCTGATACATGAACTTGGAAACAGGACCTGCTAATTGAACCAGTGACTATTGTAGATTTAGAGAAAGTGATGAGAAGCAGTCTTCATTGTGTGGTATTCATCTCATACTTAGAGTTTTGAAATGTAATGAAAGGTTGTGAATCAAAGTCATCACTGTTGAGCCAACAAACAGTTTGGAGCTGACTTCAAAATCTGTTTATGTCTTCAATGCAAGCATATGTTTTCTTCTGTCTTTGACTGAGAGGGTGAGGGAGTGAAGTCCACTGAAGACAAAATGTTGGAAGTTACTTTATCTCCATTTATATAGAAATTACATTACCAATCTCCATTTTCACCTCTTATTTACATTCCTCAGTCCCTTGTATAATTAACATGTTTGTCGAAGTGGACATGAAGGTTTTTTTCAAGAAGCCTACTACTGATGGCTTAGAGATAGCAATGTCAAGGGAAATATGGATCTCATGGTGTACAGCTGTCTATCAGCCTTTCTATCAGCAATTCCCAGTTCAGTCTTTTACAAAGTCATGGATGTGGAGGTTACTACACATGTTGTTCAGGTTCATTCTCCTCAAAAGATAGTAATACATCAAGTGAAACACTGAAGTTCAGAGTCGTGAGGTCTGGGCATGAGAAGAGCACCTGAGGAGGAGGAGGGGGAGTTGGTGGATATTCATACAGAATGCCTAAGTGCACTTGATTATGTCTCATTTCCAGAAACTAGTTAAAAAGTTGCTTATCCAATTATCTATCTCAAACTTACTCTTTTTGAAATGATCATCAAAAGCCAGTTGCTATGGCACTAACAATAATGTTAGCACTGTTGTTCTGAGATTGTTTTTTTGGTACCACTCAGTACTCTAGTTAATTTTAGATTTTAGGTATGTTCTTCAGTAATACTATCATTTTATTAGAATATTAGATTTCATTTTTAAAGCATCCTTTATGCTTTGCTACAGGTGGTGAAAGTGAAAAGGGGGAAGTAGCCTGGAGAAGGAAATAGGTAGTCTTGAAACTGACATGTAAATATTTACTCACCATAAAATTCATATATGAAAAGATACAGAGATATTAATAAACATACTAAAATCTGGCAATAAATTTGATTATGCTTCAATATATCTGATAACAGTATCTTTGTCTACTTTAGATCTGTGATTATATTTTTTATTTTAATGTAAATACCATTCTGTATTATTGTGACAAACAAAAAGCTCCAACCCAAACTCTTTCTGTACATGTGCTTTTAAGAAGGGAACATCCATTGGATGTGTCAGAACTCTGTGACACAGAGTCTATGTTCCATGTCCAACAAGTACAGCTTTTGTTTTTTGATGTGTTTTTTTGCTTTCCACAGGGGAGAAGGAAGAGGAATGATGCCAAAGAAAATGAAACAGATCTTCCTTTGGGGGTAGGTGAGCGCTGTAAAGAAACCTGTTTCATCAGGCAAAATACTTCAGAAAAATGTATTTGGAGGCTCAAAAGAATCCTGTAAGTTGCAGTCAGTAGCTCTGCTCTCTGAAGTCCCTGTAGAGGTTAATCATTGTGAACTATTTCACACGTCATTGCCAAATGACAGAAACATAATTTAATGTAACTATATGCAGTGCTGGAAGCAAACAAAAATGAAGAGTGACACTCTTATCACACATACTGAAGAAGATACAGCACTTCAGAGTATTTTTTCTATAGTAACAGAACTTACTTTTTCTTCATTATTGTGATTTTAATCTTAAAGAAGTACACAAATATGGAAGCCTGATTTTAAGAAGTCTGATTGTTTCTTCTTGTTAACGGTCCCAGGAATCACACTTCTGCTCACTTAGGCTAGTCTTAAGCTTATGCAACTCACAAATTTCAGTCAGGTACTTTACAATGTATCATCTGGTAATTAAGTAAAAAAAAGGGGACTTTCAGTGTAACTGTGCATAGTTCATACTGACTTCAGTGGGAATTTTGTTTTGCAGAATAAGATGTCCATGGGGACTCCCAGGAGCTGAGGCTGCTCAGAGGTCTTCAGGATCAGCCTAGCAATTCCCAGGACTCTATCCTGATACTCGTAGACAAAGTTTCCTCAGCACTGGTGCTGAGAGGCCTGGCTATTAAAAACCATGAAACCACTGAGCAGCCAAACAATGTGGTATCAGAGATTTTACTATGAACATTAAAGAAATGTAATGAGCATCAAGCTGGGATAAGTCCTGTTTTAATTTAACAAAAGAAAAGAAGACAAGCAGATTGTATCACAAAAGGAAAAAAAAAAAAAACAATTTCTTAAAAACACATAGAATATTCTTGTGATTCTTGTGGGCAATTTTACCTCTATGGCAGATTAAAAAAAATAGCTGATGTCTCCAAGCATTCCAGTAATGGTACTCTCAGAGCTGTGTTAGCCACATAACTCAGTGAAATCCATAGGGGATCCTTAATACAAATAGAACCATGGAAAATGTTGTGGTCAGCATCAGCACATCCAAAACTGCAATAAGAATGAACAGAATTTATGGTAGAGACTGTTTCAGCTTATAGTTAGCTGTTAGATTAGATTGTTCACATTGACTTTTTCAGTGCAGTGTAATAAAAGTCAGCTGTATGAAAGAAATATCATTTGGGGACTAGTTTGTTAAATAGCTGTAAATATCATTTTTACTATCCCCTTTGCATTGCTCTATATCCAATATTTTGCTGGAGACGAGTGAGCCCATGCAACTCTGCTGCCTCCTCCCCAGGCAGTTGCAGAATCCATTGTGGTGTTTCTGGGTGAAGGTGGAGGATCAAGACCCTCCATTCTTCCCTTACATTTCTCTTCATATTGACATCTCAGTTTCTGAACAGGTAGAGAGGTAAACACCAGCTGAACCCTTTCTTCCTTATCACTGCTGCTTCTTTTTCACTGCTCTGGATCCCCAGTAGCTAAACATACATGAACTCTTGAGACTCAGTTATATCTTATTGCTTGATTTTCTGTTTCTCCCCATCTTTTCAGCTGAGTTTTATCACTGTATTCCACATATGCATTGTTTACCTTTCTTCTTATCATTCTTTATCCTACTTCCAATTACACATCTTTTAAATCACTGTGTTATATATCTCTGTTCTCTGGTGTTCCCATTGCTATATCTAAACTCTGCTGCTTTTCATTACCATGTTCAATTTATCACACACATGCACGTACCATATACAGATTGGCCCCCTCCCTGCTCACCAAAAAGAAATAGAAGGTGGGGTGGAATCCATCTCTTTGGCAGTGATACCACACTGAGCAAAACATCAATATCAACAGCCTGATCCAGCGACTGGATGGTGTGTCCACAGTAACCTTACAGAAATGCAAAGGAACTTGGGAGTAAATTGACAGAAAAAATAATCCTCTTTAAATTCAAGTTAAAGCATTAAATAAATATGTGTGTGTGTGTATATATACACACACACATATACATATATATACTTAGATATGCAGTGATTTCAATGTTCTTTTGCTTCAAATGGGAAGGTAACATCTATGGCAGAGCTGAAAAGTGTCTCCCCTCCCAAACCAGAAAAATTTACACCGTCAGAGATTCCTCTCTCGACAGCATGCTAGGTTTGCCAGAAAATCCTGTTTTTCCTCTGGCAGTCTCTTCAGCAGTCTCCAGTTTTCATATTGGTCTCCTGAGCTGTACAGCAATGAAAACCTAGAATAGTTTATAACAACTAGTACAAATTGTCTTTATTGCTAAGTACTGCACTATGCCTAGAGGTCATAGACAATGTCATATCCCCTTGTGTTATGGGCTATGCAAATCCCTAACAACATGTATTCACTGACGCTGAGGTTTTAGATTAACAAGATACAGTGTGAAAGGAGAAAATCCATCCCTACTTACATGCAAAGAACTGAGAAATTAAGAGGCTTTCCAAGATAGAAAGATTATAGAATCATAGAATTATCCATAGTCCAGATTTGAAGAAAGTTTCAGGGAAACTGCTTTTCTTCCTGTGGACATATCAAATACGTTTGGATTTTTTGGTTGTTGTTTTGAGAAAAGAAAAAAAAAAGACAATTAACTTAAAAATATTAAAAGAGATATATATATATTAGAGTAGCAGAAAACAAAGCAAAAATATAAGTGTTTCTTGGTAAACAAAGGCTTCATTTCTCAGCTGCTGTATTCAAAATATGATAGGGAGATACAACTCTCTGAGCTTCTGAGAGACAGTATTTTGAAAACATACAATGCTTTTTGGAGCAGGAAAAATCTCAGATAATTCCAAATTTGTTCAAGGATACCCTGTATTATCAGTTTTGCTTTAATTCAACCTTCATAGAGAGGACTGACTAGTCAGCCTTAGCCTAATTGACAAAGTTATTTAAGATTGTTATGTTACGTTATGTTATGTTATGTTATGTTATGTTATGTTACGTTACGTTACGTTACGTTACGTTACGTTACGTTACGTTATCTTAGAATTCTGACACCTCAACACCTCTATGCATCTATATAAGGCAGAGATGGTACATCATGCCATGTATGTCAAATGCTGGACCATATCTGTTAAAAATAGACACAATATGAGGTCAGATATTGAATGGAGAGTCAATGCCAGAGATATACTAGAAGACAAAGCATCAACATTTTGCAAATACCAAATACCAAACAGAAATAGGAATACAAGTAAGAGCAGATACCATGTTTTACCATGAATGACAGTGCAGAGGCTCTAGTCTCTCTTGTCATTTTTCAAACTGAATGGGAGGACTGACTCCAGCTGGATCAGTTGTCTTCCAGATTTACCAACTAGAAACCAGAATCGATACAGCTTCACAGATTTCACCAAAGACAAGCAAACTAATACGGTTATGAAGGAAACATCAGGAAAAGCTACTGCTCTAGAAATATCTCACCCAAATGTACACCAACCATTGCAGGGGGAGTGGGCAGTGGGAGGTGGGGAGGGTGGTATAGCTTTCTGTCTGTACAACTGTACCCTGTAATATCTACACTGCTAAAATGAATTACAGGTGACAGAAACTTGCAACAAAGAGCCCTTGACACTAACTATGTGCAAATATTTGTGGGAAAAATTTCATATTTTCATATTCATCTGTGGGATGGCCTTGCTTTATCTTGCACTCCTTACTTCTAGAGAACTGTCAAAAGGCCTTCTGAAGTATCTTGTGGCTCATATATGTTGAGTTTCTGCCTGTGTAAGTTCCACACTGAAACAATTGACTTAGATTTGAGAAACACTCCTAAATCCCACAGGACATCCCCAGTTTAATGTGCTTTATAGAGATAATTTGCTCAGTGGAAGCGTCTCTAACAAAGGGAAACAACTGATTTTGAAAATATAATTTTAAAATGCTCTGTGAATAGTGGCTATGGCTGAGCATCGATGTGGAACCAGCAGTGGTCCCAGGGAACTCCTCCTCAGCTCTGCTGGGCTGAGGACAGAGGACAAGTGAATGACATGCTTAAGAGCATGCAAGGTATGGATTATAAATGATCAGTGGGATTTGTTTTTCCAGACATGTGTCGTTCCATAAAATCACTCCATAAAGTTTTCACCAGAAAACTCTAGCATCAGAACATTCTCTATTTCACTCCCTGCCAGCTAAGGAGCTCTGATGAGGATTATGGTTACAATCTAGTCCCTCCCCTCACTTATACTCACAGAGAACTATTAAGAGTAACTGAGATCAGAATTTGGCAATATTTATTTCCACATACATCCATATTTATAGCTTGTAACTCTTAGAAAACCAAGTTTCAAAGAGAAATGAGAGCTTTCGCTTTCCTATAAAAATGCTAATTTGGCTACCTGCCTCGAATCTTGTATTTTTACTCTTCACCTGAAAAATGAATACATTACATGAGACAGAGTTTATCAAGATTTTCTGTAAGGACAAAAAGTCAGCTTCAAAAAGACTACAAAAAGTTAGTGCCATTCCTTGTTGACTGTTATGTAAAAACATCTATTCTGTAGCTAAATACAAAGCATACACAATGGCTCTATTTATTTAGTTGGGATCTCAACTGACATAAAATTTTTAAAAATCGTTCAGGTCTTAAGGACACCTTCAGCTTAAGAGTGATTGATTGATTGATTGATTGATTGATTGATTGATGTTTTAAGTTTTCTACCCATATTTTATCAGCTATAAATCAATGTAATATAATCTTATAAATCAACATTATAACTTCCTTTGCAGTCTGATTACCTCATTAAGGAAACCAACTAGCTTTCTTTACTTAGCTCTGTGGTACGTTTGTTAAAGCATTTGGCATTTTTATTATAACCACAGGAAAATAAATCCAAAACTCTTGCACTTTGACGTTTCACTTCTGAGGCTGAGTATAGTTCAGTAGTTTGGTACATTTACTGTTTCTTTACTCATATCTGCAATACACAGAAAACCAGTGACAAGACAATTTTCTTCACAACTCTGTATCTTATCTGAATCAGAATAGGAAGAAAATCTTGCCTAAGTCACTCAGAAACATTAAAATAGTTGGTCTTGGATTCTAGTAAATGCTATTCTCAAAGCATAAAGGACTTTCAAATAACTCACAGAAATACAGTGATAAAATGTTTTGCCACTAAATAATATTAATCTATCAGAGGTCAAAAATGATCTGGAAATAAGTTAGTTTTGACAAAGCACTAATACAAATGAGGCAGAGTTCTGTGGTAACCATATAAGTGATGGCACTGTCCACAGACATCTTCTGTAATTTTCTCTTTTGTTGTGAATTTTTGTGTAATATATAAAACACTAAATATATTTACTGCAGGAAATTAATATTTCCACCATGAAGGCCTTTAAAAATATTCTCAGATGAAGAACAAAATGCTAATCATGCTGTCTTGTGTTTACAGCTCCCATGGAAGCCAGCCATGGAAACAATTGTAACCAAAATGAGTAGTCTCAAAGTCACCAATTAAAAATGAACACAACTAAGCTTCTGGGCATCAAGAAAAAAAGTGATGAAATCATATGGAAATAGTGAATACTTTGTCATCTTAGGGGATGGGGTAGAGAAAAGGTTGATGGATCAATAAAATGGGACCTTTTTTTTTTCCTGTCAGTATTTTTACATAGATAAGCTTTGGGGTTATAAGAAGCCTGAAACAATTAACATTCTTAAGCCATATTTCCAACTGTCTGATTTTTTATCTGTGCTGCATTTGGAATATATTTTGTCATATAATATCCGTATGGTGTTGCAAATACTGAGAAATACTGAGAAAAACCCAAGCAAACTAACTGACTAAATGTTTGTAGTTTTCTTCTTTTCTTTACATAATGATCTTATAATTAGTATAATTAGTTTGCAACAGAAGCTATTGTCATCCAGGTTATGACCTTAAGAAAAAAAAAAAGTTAAATTCTAAGTATTCCCTCAGCTTTTCTACATTACAGGTAGATCTCTACTTACAGGTAACAATCTTGCAGGTATAGCAAATTCCATTTTGTTTATTCATTCATTGGAACATCCAAATAGATGGCATCCTGGATCTATATGTGAAAAGTCATTTATAAAACTGTCTGTAAATCCTTAAACTGACACTAACACCTTCAGTTTTACAGACTCAGTTTAATTGACTCTATGAAGCCATTGGTATCTTGCTGAAATGTCTGGGCATTTTAAATAAAAGTTTGTTCATGTCCGTTGCCTACTTGTATGGCCTTCTTTGTTGCTACCCTCTTCCCTTTAAAATAGACGGATCATCTCTGATACTGTTGTCATAAATTGTCTTTCAGCCTTGAAGAATGAAAACTGCTAGACTGGGGCAAATGGCTTAACCACACAATGTGTTAACATTAGTGGCTTAAAGCTCCAAATTCACTTAATGTGGTAGCCTTGTAATTTATACTTCTGAATCCATGCATGCTTTAGAAAGTCAAGACCAAAGGAAAGTGAAGGAAGGAAAAGCAAAAATCTGAAAGCATTAGAAATGTTATGGCAATGTGTGAGCAACACACTAATTTTCAGTGTAATGAGTGTAATGGGGAAGGTCATGTTTGTTAATCAAATGATGAAAGACAGGTTGAGTAAGGGACCGCTAAGATCATTGTAAAAGCTAAGCCTTACAGAACCTTGGCATGGTAAAGCTAAACTTTGCAGAACCTTAACCATGAACATTCTGCAACGAAAACAGGTGTAGCTTGCTCAATACGTGTATATTAGAGCTTATATATTGTGCATGAGCTAACGCATTCCAAAAGGGGGGTCATGAACCGGCCACCCGAGGAAGACTTCTGACTTCATCCCCACGACCACTGGACGACCACCAGGAGGCAGAAGAAGACCCCCTAGCAACAAGATCAGCACCTGCGCAGAGTACACCAGGAAGCGATCCACTCGACCAATAAGGACTGTATAAAAAGACTTTTGCCTGGGGGGGAAGTTGCGCGCCATTGGTGGAGCAGAGGCTCCTGGCTGCCCAGCACTGTCTTGCTTATTTGCCGCTTGCTTAATAAATTTGATCTATGACACATTTAAATTGGCTGCAATTTATAACAATGAGAGTGCACACATGTAGGATTTGTTAATTATTAGATTCTAATAAAATTCCATAGTCTTTGCTTCTTTTTTTGCTGCCTAAAGGAAGATCTCTGCTATAAAAGCAGCTGAGATGTCCTTTGACCTCTGAAGACGTCAAACTGAAATCTATACATGAAAGGTTAACTAGTCTGTGAAAGTGCAGGTCCCTTTCATTTTTTTTTAAATACACTTTGTATAGCCCGAGATTAAACCTCTTTTTGGTCCATTAATCAATCATAATTCATTGCTAGTTAAAGGTTAGGCATATCAACAACAGTTTTGACTGATTATATGCTAAAGGTAATTAAACTGTTCTTATATTTTTTTTAGATAGAGAAAAGATAAAGCCAGGCTTCATGTTTTTAATTGTAACCATGTTATTTTGTATTCTCTATTTTTTTAAATCTGCTAAGTGCAGATAATAATACTAAGTTTGCAGCATTTTCAATACAAGAACCTATGAGAACTCTTTTATTTAGTTTAATGTACTTTTTCAAGGTTTTTGAGAAATTAGAAGGGAAAGGGACTTTGGATAGTTGACTAGATCAAAAACAATCCACAAAAGACATAAAAAGGCAAAAACAAAACTAGAAAAAAAGGGAAAGATAATTGCTGGATTCTCTAGGGTGACCATTACTATTAATTTGTTTCTTGAATTAATCATCAGAGAGGCAGATTGCCGGTTTTTGGCTGTTTACAGTTCTGTGTGGTGGGTTATAAACATGTATGTAAATATATTACATAAATACTGGCTTTTGAAATATTGAAGTATTTAGCTTATCTTTTGATAAATAACTTATCGACACAATGGCAAATTTTGCACTCCCATCTGCAAACACTGAGCCTAGAGCATATCTAAGCAATTACTATTGTATTTGCAGCACATTTCCATGTTTACCTTCATCTGTCTTCTCAGTACAGTGTCATAAGAGAAATGTCTCAATACACAATAATTTGCCAGGCAATGAATTTGAAATAGTCAACAATTAATTCTCTGTTTCTTCAATTTGTTTTCCTAAATGTTTTTCATATGCCTGTAAAATTCTTTAAACTGCTGATGTCTACAAGCCTTTCTCCCTAGTTGTTTTCCAGATAGGTTTCTGCTAAACTTGATTTTCATTTTGGATGATCTACTTTACCTGTTGTATCTTAATTACCTCAAACTCAGTTAAGACAACTTCAGACATTTCAGTGAAGTTTGAGATGTTTTTGCAGGGAGAGCATAAATCTCATCTCCTAATCTGAGTGAAATCTCTGCTATTTCTTTCAGAAGTTCTGGCATACTTATTGCTTCAAATTGTAAAACTCTTTTAATCAACTATGTGATCACTGGACTTGCCTGTCCTGTTCATTTTTGGTTGTGTTTAAGACTTCTTTAGATCAAGTGGAAATAAACCATTTCGTAGTGTTCAAGTCTGCATATGGTCTTAAATATTGAAGGGTCAGAGATTCAAGCACCTTGCCCTAAACTACTTGCATGGCTAAGCTCAGCCATGGGTCTAAGCCCCTTGCTGAATCAAGATTTAACTGCAGTATCTGCAAGGTAAATAATGCCACAAATCATCAGATCTCTATTGATGTTCACAAACAAGCGGAAGATTCACACCAATGGCCTCTGTTGATAACCTTGATTTGTGTAATTAACAACAACAGAGGATTGTTCCTTTGAGTCTTTATCTTGTGACTAGTGTTATGTCCCTTTCAGAACAGTTCACCTCCCTTTCCTATTGAAATCTGACTTAGCTTGATATAACATAATTTTCTAGGTTCATTCTATAGTCAATAAAGAGCTTTGAGTGACTTAGAGAGAAAGCCTGGATGGTTAGCCAGGATTAAGCTTTACCAAAGTTTGGTAACAGGTATTCTACTCTTTGTATTAATTAACTCTGCATCTGAAGTTGTTAATTTCTGAGTATTATTCTGGAACCACATTTTTAAAGTTTGGATTATAATATAGTGTAAATGTTCCTAAGGAATAATAAAAAGTGCATCATTTAATCAACTTATTCAATTTTGTAATCAAAAGTGTGCTTTGAATGATTTAAGTGTGAAATCTTCAACAAAGACATCAAGAACCAGAACAATTTACAGATGTCACAATTTGCAGCATATAGA
Organism: Urocolius indicus; assembly: GCA_013401255.1. Taxonomy (NCBI): domain Eukaryota; kingdom Metazoa; phylum Chordata; class Aves; order Coliiformes; family Coliidae; genus Urocolius; species Urocolius indicus. The sequence continues at coordinate 9,224 of WBNH01011482.1, read as the reverse complement.
TTGCAAAAATGAACTTACATTAGGTTTTATGCATACAGAGCAGAATTTAAAATGTATCAGAAACTCTGAGCAAAAACTTCTGAGTTTCGCATGAAATGTATTACTGTCACTGCTGGCTTGCCAGTTAAATCTAACACCTTTCTTTCTGGACAAGCTGTTGACTCAGGATGTGTAGAAAAAGGAAAAGGAACCAAGGGGAGGGGCAGCTGCTGCTTCTGCTGGAGATATCTTTTGCCTTGGAGACCAAATATTGTGAAATTTCTACTTGTCAGTTTATATCAGAAAGATAGTGTAGTAACAGAGGAATTGCCAGACCAGATCAGATCAATGATATGTCTGGCCAAGGAGACTGTCTCTAACCCATGCCAGATGTTTCACAAAAAAAGTGTTAAAGTCTGTATAATGGACATACATGTCTAATATGGTTTTTTAACAAATCTTGCTAAAGTCAAGGTTTTAATTAAATATTATTGATGTGAGCTCAAGAGACTAAGCAGATATTGCTCATATGAAGTACATGTTTAAATTTTTACTGGGTTTTGATTTTTTTAATACCAAAACATAAAAGTGGAAAAAAAAGAGATTGATTTAATTTCTCCTATATCCTTACTTACCAAATGTCACCAGTAGAAAAAAAAATAAATTACTTTTGGGGGTGTGGTGGGAAAGAAGGAGTTTCCATGCTTTGAAACAATGAAAATTTTTAAAAATGCTTTAATGTTGTATTTCAGCACATAGTAGTTAGGTCAGGCCGTTTCAACACTGCAATAATAACTGTCCCCTGAGCCCTGTTGGTGACTGTAGCATTCCATGCCTGTCAAAATGGGAAAATACTTAAAGACATTTTTTCAAACTAGATTAAAGTACACTTCCCAAAGACATGAAAGTAGTTCACAGGCCTGTCTGAGGGTAAAGTGCTTGTTAATGATGGCAGGGCAGGTAAACCTTGAAAGAAACATGTTTTTATTGCTTTTAGTCTGAACAGAGAGTATTTTCTACTCATTACTTCTCTGAAAAGAACAATACTAAATTTGTTATTCCACTAAACTCAGACGTGACAGGGAATGCAATGACAAGTGCCTTTCATCTGCACACTGTGCTGAGATGCAGAACACTGACCACCCTGAGGAAGAGCAAAACCAGGGAGGATCCTCCTGCATCCGTCCAGGGAAACCGGTGTGTTGGAGTAAGCCCCTGCGCAGTCTCTACACCAATGTACGCAGCCTGGAGAATAAGCAGGAGGAACTGGAGATGTGGGTGCAGATGCAGGGCTATGACCTCATTGCAGTCACAGAGATGTGGTGGGACAGCTGCCATGACTGGAGCACAGCCATGGAAGGCTATGTATTGTTTAGGAAGGACAGGCTGACAAGGCATGGAGGTGGAGTTGCTCTCTATGTGAGGGATCAATTAATGTGTACCGAACTGTGCCTGGGTGGGGATGAGGAGCAGGTAAGAGTGCAGGGAGAGGCAGGTGATATTGCTGTAGGAGTTTGCTACAAGCCACCTGATCAGGAGGAGGAAGTGGATGAGGCCTTCTATGAACAGCTAAGATTTTCCTCACGATCACAATCCCTGGTCCTCATGAGGGACTTCAACCACCCTGATATTTGCTGGCAAAGCCACACAACCAAGCACATGCAGTCCAGGAGGTTCCTACAGATTGTTGATGACAACTTCCTGTCGCAGGTGATCGAGGAACGAACAAGGAGGGGTGTGCTGCTGGACCTGGTACTCACAAATAAGGAGGGCCTGGTTGGGAATGTGAAGGTTGGAGGCAACCTCGGCTGCAGTGACCACGAGATCATAGAGTTCAAGATCCTGTGTGGAAGAGGCAGGACACAAAGCAGGACCATGACCCTGAATTTCAGGTGAGCCAACTTTGGCCTCTTCAAAGATGTACTTGGATGGATCTCGTGGGATATGATTCTAGAAGATACAAGTGCCCATGAGAGCTGGTCAATCTTCAAGCACCACTTCCTCCAAGCCTAGGATCAGTGTGTCCCAATGCACAAGAAAGGAGGAAAAGGAGGTAGAAGGCCTTCATGGATGAGCAAGGATCTGATGGGACAATCAGGCAAAAAGCAGTCATTTATGAGAAGCGGAAACAGAGGAAGAGTATAGGAACATCTTCTTGGGAAGAGTATAGGAACATTGCCAGGGCATGCAGAGGTGCAACTAGGAAGGCTAGAGCCCTTCTAGAATTAAATTTAGCCAGGGAAGTTAAGGACAGTAATAAGGCAGTTTTCAAGTACATCAGCAGCAGAAGGATGATGAGGGGGAATGTGGGCCAACTGTTAAACACAGAGGGTGCCCTGGTGATGGAGGATGCAGAGAAGGCCGAAGTACTTGAATGTCTTCTTTGCTTTACTCTTTATGGCCAAGGCTGGCCCTTGGGATGCCCAGTCCAGCAAGGATAATAGAGTGGCAAGAACAGCAGAGGACTTGCCCTGGGTGTAAGAGGAAGAGGTTAAAGACTTGTTTGCCAGGCTTAAGGCTCATAAGTCAACGAGTCCAGATGGGATGCATCCTGGAGTGCTGAGGGAGTTGGCTGAGGTGGTTGCTAAGCCTCTTTCCATCATTTTTGAACAATCATGGAGGAAAGGTGAGGTGTCTGAGGACTGGAGAAAGGCCAATGTTACTCCAGTCTTCAAAAAGTCAAGAAGAGGACCCAGGAAACTACAGGCTGGTCAACTTCATCTCCATCCCTGGAAAGGTGATGGAACAGCTCATCCTGAATGTCATCTCAAAACACATAAAGGAAAAGATGATTATCAGGGGGAGTCAACATGGCTTCACCAAGGGGAAATCCTGTCTGACCAACCTGATAGCCTTCTATGAGGGCATAACCGGCTGGCTACATGAAGGGAGAGCAGCGGATGTCATCTATCTTGACTTCAGCAAGGCTATTGACACAATCTGTCATAACATCCTCATCAGAAAGCTCAAGCGATGTGGCTTGGATGAGTGGATGGAGAGGTGGAGTGAGAGCAGACTGAATGACAGAGCCCAGATGGTGGTGGTCAATGGCACAGAATCAAGTTGGAGGCCTGTGGCCAGTGGAGCTCTACAGGGATGAGTTCTGGGGCCAGTCTTGTTCAACATCTTCATCAATGACCTGGATGAGGGGACAAAGTATACCTTCAGCAAGTTGGCTGATGACACTAAACTGGGAGGACTAGCTGATTCACCAGAAGGCTGTGCTGCCATTCAGTGGGATCTCATCTGGCTTGAGAGTTGGGCAGAGAGGAACCTCATGAGGTTTGATAGGGCAAGTGCAGAGTCCTGCACCTGGGAAGGAACAACCCCATGTACCAGGACAGGCTGGGTGTTGACCTACTGGAGTGCAGCTCTGCAGAGAGAGATCGGGGAGTCCTGACTGATAATGAACTGACCATGAGCCAGCAATGTGCCTTTGTGACCAAGAAGGCCAAAGGCATCCTCGGATGCATCAGAAAGAGTGTGGCCAGCAGGTCAAAGGAGGTTCTTCTCCCCCTCTACTCTGCCCTAGTAAGGGAGAGAGTCCAGCGCAGGGCCACCAAGATGATCAGGGGACTGGAACATCTTTCATATGAGGAAAGGCTCCTGGAACTGGATCTGTTTAGTCTAGAAAAGAGGAAATTGAGGGAGAACCTTATCAACATTTATAGATATCTAAAGGATGGATGTCAGGAGGTTGGGGCATCTCTTTTTTTCTCTAGTAGCTAACAATAGGACAAGGGGTAATGAGATGAAGCTGGAACACAAAAAGTTCCACTTAAATATAAGAAAAAGCTATTTCACTGTGAGTGTGAGGGAGCCCTGACACAGACTGCCCAGGGAGGGTGTGGAGTCTCCTTTTTTTAGAGGTCTTCAGGACCCACCTGGACATGTTCCTGTGTGACCTGATCTAGGTGAATCTGTTTCTGCAGGGGGGTTGGACTAGATGATTTCTAAAGGTCCCTTCCAGCCCCTACTGTTCTATGACTCTATGTGTCATAGTTTGTGTTTTGAAATGGTCAATGGCTCAGGGTAGGGCTTAAGGGGTGGCAGATTAAGCGGATATGAGACTCTCTGTGTCTACTTCTGTTACCAAAGAAGGTAACTGGGCTCTCAAAGCCTTGCTTTTCTTTGGATTTTTGCAGATAGTCTCTTACAAGCTCCTGTTAGAACACCGCCTCCCAGTTGTTCAAGGGATCAATCTGGGTCCAGGGGCCTTTGTGTAGTGTAGAAGAGATATAGGCAGCAATATCACCAAGTAAACCCCAGGTCTGGAAGTCTGGGCACCCAGAGCCTTGCTTCACTTCTCTGCTGCTATCTAATCATCCTGCTTTCTTCTTCTGTTTTTTAATCTATCTAAGGACCATGACTTTTTAGAAGGTACAAAAAAAATTAAAAATCAGTTGAACAAAAGCCTTATTGATCCCCTATGTTTGCTTATCATTTTGTTCCGAGCATCTAACCTGACAGAATTATTTATTTATTCCTTTTGTCTGGAAGCAGAAGTGATAACAGAAACCACATTTTTCTGAAAATGCCACATGTAAAAGTACATTCACACATGATACCTGAGGGTATTTAAATGCTTGGAGCACTAAATACTTGGCTGATTCTCTGTCAGTTCCACTGGATTTCCTCCAAATTAATGCAAATGTGACATTGTTGCTTATTGTTTATTCCCATCCTGGGAGATGTGTTGAATACCCTCAAATTCCATTTGTGTTATTGCCTTGAGTTAAGGATGAGGATCACATAGCCAGGATACATTTGCCAGGTGTTTCCTGGAGCTCATATTGAAACTCATCTACATAATTCACTATTTCCTTTCATTTAAATGTAGCAAACTGTAGCTGGAAATCACAGAATCAGAGAATGGTAGGGGTTGGAAGGGATCTTTAGAGATCGTCTAGTCCAACCTCCCTGCTATAGCAGGTCCACCTAGATCTGGTCACACAGGAATGCATCCAGGCAGGTTTTGAAAACCTCCATAGGAGACTCGACATCCTCCCTGGGCAGCCTGTGTCAGGGCCCCTTCAGACCTCACAGTGAAGAAGTTTCTCCTCATGCTCAAGTGGAATGTCCTGTGTTCCAGCTTGTGACTGTTACCCCTTGTCCTGTCACTGGGTACTACAGAAAAAAAAAAATCCAAACCTGACCCATCCTGTTGACACCAGCCTCTTAGGTATTCATAGCTGTTGATAACATCCTCTCTCTGTCTTCTCTTGTCCAGGCTAAATAGTCTTAGGTCCTGCAGCCTTTCCTCATAAAAGAGGTGCTCCAGTCCCCTGATCATCTTTGCAGCCCTCTGATGGACTCTCTCTAGAAGATCCCTGTCCCTCTTGAGCTGGGGAGCCCAGAACTGGGCATAGTACTCCAGATGAGGTCTCACCCAGCGTAGAGTGAGAGAATCTCCCTTGACCCGCTAGACACACTTCTTGATACACTCCAGGAGACCACTGGTCTTCTAGGCCACAAGGGCACATTGCTGGCTCAGTTATCTATAATCAATTAGGACTCTCAGGTCTCTCTCTGCAGAGCTGCTCTTCTGGAGTTTGACCCCCAGCCTGTACTGGTGCATGGGGTTGTTCCTTCCTAGATGCAGGACTCTGCACTTGCCCTATCAAACCTCATGAGGTTCCTCTCTGCCCAATTCTCAAGCTGGTCAAGATCCTTATGGCAGCACAGCCTTCTGGTGAATCAGCCAGTCCTCCCAGCTTAGTATTATTGGGGATACTTGCTGAGAGTACACTCTGCCCCCCTCATCCAAGTCATTGATGAAGATGTTGAACAAGACTGGCCCCCAGAATTGATCCCTGTGGAACTCCACTGGCCACAGGCCTCCAACTCGATTCTGTGCCATTGATCACCACTCTCTAGGCTCTGTCATTCAGCCAGCTCTCGATCCACCTCACTGTCCACTCATCCAAGCCACATTGCCTGAGGTTTTGAATGAGGATGTTATGACAGATTGTGTCAAAAGTCTTGCTGAGGTCAAGGTAGATGACATTCACCATCCCTTAACTACCCTGACAGTCACATCATCATAAGACTGTGGACTTATCCCAAAAAGGTATGCTTACACCTTCTCTTTGCTCCTCAGACACAAAACGATGTCTGTTCTACCAATTGGATTTTTTCTGTATCTTGAGAGCTGGCATAGAGAAGCACTTAATCTACAAAATGGTTTTAGTTTTCCCTCTGTAAAGTATAGCCATATGTCTTCATTGCACAGATGTACTTTGTTAATGCTTTGGTACCTATGACATCCTCTTTTACATGTTAAATAAACACAGTCACCACTTCAGAGCACAGTGTCATAAAATATTCGAGAAACAGACACTTACATGGGCAAGAAATGGAACCTTCCTGGCATAGATGGCCTTGGAATATTATTTTCCAGCCTCTAAAAGCATTTTCAAATGTTTTCAGAGAGGACACATTTTTTATTAGCTTTTCCATACGTATTTTCTACAAACTATAATGTACTGCATGACCTTAAAATCTCCTTTTTCTGCATGCTGCTGTTCTCCTATGCTATAAAGAACTGTGAAGCCAAGGCCAGAGGAGTACAAACCAAGATGGACGTACATAGCAGATATTTGTAAAAGACAAATCTGTTTTTCAGAAGTGCAACCTGTGTGGAGGTGTTTGCAGAGGTAACTTTGTACTTCTAAATTAAGAGGCATGCAATGATCTACAAAAAATATTTCCTTCTAAGTTTAGACATGCTTAAAAGTTTCATCATGTTGAAGGTTTGTTTGGTTTGTTTTTTTGTTTTTTTTTTTTTGTAATGGCATTAACATGTTATTATTAGATGCCATAAATCCTATAAAATATATGTAAATATTATCAGTAAATTAACTTTGGTTGAACATGCATTTGGTTGCTTTCCTTAATGTAATTTTGTCAGCAAAAGGCATGAGTTTTGAAATATAATCATAACTAAGTACAACTGGAATACATTTTACATTATATAGTCCTTAGACATATATACAAATCTGTATACATATATGTAAGTATACATATTACAACAAATGGATTTGAATGTCCTGCTGAATGTGGTGGCAAGCCCACAGACCTGCTGTTATGACCAAGACAGGCAACAAACACTGGGTGAATGTCGGATAACCGGAGCCGCGGGAGATATCACACTCAGGGAGATTGAAGGCAAGTCTCAGCTTTATTGAACAAGTTAACAGCTATTTATTACAAACTTAATTAGCTAATGCATATTGCAAAACTTGGGCTCATTATTGGTCCTTTAGCCTTGGTCGTCATCATGACCAGGTACCTGCCTTGCGGTTTCCGGGCTATAGTCCCGTCTCTGGTACATCCGCGTTTCAGCTCCCCACAGTATCCTGTTATTCTCGCCCCATGGCATCCTGTTATTCTCGGGCAAAAATCCCCTGCTGAAATCCCCCAAAGTTGGCGGTCTGCCCTTGAGGTTAGAGCCTCGTAAGCTGTATCTTGTCGTGCCCTTTGTCACGTAGCCATACTTCGGTGAGGCTCTCCATACTTCCCCCGTTTTCTTTAAGGACCATGATGGTGTCCTTGGCAACGGCTGAATGTACCATTTTTTGAAAGCATCGAAAAATACATGGCAATACCAGCAATATAAGCACAACAACTACAACTACCACAACAAGCTTTTCTAACACAGATGTGATCCAAGGGCTAATCCCTAAAGAACCTAACCAACGAGGTTAAGGGGTCAGAAGATATTTGTAATTTATGCATGTTATCTCGAAGCATAGCCAGCTGTCTATGGATAGAGTTTGAATGGTCCGAAAGGTTCATACAACACATACCCTCGAAGTCCTCACATCCGTGGCCGTGTGCTAACAAGAGGAAGTCTATAGCAGCACGGTTTTGCAACACTGCGTGCCTGATCCCTTCCACATCCTCAGCAAGTTCACTTAGGACCTGAGTTGTAACGTTAATCTGTTTCCCTGTCCAACAGGCTAGTTTCCCTAGCTGTGTCAAGGCCTGGGCGGCCGCAACGCCTGGGGCAAGGATGCTTGCCAATATCCTTTTGGGCCGGTCCCATAATTCCACCTCATCACTACAATCAGGGGATAACTGGGTCAATGCCCTCTTGGCTCGAGAATGTTTGTTTCCAATGAGGTCGGTTATAGAGGGAACAAACATTGTAAGTTTTCCTATATAACACGGGCCTCCTTTTGGCAGGGCGGGGATTCCTTGCCATGCCCTGTCCCCACAAATCAAAAAATACCCTGGGGGTAATGCAATTACTCGAGAGACAACATTACTTATCATTTTCGTTTCCTCAAAACAATAATCCGTAAAATTATAAGGGCGATAGGGAGAAAGATCTACTGGAGTACCTCGAACACCCTTATTATAGGTATATGGAAAAACAATACAGTAATCAGATGGGGTAGATCCTAACAGATTCAATTCTTGAATATAGGTAACATTTTTAACACAAGTTTTAACAAGGCTAGGATTTTTAACACATTGTTCATACTTTTCTACAATTCCTGGGTTGTCTGGAGAGGGCAAGCCTATCAAACAGGTCCTAAATGGATCTGAGGGGGTGGCCAACGAGAGACACAGGCTACTTTGTCCCGTCTTGTTCGCCCACGTTACCCACATATTCTGTCTTGCTTCTATGCGTCCTACGTCTTCCCATGGCTCGACAGAGCCGCAAAAACCTGCGACAAGTAGAATCCCATTCAGTAGGCTTAATCTGCCACAAGGTGGGAACCCGAATTTCCCTGCCACATTCCGAGTCAAGGAGAATAGTAGAGGCATTCGCAAGCAATAGTTTGGTTGCCTTCTGCACCTGCCACTTAATCCACCTGAGGGCTAGGTCTTCCCTGTTTTCTATCCTTCGAAGTGCCTCGAGATATGATTCCCCTACCTCGGTAACTAGCGCTCGAATGGAATGGTCTCTTTCACAATGAAAACAACAAATATTACAACAAAAATTAAACCTAAGCTGGTGCTGATATACCCAAAGTGTGTCAGAACAGCCTCCACACTTTATCTTAACCCAAGCAAAATGTTTAAAAGAAGAACACCCCAAGCAATAGTTCGGTAGGGTAAAGCGACTACGCAATGAGCGAAGAAAAGGAATTATCCGCGTTTCCACGTCTTCTTCTGTAGTAAACGGGAGGTCGGTCTGCAGCCTCTCAGCTACCGGTATCAGAAGGGGTCTCAGTGCTAGCTGCAGCCGATGCCTCCTCCGTTCTGCTGGATTGCTCATGGATCACTGGGCGAGT